>JAMXBD010001613.1:0-329669 GCA_024138025.1 Combretum micranthum
AGTAAAGAATATAAGTGTGTGTAAAAGAACAAGGGAAAGCCAAGAGAGGGACTAGAGGGAGAGGGAGTTGTGGTTTGGTGTGCTTGAGGGGGAAAGGAGAGTTTGAGAAAATTTTAAGAGTTTATGTATAGAATGTAAAGTATGAAAAGTGAGGGAGGATAAGGTATTTATAGAGGATAAGGAGGGATTAAAGAATGAAAGGAAAATTGAAAAAGGAAAGTGATATATATATATAGAGAGAGAGAGTATGTGTGGGTGTGTTGGGAGGGGGGTATAAGAAAAATGTGATTGATATGAATAGTGATGAATAGTGATTGAAAAGACAAAATTATACAAGTAAAAAAATAAGATACGCATAAAATTCAATCCAACTGACATTTTTATTGTACGATAGAATAAATTATGGTATTAGAAAAATAATTTAATAATATTTTTTTATTAATTGTTTTCGGGTGATGTTATCTTGATTTGCTTGCTAGCGATTGAATACGAAAACAGTTTACTTTAACTGATGAAATTTTGACTTGATAATTTAATATTATATTATAAGAAATTATTTTACATTATTTTATTATTAAATTTTATTTAAATGTATTGTCTTGATTTTTGTGTTAGTGATTAGATATATGATTTGTTTAGCGTAGGGCTTCTAGATCTATTAGGCTATTGTATTTGGAATCATTTTGATGGTGATATATTTTTGCTAAACTACTTACCTTTAGGGTTTCAAACTTTACCTAATCCATTTGATACCTTAAGCTTATTGAATCTTTATCTAATCTCATCTAGGGTTTCTATAGTTCAATTTTAACTCGGGTTGGTTTTAGGATTCCAGTTTTGGCATTAGCTCTAATATTCTCATCTAAAAGTATCGGAAAATCTAAGGGCTTATAGATAGATTCCTTATCTATAGCCTCTAGGCTATAGGCTCCATTATTTAAGGCCTCCTTGATCCATACTTGGTTTTTTTAGTTAGGGGTAAGTTTTCCTCTTACCTCTTTAGAGCCCATTGATTCGAGCTTTCTATAAATCAAGTCTCTGGGTTAGAAGACTTTCTGTTGAACCTTCTTATTGTAGCAACAAGCTACTTGATCCTTTTCCCAATAAGATCTTGTATATCTTCCATAGCATCTAGCTCGACTCGTAACCTGACCTAATTCATCATGTTGTTGAAGGATTGTACTCGGATGTTAAGGAACTCGAACTTAATGGGGAGTATGACTTCAATTCCAAAAGCGAGTCTAAAGGGGGTTTCTTCTATCAATGTCCACTTGGTGTGTTTTGTATCCCTATAAATGCTTGGGAGCTCATTTGCCCACATTTCGTGGAGGTGGTCCACTCGAGCTTTGATACTTGTCATGATGGTTTTGTTAATGGCCTTAACCTATCTATTAGCCTGTTAATGGGCCACTAAGGTATAGTGTGGTATGATCTTGTATTTGGGCAACACTCCTTACGAAGTTATAGTTGAATTGCTGGCTGTTATCCATGACTGAGAGTGGGGAACTCTAAATTTGACCAGTATGTTGCTGTGGAGGAAGTTAAGTACAATTCAGTCTATTACCTTAGCCATTGCTTTGGCTTCTACCCACTTGGCAAAATAGTCGCACCTAACGATAATGAACTTTCGTTTTCCAATCAATACTAGTAGTAGGCCAGGATTGTCCAGGTCCTATTGGGCAAAGAGCCATAGACTAGTGAAGCAGTTGAAGTTTGTGCTCAGAGCATAGTTGACTGGGGTGCACTTCTAACAACTTTCATATTTCTTACATACTCTTTGGCATCTTTATTCATGGTTGGCCAGTAGTATCCAGCTTATACTACCCTGATGTATAAGGACTATGCCTTAGTGTAGTTGTCGCATTCTTTTGCATGCAGCTCTTTAAGAACATGATTTCCTTCATCAGGTGTAAGCCTTTCGGGAAAGGGAAACTAAAATCTCTCTGATATAATGCATTGTTGATAAGTGTATAATTAGCTGCAATGTGCAGAAGGCTTCCCGCTTCCTTCTTGTCTAGAGAAAGGGCCTTATCCTTAAGGTAGTTAATGATCGAGCCTATATAGTATGGGGGTGCAAGTCTGACTTATATGTCAAGCAGTTCATGTGCTTGTTTTGAGGTAGTCTTTTCTAGAAGGTTTTCCACTAATATTCTCTCCCTTGTTTTCCTTAGGTTAGGTACCATGATTGAAGCCAGTTTAAGGAGCTTATCGGCTTTAGAATTCTCAGTTCTTAGAATCTTAATGATGTCCCATGGATTGAACTCCGTAAGGAGAGTTTTTTACATTGTTAAGATATTTGGCCATTCTTTCATCTTTGGTGATAGGAATCATGGTTCGTTTAGACTAGTAACTTAAACTAGATTGAAGGTTTGTTGAACTTACTGATTAGATCCTTATGGATGAACTGAATGAAGATAAGTTAGGGCATATTAGTAGATATTTGATACACTTTGGTGATGCACATAATATGATATGTTTGAGTGTTGGAAATTTAAGAAATTCATCACACGAGGAGATCACCCCCTCCATTATGCCTGTGACGAAGAGCATTATAGGAGCAAGTTGTATAGATTGACCTCTAGAGCATATCACCCCTGCCGTGTTGCCCGTGTTCCCGATCGTGATCGATTCTATGCTGCTTGTAATGAAGGCATTAGAACATCATCATTGGAGAATTCGAAGCCTAGTAGAGAAAGCGGGCCCTATTGCGCCTATGATACCGGCCATATCCTACCTAATAACAGTTGTGATCAAGTTGAAGAAGGAAGAAGAATTTGATGCCAAGGAGATCACGACCATGATCCATAGTGTTACCCAGTCCTTGCTTCACTATTTAGATTTGTTTGTTTCCTATTGTATTTGTTAGACTATTAGCTTTCCATACTTTCACTTGGTCGACTTGTGGGAGTATATGAGAGTTATTAGGAATATGTTAAGTTAGTTTTTGCCCTCTACAACATTGTGTTGTCCTTTTGTGACCAATTTTTTCTTAAATAAGATTGAGTTTTCTTTTCGAGATAGTTCCTTATAGTTTCTTTTTATAGCGTGCAATATCTATTGAATGGAATAACTAGTTCTATTCTATCTTTAGTGCATCATACCCAAGGATTGATCTTTCACATCTTTTAATTTTCATTTTTCCATAAATTATAAAAACCTAAAAACATATTATAAACCCTAGATTTCATATAATGCTAGATTTGTTAATTACTCGGATTCCCTAATCTGTATCACTTGGCTTTATACTCGTCCCTGACCAATTGTACTACTAATGTCGAATCTGAAAAAATTTTCAACTTACTAGCTCCAAATTTCTTGCCAGCTTTAATCCCACTACGAGGGCTTCATGCTCTGCTTCGTTATTGCTTGTAGGAAATGTAAACTTTAAAGCATAAAAGACTTTGACCCCGCGAGGGCCTACTGTCACTAATCTATCCTAACTCCCCCTTTAAGTAGAGGAACCATCAACATGGAGCATCCACAAGAGATTGCACTCTTCATGCTCCTCAGGTTCAATGTATTCGAATACGAAGTCAGCCAGGACCTAGGTTTTGATTGCTTCCTTAGGGTGGAATTAGACCCCATGAGCACTAAGCTCAATTGCATACTTCATCATTTTTCCCGAGATATTGGGCTTCTAGTGAGCTTGGATGTAGAAGTGCAATCTTTGGGATGAGATGACCATAGCAAGGGCGAACTTCTCAAGTTTCGTTTACCTTTCTTCTATTCCCTGTAGGGTATAACTCACATAGTAGACAAGTGTATGATTTATCCTTAGATAAGATGCACCAAGAAAAGAATCAAATTAGTTGTTTCACTTAGTTGATATGACAAATATTCAAAAGAAACAACAAAAGAAAACTTAAGGAAAAACTCAATATTACTCAAAAGGTTTTGGAAAAAATTCCAACAAACCAAGGCAATCGATCTCAATTAATGACAAAAGAATTGTTCAAATTTATATTAACATAACCCTAAGGACCCTTATTGTAAACCACCAAATTTTTGGAATCGGTTTAGCTTAAAACCCTAATCCGAAAGTCAACCAAAACCCTAAAGTAACCAAACCCTAGTTAGACGTAATGGTTTAAGTTCGGCAATCCCGAATAAGCAACCCTGAGAAAGTAAGTAAGAGTTTAGAATGTAAAATAGTGCATAATTACCTAAGGAAGCTTAAAAAGATCAGATTAGTAAAACCGCGAATTGTTTTGAACCCGAACGGATACAGTACTTGAAAAATGTGTCTCGGAGATCGGAATAGTAAAATATATTACTAGACTCGTAAAAATATAAGGTTTTTAAAAATATTAGTTTTATAATTTTTCGGTAAGTAAAAATAATAGATATCACAATTATACGCATATTTTCTTACTACCGGTACTTTATTAGTCATATCTACTTTACATTACACTATTCATTACTATTCTACACTATTCTTTTCTCTCTATTTTTTCTTACGACCTACTCTTACAATACCATAACCTATAACCTTTACATTTTACCTTTCCCATAACTTTATTTCACATCTACCTTACTTATTACTTCATTTAATCAACAAAAATACAAAAAATAAAACACTCTCTCTCCCCTCACTCATGTGGCCGGCGCCCCTCCCCTCTTCTTCTCCCTCATTTTCTTTTATTTTTCTTTTATTTAAATCACCCAATAATCACTCCACATTTTCCTATAAATACCCCCTCCTCTTTCACTTCTTTCACACAATTACTAATGACAAATTTCTCTACAAAAACTCTCTCAAATTCTCCTCTCAAAACTCTCTCAAAATAATCTCAAACCACTTTCTCCTTACACAAAACCCATAACCACATAACACTTCAAAAACCTTCTTTAGGTAAATTTCTCTTTACATATTTTTTTTTTCACGTCATGTATCTTTACATGACCATGGTGTGAGTTTCTAAAAACTAAATATTATGGAAGCTACACTATGTTCATGTGTTGTTCTTGTTCATGAATATCTATTTATTTTTATGTTGTTATTTTACTTTTTTCATATTATTGTTATTATATCTAAATATTATTATGTATCTATATATATACATATTCTTTAGAGCATATAAGTTCTCTTGCAATTTATTTATTTCCATGCAAAGTAATTTATTTATTTTTTCCATTGCAATTTATTTATTTCTTGTTGTTTTAAGACTAGTCTCTAGTCTTAGACTTGTTCTCATTAAGTCAAAAAAAATTTTTCTTTCTTTCATTTTATTTTTCTTTTAGAACTGGTCTACTTCTTAGTCCCGGGAGTCTTGAAGAAGCTAAGACTCCCAATACTTGACTTTATATATTATTTATGTTATTTTTGCTTGCTATTATTTCTCATAAGTCATGCCATTAAGATTGTTGTTCAAATTTTTCAAGCTTTAAAAATATTTGACAAAAAGGAGATTTTATTACTTAAGAATAAGTTTATTGAAATATAAAATCTATGGTTAAACAAAAATAAAGTTGTTCCTTTCCAAATTATAAGAAGAACTCACTACAATTTAGAAACTACTTTTGTTTTGAAAAAGCTTTTTAAATCATTTCTACATCACTTTGTTTTTCAAAAGAAAATGAGTTTTGATACAAAAATGATTTCTATGAAAACATAATATAGAGGAAACCTTATGAGAAAGGAATCAGAATTTTCAAATTAAGATCTTTTCAAACAAATGGTTAAAGAAAAATTGTATATAAATAGGAAAAGTAGCACTAATGTAGAGAATTTAGAAAAGAAGAAAATTACTTTTCGAAAAAGGTCATCAAGGAAAAATGATAAGTCAAACATAAAGTAATTCTTTGAAAACAAAAAGAATCAAAATATTCATTTTAAAGGATTTACAAAATGGATTTCTTGTAAACTATAGTTTTCTAAACTCCTAATTGACATTGTTTTACTCAAGAAACATGATTAGACAACAAACACTTGAGCATGAATAAATATGAGCTAAGTAGCTATAAAAAAAGATTTTTTCAACTATATAGATAACTAAGTATTTATCAAACAAATTTTGAATGATTTAAAGTTGAAACAAATTGTTTTTGGGATAGCAAAGTTCGTGGTGAATCTGATCACCACTGTTTCGGGGCCTAAATGGTTTAGTTTGATCAAAATAGTTTTAGAAATGGATATATCTTTTCGAGTAGGTAGAAATCGGTATATTATAGTGTGATTCCGAGTTAAAATGACAAAGTTATGGCCATTTTAAATTGGAATTCTCCTTTATACAAACTTTGATGTTCTCATGACATTGTTTTGTCGAAATTCAAGAAAATCATCAAGAAATACTCATTTTGGGTATTTTCTTTGACTAAGTGATTTCGAGGAAGAATACCTATACCTCGATGACTATTTCGATTAAGTGGATTGTGTGAGAGACTCATCCGTTTAGAGGAATTGTCAACATGGCATCGTGAGTTTATTTCCTTAAAATGCTTTACTTGATTGTGCTTGTAGTCTAGTTGCATTAGAACTAAGAAAAGACAAATGGATATGTGTGTAAGATAAATTGTTGAAAGAATCCTAAGAACATCGACACCGGAATTGATTTAATATTTGTTTTAGTATATACTTGATTTGCATGAAATCCTATGATCACCTTAAATTTGATAATAATGATGCTATGATATTGTAAATAAATGGATTCATGCATACCATGAAATGAGTCACATTACATTGGGTTATTATTCTTGGGTGAGAAGAATTGTAGCTCAGGTCGAAAGCAACACTTGGCGGAGTGATCGAAAGCGATTGCTTGGAGACATGAAGGAAATGCTTGGCGGAAAGTCCGAAAGTAAGGCTCAATTCAAGTAGACTTAATATGCTTGGCAATATTGATCGAAAGTCTAAATCTTTTTAACTAAAACTACTTGTTTTGAGGTTACGTATCACCAAACCCCGAATGGAGGGCATAAATCCATTCAACATATAGTTCCCAGAAAACTATATGCCTTGTTTACCTACGTGTATGTTGCATTTCATTTGTCTACTTAAACAACTTGTTTGAATTTCGTTACAAGAAGTTATTTATGGAAATAGTTCTCACTAAGCCTATTAGCGTATACCCCTATAGATATCTTTTGCAGTTCACCTATTTGTGGTTGAGGCCACGTAGACCCTACAACCAGGTATTTTCCTTTTGGGTTAAAGAATTTCTAGATGAAGTTTAGTGTTGGATAAGATGTAGAAATATTCTTGTAATAGATTTGTGACTAGGGAATGCCCCTAAGTTTTGTAAGATTATTGATATGATGAACAAATGAATATTATGAATCATGTTTTCTTAATTTGTTATTATATCTTCTTAAGCTTCATAATTCCATGTATGGCCCTCTAAATTTGTGAAGCAACGCCTTATACTTAATATCAAAGCTTTGAGAATGACTAAGGTTATCATACTTAAGCTTTAATATTGAGTGTGGCGGATTGTTACGTTTAGGGTACCCCTTAGAGCATGACAGTTTAAGTTGGTATCAGAGCATGATTAAGAACTTAGGAATCATGATTATAGAATTGGACTTAAGAAGAAATAAATTAGAATAGTAATAAGAAAGACTTAGATGAGATAGAGTAGGTAGAATAAGCTTTCTGACTTCTCTCTCTTTTACATAGATTACCATAGATGAAGCCCATCTGCAGGCTAAGAACTTCCGAAAGGGACTCTTTGAAAACCTAAAAAATTATCGACTGAGACTTAGGGTGTTATGTGAAGAATTTGCTTTAACCGGACAACCTAAGACCATGCGGGAAATGTTCCTGATCTGGAAAAGAGGAATGATGCAAATAGAGTGGAAAGGAGTAGTACAGACTATCAACAATTGATAACCGAGCTAGAGATGACATATGCAGTGGAACGAATAGCTGCCATCGTGGAAGACCGACCGATGCTGAGGGAAGCATCGTTCGTCCTTAGAGAAGAGGGAGGTCGAACTTCACCCGATTTCCGAACTTGGACACGAATTGGACTAATGTACGTATACGCCCATGACAATTTGATGGACCACCTCAAATGGATGAAAGCTGACCTCAACGAAGTTTTCCACTAGCATGGAGCTTACCAAGAAGTTCTACGACCACCAACTGAAGTGTCCACTAAGCCACCTACCTTTACTGGAATCCAACTAAGAAGGACGAGGCCCTACGTTTACGCAGGGATGGAACGGTAATAAGAGAGGAACCGATGCAAGAAGCAAGTGAAGATTCTGAGGAAGATCCGAATGAAGACAATAAAGGATGACCAAAACAAGAAGCTGGAAACCAGACCGTTGTTGGAGTCGACGAGCCCTAGAATAGTGAAGAAGCAAGAATCCGCTATTTGAAAGAATAACAGGCTTGAAGAATACAAGAAACAGACTTAACCATGGACACAGACAATGCTCCATCAAATGAGAATGATAGCATGGAAGGAGAAGGGGCTGTTACCCGGAGAACCATTCATGACATTGTACCAGAGCTGACTGAAGCAAAACCGACCAATATACATGAAAGGTCGAGGGAGGCAGCCAGAAAGAGGAAGAAATACTTTGAGCAATTTATGAGGAAGAGAAACCCGAGGTCGTCCAGCAGTAACCTTGGAGATGCGCTCGAGGAGTAAAGAAAGGAAGGAAGAAGTCGAGCATATCCCTTATAGTCCAACTTAAATTTTGTAATTAATGACTAGATCAGCGATCTTAGTCTATCTTTCTAGTTTTCAGAACGATGCTTTGTTGTTTTCTTTGTGATTGTTGTGATTCACCTTATTGTTTATTTTAATTTCCATGAAAAGGTCCTATACCAGTTTCCTTTCAATTTTCTAAATGAACTTATGTTTTATGTATGATCTCAAAATTTACCTTGATTTGAATTTTATTTTAGTAACTATTTATGCATGTAAGTTTCCGTTATATCCGCAAATTTCCGACAAAAATTTAATTAAGTTATCAAAACGATAAAACCTAACTTAGGAAAGTTTAAAACAACCGAAGTAGAGGAAGACGTAGGGAGGAGCAAAGTGCCTCAAACTAACCAGATGTTGAAGCCGAGCAACCTGCCACTCAAGGAGCCGCTGCACCTCAAATGGACTTGCACGCCACACTAAGACATCTGACCCACGTGCTAGAAGCAATTAGGCAGAACATGCTTGCACCTGCACACGTACCTGAAACCGCACCAGCACCGGCGCCTGTACCAACGCCACTGCAACAACAAGTGCCAACTGAAGCATGTGTACAAAGAAGCATGCACTTAAATTACACCTTTACCTCTACCCCACTGCTCAAGCCATATAAGAGTATGTTGCCTGATTTTATCCGAAGTAACCGTTATTCTGATGGAGCTTACGATAAGCCAGACGAGGCCGAAGATTGGCTTCCTTAAATCGAAATGTCTTTCGATGCATATGAGGTTCTACACTACCTACAAATCAAGTATGGGACATTCATGCTTCGTCTAAATGCTAAGATATGGTAGGAATCAAAGAAAAGAGAGCTAATAACCCCAATCACATGGGAAGTATTCAGACATGAGTTCTTGGAAAATTATTTCCCAGGGAGCTTACGAGTAAGGTATAGTGTAGACTTCTTTCAAATTGCTCAGAAGGGAAGAACTATCGAGCAATACGAGACTGAGTTCAGTAGATTGCTGCAATATGCCCTCGATTCCTACAAGTACAGCAAGGAATTGAAAAGACAAGTCTTCATAGGAGGATTAGACGAAGACTTGAGAATGAGGTTAGAAGAATTTGACATCAGAGTTATCGAGAATTGGTGGAAAGAGCTTGGATTGTAGAAGGAGCAAGGAAAAGGAGAGAAAGAATAGAAGAAGAGAAAGCCCCGATTTTTGGGAAGAGGTTTTATGATGGATCCAGTTCCATACCCCCACAAAAGAGATTCAAGTTCTCCAACAACTTTAAGAGCAATAATAACAGTGGGAGGTTAATACCAAAAAACGTCAAGTGCTGGAAGTGCAATGGAGCACACTACCCCAAGAAGTGCTATCAGTGTTTGGAAAGTGTTTCTTTGTGGAGATGCAAACCAGAAGATATCAAAATGTCCAAAGAAAGGAAACTAAATTTGCTATGTCTGTAAGCAAGATGAGCATTTCGCTAATGACTGTCCATAGGGGAAGAATATTCTAACAAGCCTTCTAGAAGAGTTGTTCCTATAAGGATCGGGAAAGGGAATGGAAGAAGAAGTGAAAGCAGATCAGGATCCACTACTTCAGGAATCAGAATCTACAATATCGAGGGACAATGGATAAGTGAAGAAATAAATGAAGAAGATGGAGGCTTGGATGGTTTAGAATACAATAGAAACTATTACTGTGACTTGGGAAACGGTAAGCCTCGAACCCTCCTTGTTATTCCTTTATTTCAAGCAATACAAGAGTTTAAAGTATTATGAATAAGTAGATATGCAAATAGAAGTAGTAATCCCCCTGTCAGATACGCAGGAAGCGTACAAATTAAGAAGTCGGAATGTTTTTGCTCTTTTGAATTTCGGAGCAATACATTCTCTCGTTACACCTAATCTAGCTAAGAGGTTCAGACCACCAATAACAAACGTCGACTCTTAGCTTTAAGATTAAAACCTCCACGAAAAAGGATGTTGAAACCTAAGAAGTATGGAAGGATCATCTAATAAGGATATGAGGACATATATCCGCTTGTGGCTTCAAAAATAATGACATTAAGTAAATAAGAAGTAAATCTTTGGTATAAGTTGTGTATCTCTCGATAAAACCCTAGTTAATGATCACAATAAGAACCTAGAATTCATAAGAAGGGAAGATAACATTGGTAAAGAATCTACTATTGTAAGGAAAGAGGAGTCACATTCTTTTGAATTGATAGAGGAAGTTCCAAAGGGAATGGATGACTACCTTAAGGACACAGAAAAAAGATAAAGAGAAACCTATCTTGAAGGATATCCCCAATTGTCAATAAGTTTTCGAAAAAAAAAAAAATTCTAGACGAATGGCCTAAAATACATCCGAAGATCAATTTTGAGATTAGACTAATGGCCAATACGGTACAATTAGCTAAAGCATCATATCGAATGACCTCAATGGAGTTGGAGAAACAACTACAAGAACTTTTGGATCAAGGTTTTATACAATCAAGTATATCACCATAGAATACGCCAATTTGGTTTGTAAAGGAAAGAAAGGATAAAACCCCAAAGTTCATACATTGATTATTAGGAGATGAACAAAGTCACAATTCTATAGTTGAAGATCTTTTGATCAACTATACAGAGCAAAAACGTTTCTCACGATTTAAGATCAAAGTATTACTAATATAAGGATCAAATCAAAGGATGATTCAGAGGAACTTTTCGAACTCGTTATGAACACCACAAGTTCTAGTATACCTTTTGGATTGATTCAACTCGAACCAAGTATATAAATCTCTGTTGGATAAATGACGATATTTTAGTCTGTTCTAAACAAGAGAACATAAAGGAAAAAGAGAATAGCTAGAATTAATCAAGAACTGTAATTTCAAGTGTCTACCTCGCTCAAAGAACATAAGGAGTTGATAAAAATGAATTGAGAAGCTGAGCATCAAGATCACGGGACAAGGAATGAAGGAAGAGTTAGCTAATATGGTATTAAAACCAACGTCGGTAAGAAGGATTAAGGAAGCTTAACGCTAAGATGAGAAGATACAAAGGATAAAGAGGAAAATATAAGAAGAAAAGTGTATTGATAAACCACGATGATAATATCAAGGGAATTAAAGGACGATTTCATGTTCCTAAGAATAAGGAAATAAGAAAAGAAATTATGAGCAGAACCCGGAATGTACGATACATCCAAGAGGAACCAAATTATAGCTAGAATCTCAAAGATCATTATTGATGGAAGGGATGAAATGAAGACGTAGTCAATTATGTGAAAAAGTGTCAATAAAGGAATAAGAGCACCAAGAGACGAAAAGATTAACAAAATCTTTACTAATATTGGAATAAAGATGGGATGAAATCCCCATAGATTACCAATAGTATCAACCTGAAGCAATGTTGTCTGATTAACTAAAGATTGGACAAGCTGGCAAAGCCTTATGAAAGGAAAATAGTATGATAGCATGGGATACTAGTCGGAATCATATCAACTCAGAACATAAGAATTGTGCCTAAACATTGAACTAGTCTACAAGAGAGTTTTAAGACAGGGCTAAGCTTTGATACCGTATGCCACCTTCAGGCTAATGGACAATCAAAGCGAACAATTCAACCTTTGGAGAGACATTAAGAGCGTGTATCACGAATTTCAAAGAAGGAAGGAGGCACAAGATAAACAAAAGAAGTAAGACTGATCAGAAAATGAGGACCTTGAAATTTTCAAAAAGGAAACAAGTGTACTTAAGGATAAAGAACATACATCGTATGCGCTCCTAAGGGAAAATTTGAGCTCACGATACATTGGATCTTTTTGAAATACTAAAACAAGTTGGAAGTTTTAACTTATCATCTAATCTTATCACCAAACCTGTTAGAAGTATATGGTATGTTCCAGATCTCTATACGACAATTGACCAAAGAACTAGTTTTGGAGTTGGAGCCAGTACTCTTAAAGAGGATCCCGTCTATAAGGAATACCCAGTATAAATCTTTAGCCAATTCTAAAGTTGGAAAATAAGGAAATCAAGTACATCAAGGGTTTAGAGAGAAATATTTCCCACAAGGGAACAACATATGGAACTGTGGACAAGATACGACATAAGTACCTAAGTTTGTTTGAAGTTGTAGATATGAATTTCCAAGTTTTGAGGACAAGACTCTCTTTAAGGGGGTAGGTTGTAAACCCCCAATTTTTTGGAATCGATATAGCTTAAAAACCCCTAATCCGAAAGTCAACCGGAACCCTAAAGTCAACAAAAACCAGTTAGACGTAATGGTTTAAGTCTGGCAATCCCGAATAAGCAACTTTGAGAAAGTAAGTAAGATTTTAGAATGTAGAACAGTACGTAATTACCTAACAAAGCTTAAAAAGATCAAATTAGTAAAACCGCGAATCATTTTGAACCAGAACAGATACAGTTCTTGAAAAAGTGTCCCGGAGATCGGAATAGTTAAAATATTCTGAATATTTTGTTAGACTCGAAAAAATCTAAGGTTTTCAAAAATATCAGTTTTATAATTTTTCGGTAAGTAAAAATAACAGATATCGCAATTATATGCATATTTTCTTACTATCGGTACTTTATTAGTCATATCTACTTTACATTACACTATTCATTACTATTCTACACTATTCTTTTCTCTCTACTTTTTCTTACAACCTACTCTTACAACAACATAACTTATAACCTTTACTTTTTACCTTTCCCATAACTTTATTTCACATCTATCTTACTTATTACTTCATTTAATTAACAAAAATACAAAAAATAAAACACTCCCTCTCTCCTCACTCATGTGGCCAGCGCCCCTCCCCTCTTCTTCTCCCTCATTTTCTTTTATGTTTCTTTTATTTAAATCACCCAATAATCACTCCACATTTTCCTATATATACCTCCCTCCTCTTTCACTTCTTTCACATAATTACTACTGACAAATTTCTCTACAAAAACTCTCTCAAATTCTCCTCTCAAAACTCTCTCAAAATAATTTCAAACCACTTTCTACTACACAAAACCCATAACCACATAACACTTCAAAAACCTTCTTTAGGTAAATTTCTCTTTACATATTCTTTTTTTTCATGTCATGTAACTTTACATGACCATGATGTGAGTTTCCAAAAACTAAATGTTATGAAAGCTACACTATGTTCATGTGTTGTTCTTGTTCATGAATATCTATTATTTTTATGTTGTTATTTTACTTTTTTATTATTGTTATTATATCTAATTATTATTATATCTATATATAACATATTCTTTAGAGCATAAAGTTCTCTTGCAATTTATTTATTTCCATACAAGTAATTTATTTATTTCTTCCATTGCAATTTATTTATTTCTTGTTGTTTTAAGACTAGTCTCTAGTCTTAGACTGTTCTCATTAAGTGAAAACAAATTTTTCTTTCTTTTATTTTTTTTTTGGAACTGTCTACTTCTTAGTCCCGGGAGCCTTGAAGAAACTAAGACTCCCAATACTTGACTTTATATATTATTTATGTTATTTTTGCTTGCTATTATTTCTCATAAGTCATGCCATTAAGATTGTTGTCCAAATTTTTCAAGCTTTAAAAATATTTGATAAAAAAGAGATTTTATCACTTAGGAATAAATTTATATGAAATATAAAATCTATGGTTTAACAAAAATAAAGTCATTCCTTTCCAAGTTATAAGAAGAACTCACTACAATTTTAGAAACTACTTTTGTTTTGAAAAGCATTTTAAATCATTTCTATATCACTTTGTTTTTCAAAGAGAAAATGATTTTTGATACAAAAATGATTTCTATGAAAACATAATATAAGGAAACCTTATGAGAAAGGAATGAGAATTTTCAAATTAAGATCTTTTAAAAACAAATGGTCAAAGAAAAATTGTATATAAATAGGAAAAGTAGCACTAATGTAGAGAATTTAGAAAGAAGAAAATTACTTTTCGAAAAAGGTCATCTAGGAAAAATGATAAGTCAAACATAAAGTAATTCCTTGAAAACAAAAAGAATCAAAAGATTCATTTTAAAAGATTTGCAAAATGGATTTCTTGTAAACTATAGTTTTTAAACTCCTAATTGACATTGTTTTACTCAAGAAACATGATTGTACAACAAAAACTTGAGCATAAATAAATATGAGCTAAGCAGCCATAAAAAGAGAAATTTTCAACTATATAGATAATTAAGTATTTCTCAAACAAATTTTGAATGATTTAAAGTTGAAACAAAATTGTTTTTAGGATAGCAAAGTTCATGGTAAATCTGATCACCACTGTTTCGGGGCCTAAATGGTTTAGTTTGATAAAAATAGTTTTAGAAATGGATAAATCTTTTTGAGTAGGTAGAAATCGGTATATTATATGCGTGATTCTGAGTTAAAATGACCAAGTTATGGCCATTTTAAATTGAAATTCTCCTTTATACAAACTTTGACGTTCTCATGACGTTGTTTTGTCAAAATTCAAGAAAATCATCAAGAAAAACTCATTTTGGGTGTTTTCTTTGACTAGGTGATTCCGAGGAAGATTTCCTATACCCCGAGGACTATTTCAACTAAGTGGATTGTGTGAGTGACCATCCGTTTAGAGAAATTGTCAACATGGCATCATGAGTTTATTTCCTTAAAATGCTTTACTTGATTGTGCTTGTAGTCTAGTTGCATTAGAAATAAGAAAAGACAAATGGATATGTATGTAAGATAAATTATTGAAAGAATCCTAAGAATATCAACGCCGAAATTGATTTAATGTTTGTTTTAGTATATACTTGATTTATATGAAATCCTATGATCACCTTAAATTTGATAATAATGATGCTATGATATCATAAATAAATAGATTCATGCATACCATGAAATGAGTCACATTGCATTGGATTATTATCCTTGGGTGAGAACGATTGTAGCTCTGGTCGAAAGCAACACATGGCGGAGTGACCGAAAGCGATTGCTTGGACATGAAGGAAATGCTTGGCGGAAAGTCCGAAAGCAAGGCTCAATTCAAGTAGACTTAATATGCTTGGCGATATTGATCGAAAGCATAAATCTTTTTAACTAAAACTACTTGTTTTGAGGTTACGTATCACTAAACCCCGAATAGAGAGCGTAAATCCATTCAACATATAGTTCCCGAAAAACCATATGCCTTATTTGCCCACGTGTATGTTGCATTTCATTTGTCTGCTTAAACAACTTGTTTGAATTTCATTACAAGAAGTTATTTATGGAAATAGTTCTCACTAAGTTTATTAGCTTATACCCCTATAGATATCTTTTGCAGTTCACCTATTTATGGTTGAGGCCACATGGACCCTGCAACCAGGTATTTTCCTTTTGGGTTAAAGAATTTCTAAATGAAGTTTAGTGTTGGATAAGATGTATAAATTTTCTTGTAATAGATTTGTGACCGAGGAATGCCCCTAAGTTTTGTAAGATTATTGATATGAACAAATGAATATTATGAATCCTCTTTTCTTAATTTGTTATTATATCTTTTTAAACTTCATAATTCCATGTATGGTCCTCTAAATTTGTGAGAGCACGCCTTACACTTAATATCAAAGCTTATGAGAATGACTAAGGTTGTCATACTTAAGCTTTAATATTAAGTGTGGTGGAATGTTACGTTTGGGGTACCCCTTAGGGTGTGACACTTATATACTCCCATAAGTCAGGAAAGGGCAAACTAGAAAAAACAAAAGACAAACAAACAAAATAGAAAACTAGCCTTTTAAAAATGCATAAAACAAAATAGGTGATCCCCCTATTGATCACGAGTATGATATGGGTTGTGATCCTCTCATATAAAAAATTCTTCTTCAAGCTTTGACAATCACGGGCATGATAAGGGTCATCACAAGCAAAGTAACGGACGTGACAAGGCTTGAGATCTTCACTATGCTCACAAATCTCTAATAACAACATGCAAACAATCTTGATTACTAGTAGCATGGGGTGCGATGATGATCATGGCTAGGATTACTGCAGGGATGAGGACGTGATCTGCTATGGAACTCGATCTTCAAGACTTGTCTCCATTTCTAAATTGGGTGGTCATTTAAGCATAACATGATTCCTATTATTTCCTCAGGGCTCTTGAAGATTTGCCCCCAAATCTTAGTCAATCTCATCTTGATCCTTATCATTACGCTTGGGCTCAAGAAGATTTGTCCTCAAATCTTTGATATTGCATATGCTTGGTGTAAAGTAAAAATAAATAATTCATAACGAAGGGTATATATGTAATATAATGTTGTTAAGAGGGTATTTTTATCCTTGATCAGACGAATTTGGACACGAGGAACTTATACGCAAAGAATTGGACAAAGACAGCTAAGGCCAATATTGAAGCTGCTAGCATTGACTAAAGGTCGCCAGCCTTTATTGGAAAGCCGTAGGCCTAGAGAAGGCTTTGAGCCCTCGGGAAGATTTGAGGAATTTTGGCCGAATGGTGAAAGCCGGCCTAAAGGCTGCCGGCATATATGAGAAAGGCCGTTGGCATTCCAACCAGCTTTCGTGCTATTTCTCTTGTTTCGATGAAGGCCGTCCTTTGAGCTGCCAACCTTCACGTCAGCCTATATCTTGACAAAAAGAGACTCCTTTTCCTTGGTGCTAAGGTTTCCTAATACCTATAAATATATATATATATATATATATATTTTTTCCCCTAAGTCTTGGAGTTATTCCCACATCCCTCTCTCAACAAAAACCGTAGGTAAGTGTCTTCTCTCTTGTCTTTTTCAATAATTCCTTTTAGTTTAATCTTTCTTATACTAGTTGTTTTATGGATTTGAAGGAGATTCAAAAGTTCATGGCGAAACCCTAGAGTGATTGGAGATTTGAGAGACTCCAATTCAGAGGAAAAAAGCAATATCTTTCACAGGGTTTTATAATTTTTTTTATAATTTGAGGATTATAGGTTCATGATTATGATTAATTATTGAAACTCAGGAGAATTGTGGTTTAGGGTTTTAATTTCCAAATTGAGATCTACAAACTCTAGGTATGTAAGAATCCATTCAATTTTGTTGTTCCAAGGAATTTTATCCCTTTCAAGTTGTTAATATAAGATTTATATGTATGTTGAAGGAATTGTGGAGATAAATAGAGGTTATTGGAAGACTTGAGTTTGGGGTTTCATTGAGTCATGAACAAAGGAAAAAAGGTATGATAATTTCTTATTATAGATCTATGATTTGGTTATGGATCTTTATGTATGATTATGGAAATTAGGGTTAGAGTTGATTATGTGGTTACAATCGAGTTTGATTTGAGACATGTTGTTGATCAGGAATATTTGTGAGATTAGGGTTTCTTTTCCTTAAGAAGATTTATTGGTGGATTTGAGTTGGAAGCAATACCAGGTACAACCTTACCATATATGTTTATTTGTGCTTGTAGGATTAGTTGCAAAATCTGACTTAACAAATATTTGACTTTAATTGAAATGAGTGTTGGTTGTGCTTGGCTGTGGTTAGTAAAGAACACGTAGGAGTGTGACACTAACACTAGCAACCTGATGATCCTTATGCCACGTTGTCCTGAGTGGAGCCGCACCTGGAGATGTTTCTAGTAGATTAGAAGTCGTTACCAACTTAATTGTGGAACACAATTATATAATATATATATATATACACACACTCTATACTATGGTTTTTATTAGGGTCATGAGTTACTCTGGGTTTAGGATTAGATGCATATATTCCTAAACTGTGTTGGTTGCAGACTAATGAAAAGATAATTAAACTGTTCTTGTTGCATTAGAGTATAAGTTGTATGTGATATTATGTTTTGCATGATCATGTGCATGTGTTTTCGGTTTGGCGTACTTGGCATTTTTCACTCAATCTTTTATTTTTATAGGTACAAGTGAAGATTCCATTATCTATGACTTGACGGGCTATGACGTATATGTTGACTATGGGAAAAGCGATAGTGGACTTGACAATTCTACTAATATCTAGTCGTTAGAGATGAAAGATGAAGACTTATTGCTTGTTAGATTTCTTTAAAGATTTCTAATGTTTTTAAGAACTTTGGTTATATGGAACTTTTAGCTTTGATATTATGAAGACGGGTTATATCATTTTGATTTTGAGTATCCTATTGTGAGTAATTGATGGTCTATATCTATATTTTTGGTAGATTTTAGAAACTTATAGCCTTAGCATGTCTATCTTGATAAGGACATGTGGCGGGCTGATAACACCTTTGGGTTAGGATGTTACACTTGGTGCTGGAAATTTAATGATTTTGAAATCAGATTTGCAGCAGAATTTGTTTTTTTTTTAAACCCTAATCCTAAGTAGATCCATACGATTTAACTAAATCAAAACATATAGGATTATACTTTTTACGAAGCTTTGAGTTTTCATATCTGAATGTGTTTCAATCACGCGAGTGCCCTCTATAATATACACATGCGAATGAATACTCAAACCAGATTTTGAGATGTGTGTATGCTAGCAGTCAAACACTAATCTATTCATGTAGATATTATCTCCCTCAAACGATTTTTCTTTTTCCCTCTTTTTGGGTCTGTAAAATTCCTCTGCAAGCCTAATTTGACGTAATGACATCTTCTAAACCCTAGGAAAGGTTGTCTATATCTATATATAGACAAGTGAGAAACCCTAAAGATTTATTGAAAATTAATAATAATTAATGAAATAGGTTATTTCATTAATTATTAATTTTATCTAATAATCGTTTATTATTCTTAAACTATTATAAGAATAATAGATATAATAATTCCTATAGGTTTAAATATAAACCTATAACCTATTTTTGTTCGTTCTTTTGTGTGTGATCCTGTAGGTTCACTTAATATTGGCAATAGGCCCTAAACTCCTTTTTTAGACCTCCAAGACATAATTGGTCTCTAGCAAGACATTATGCCTACTCAAATTAAGTGAAGGACGGTGATTTGACTCTATCCATTAAATAGTCAGTTCTTCAGTCCCTTTGTTACATAATATCTTATGCTTAAACATAAGTTGTGGATCAATACACTCTTATATTGTTTAATCATATGTTTCTTGAATCCAGAATCTAACTTGCTTAAGCAAATGACATTGATAACTTCTTATCAATTCATTAGAGTACGGCCATGCATTTCTCAGTCTTACTCATCAAGAGGCCTAAAAGATATCTCTCTCAAAATAATGAGAGAAACAAATTCCTTCACGAACACTCATATTCAGTCACATAACTTATTCCATGTCCAAGTACAATCTTATAATAATTCGATTAAAGATGATGAAGAACTGAATTAAAACACATAACTTGTTATGTAGGAATTCATGGTGTAATCAGATCTAAGAACTAAAACAATACTGTAATAAGAAATATCATATTGATCCATATAGTGCTCTCATATTTGGTCGTTCCAATACAATATACTCTTATATGTATCTATGTGCTGAATCGATATCTTATATCCATGATTAGTAAAACATTATCATTATTCAGCCGACATACTAGTCTTATTTCATTATTATTCCATACAATAAATGATTAGGGATAATTTAGAATAAATTTATTTCTTGCCTTATGGTTTTACTATTAAAGTCACATACTTTAATGACATAATGAATAACTAATTTACTCATGGAACCATTTCATCAAAGTCAAAAGTCCAATAATGACTTTGATAAAGGAAAGGACTTATATTATGAAGATAATAAACGTTTAAATGACATAAAATCCATATGGCCTTAAGCACATTGCTAGCACGTGGATTAAAGACAAACCTACAAAACTCAAACACAATTAAATAAAATTCCCAATGATGCTAAGGTCATGAAATTTCTCCAAGGCTTGATCTGCAAACCCTCTCTTGACTAACAATTCCCACATCATTACAATATCAACTCCAAGTACCCTTGATAAGTCATTTTTACTCTATATTTTTCATAAGATTTTGAGCTTAATTTGCTAAGAATTTCTGATAAAATCTTGCAAAAATTATATTTTTGATAAATAATGTTGTTTTAAAGCTCTTAGAATCAAATAAGGAGCAATCAAGTGTTTTAATTCAAATTTGAAGCAAAAACAATAATTAAAGTAAAAAATGCATAAGTCAAGCCCTGAAAAAGACACAGCTGAGGCCAAACAGAGAAAAAAGACAGCAAAAATTCGTCTATCAAGCCTCAACTACGAGCCTTTGACATGACCCTCGACTTCAGCTGAAGCGATCGAGCATCATTCTAAAGAAAATACATTGTCGAGCCTCAAAACTCGACCCTCGACAATTGTGTTGATAGACCAATTCTTCAACAAAATTACCTCTAGTCTCAACAATTTGACCCTCGACTCTCTCAATTTTACCCTCAATAGAGCAATGGATAAAGACACTCAGTTTAGTTAGGAATTTCCTAAATTCAAGCCTGTTCTTGCTTAATATGAGCTTCGACAGAGCACGCGACCCTCGACGAGTGTTTTCACAGCTCATATACGTACGTGAAAATTTATCAAATTCTGTTAGAAAGGAACTGTCGAATTTGCTACGTATCAAATAAAGATAGCCATGCTTTCTGCACCTAATAGTCTATAAATAAACATGCAAGCGTGCATTGTAAAGTATGTACTAATAGTGTAAATCAGTATTAACATAGAGTAGATTTCTGAAGAATTCTTGGGTAAAAAAATTTCTATTTCTTTTTACTTGAGAATTTCTTCTATTTCTAGGTCAAATCAATTTAACCCAATGTTTGTAATTTCTATGAATTTTCTGAGCAATTAATTGATTAATCTTTCGAATTTGTTTTATTTCTTCCAATTTGTGCTTATTTTGATAAATCCATGGAGAAATAAACCCCCACAACTTAGGGATACGAATCCAATTCCTGATTCAGTTTGATTTCAAGTGCACTTTCAAGTAAATTTGATTGGATGTTTATAATTAGTAACTTGAACCTAACTTGTGGTTTTTAAAGGAGTGGTGCACTCTTTTAGATCCACGATTGATTTCAATTGAATAGAGAGAGATCATGTAATTGAATAGATCTATAGTTTCTAATGGATTCGATCCTAAATACATCTTGTCGAGGAATGGGTGAAGACTTTCTATGACTTGTTTTAAAAATTCATTGAGTTGTCTTTTCAAAACAATGGATTCCTATTCTTTATGTGGGTCTAATTGAAACTTCAGACTACTGGTTTTAGTTAAATCTAGAACTACTAACTTCAATAGAAACTTTAGTTTAAATTAGAGAATCCGGCGGTATAAACACACCATTTCAAACAGCTTTTAAGAAGTTGTTCTTAACAAATCATTCTGATAAGGAACTGGTGAAGTAACCTTGAGCTATTAGTTCATAGAAGTTACAGCCTTATTTCTCATTTTACCCATTAAACATTTGTGAATATTTCTAACTTAACATAGTTTTATTCTCCTTTATGTTTTTCTAAAACCTCTCTTTGGCTAGACAATTAATGGGATTAAGAGTATATTAGCTGTCAACCATTCCCTTAGGATCGACCTAAATCATTATCTATGCTACATTTGATGGGTACGCTTACCTTGTGAGACCGTAGTTGTTGATTTAGAAAACATTTACAAATTTGAAAAACTCGGTCAATGATAAGTGAAAATTGAACTTTAAACTACACAAATCACATACCACAAACCAAGTATTCTGGCACCATTGCTGAAGAATGGTGTTGGATTCAATTTTTTAAGCCCAACTGGGCAATAGTAGAAATTAATTTTTATTTGTTGTTCTAGCCGCTTTAACTTTGTAAATATCTTTTGTATATGTTTGCTATGATCTGTAAATATCTTTTGTTGAACTAACCTTTCTTTTTGTTCTTATATATATTTGTTTGTTTATTTTCTTTTCTATATTTTACTGTAGATATGCTGCTGTATATATTTTTGTTTTGTTTCGGTTCTTAATTCTTTAGTTCTTTTATTGTATATACTTGTTTCTTATCTTGTTAATTCTTTATTCTTTTATTTATTGTTCTTTAATTAGTTCATCCTTTGTATATATTTTTATTTTATTTTGATTTATTTTCAAATAAAATGTAGGCATATGACTAGGAGTCAATCTAAATTCTTGTTTTTGTTTGATCCAGAACCATAGCGTATAGGTGAAAAAGCAAATGATAAAAAATGACTGATCATGGTGAAGTTTAGGAGGGTAACGAACAACTTAGGGAGAACCAGCCCAGAACTATGATTGACTTCTGCAGACCCAACTTAAAGGGAACCAATACTAGCATCAACAGACTTAGAGTTGTTGTTAACAACTTTGACATTAAACCTAACATGATCCAGATGGTCCAGTTTGATGGCTTAAAAGATGAGGACCCCAATAGCCATCTATAGTAGTTCCTATAAATTTATGACACATTCAAAATAAACGGTATGTCTAAGGATGCGATTAAGTTGAGATTATTTCCATTTGCCCTTAAAGGAAATGCAAAAAAACGATTGAATGGATTACTAAGGAACTCTATCTCCACTTGGCAACAAATGGCCAAAAATTTTATGAGGAAATACTTCCCACCTTCTAGAACAACCAAGTTGAGAGCTGGCATTGCTTCATTCCATCAAATGGATTCTAAAACATTGTATGAAGCTTTCGAAAGATGGAAGGAGTTGCTAGAAAGATGTCCACACCATGGACTACCTGAATGGACCCAGGTACAAACCATTGACAATGGATTGAACTATGGAACTAGGCAATTGATAGATGCAGCTACTAGAGGAAGTCTGAATTACAAATCCCCTGAGGAGTGCTTAAACATATTTGAAGATATGGCTAACAACCATTATCAATGGCCATATGTAAGAGCCAAGAAGGAGAGATAGGAGGACTTTTTGAGTTGGATCCTGTGTCAAATTTAACTGCCAAGATTGAGGCTGCAAGCAAAAAAGTGGAACATTTGTCTATGGAGAGAACCCAAGTAAATATGATTGCTGAGTTTCCTGACCAAAACATTGAAGGAATGACCTTTGAGAGTTGTGAGTTTGTGAACAATTTTTCTGGTAAAAAATCTGACCCTTACGGTAACACTTACAATCCTGGTTAAATGAACCATCCAAATTTTCGATAGAGTAACAATAATTTTCAAAATCAATTGGACCCACCCAATTTTCAGAAACCACCAATACAATGGATAAGGGCTTATCAAGGAAACAAGAAATCTCTTGAACATTTAGTTTCCAAATTTATCAAAGCTTCTGAGAATAGGCAGCATGGAATAGATGCCACCTTGAGAAATCATACTCTTGCCATTCATAACTTAGAAAACTACCTTGGCCAATTTTCCAAAATTCTTTCAAAGAGACCTTCAGGATCATCACCTTCGAATACTAAGCCTAATCCATGTGATCAAACAAAGCAAGAATGATTGATTTCTAGGATGATTATCCTACATCTTTTCTTTCTGTTTGTTTTTTATAGAATGAATTAGTTGTTTTAAGGGATTAATAGGACGAAAGTGGTCTTAAGACAAAATCGGTGTAAATTTTTTTATGATGAATGTAATGTTTTAATTTTGTTATATCATGTGCTTGAATGGAATGGTTGATGAATGTGGTTATATAGTACTTTATGGAAATTTTGTGCAAGAACAAGTTTCAACTTCAACAATTTTGAGGTGAATTATAGAAGTCGAGCCTTATTGTCGGTCCCTCTCATTTAACCCTTGACAATGTTAAATTCTTTTTGTGAATAAAATAATAAAAATTTTGCCCTATCATTCTTTAATTCTTTTCAAATAAGCCACGACTCTGCTTTAAGTCGAGTGTCATTTATCCTTTATTTCTTTAGTCTTAATATAAATAAAATAATATGTTTTGTCGTTTTTTGCCTTGATTAAAAGTTTTGAAAATACAAAGACTGTTCATTCTACACTCGACACAAACACTGTTCTTGCACTTGAAGAAAAATCTCTCTTGCATTTACAAAATTTTCATTAAAAACAAATCCCAAAAACCTTCCAACATCTCAAAGCTATAATCATATCAGGTATACTTTTTACTTTCTTTCTTTTTTAATTTTTGCTATTATATAATGTTTTTTGTATTTTTAGGGTTTTTCAAATTTCCTGTACGAACTTGATAGAAATGATGAACTGTTATTTTTAAATTGTTTGGTAAATAATGTTATTCTTTAAAATTTGCGTAAATAGTTATAGACTTTGTTTTCTTCTCGGACTTATTAGTTCTGTAGAAACCCCAGTTTGTCTTTGAGTACTCAAAGTAATAGCAAAATAGAAATATGTGTTTTAGTTATAAGTAAGTACGAACTAATATATGTTATCTCTTTTTGCTGAACAAATGGCACCAAAAAGACAGCATACACAATTCCAAGTAAGTACCAAGCTCTTGAAAATATGTCTGATTATAGGATAGATTTAATCTGTTTCTATCCTAGAAAAAGATTATGAGAATGTTGTAGCGAATTGGGGTTACTAAGGAGTTTGGCATGGAAAAGACTTCCTAAAATATTTTGAAGATGTTGTATAAAGGAAGGTGATTGAAATTAGGGAGAATGTATATGCTGGCACACTTTAGCCTTTCTGGCTAGTTTGCAGATGGAAGGGGAAGTGCCCAGCTTAGATAGTATAGTAAGGTTTTATGCATTTGGAGAATACAGAGAGGTCCCAATGAGGACATTCATATATGTCATGGGGCTGTATGATGATGAAGATGTAAGCTCCAGAAAATTTCAGTAAATAATTCTAAAATAAACATCGAAAAAAACTCTAAAAATGACTCCAAATTAAAACCAAACTTCAACTAGTCCTAAATCATGAGCGAATCTAGAAATTTCTTAATCATGAGAAAATGAAAATCCTTAAAAATAAAATAAGACTCAATAGTCTTCAAATCCAAAACCACTATGTATGACAAATTCTATACTTAACTCTGACTTGTAAAATCGGGTAATATAGAACCCAAAAATAAATTATTAAAAAATAAATAACGATAAAACCTTCGGAAGTAAAACTCAATTCAAGAATTCTGAAAACGTTAAGAGATATTAAATACTTACAAAAAAATAAAATTTAAAATAAATTTCTCAAACTAAATGTGTTGTATAACATAAAATATCAGTTTCCAAATTGGCAAAGATCTAAACCAGAAAATCACTTGGTAACCCTAAGTGGAATATAGTAGTTTTAGTCCGGCAATCTCGCGTTCTTAGTCCTAGAGGCTAAGGTATAGTTTAAGTGTGTAAAGTAGCTCGTAGTAATATAAGGTCGCTTAAAAATATCATATTGGTAAATTTTTTATCTATTTCGAACCCGTTCAGATACAAACTTTGAAAAGAGTGTCCTAGGGCTCGAGATATAAAAAATATACCATTAATACCGTTAGACTCGTATTTTCATAAGGATTTCAAAAATATCAATTTTATAATTTTTCGATAACTAGAAATATCAGATTTTGCGATTATATTCGTATTACTTTACTACCGGTAATTAACTAGTCTTGTGCACTATTTACTACTATTCATTACACAATTTTATTATTCTCGTAAACCATTATATTTTTAGATAAATATTTTATATATCATAGAAAATTCTGTTTTTCCAAAATTTAGTTCGTTTTGGGTTTTTACGGGATTCGTTTCTGCTTAAGACCAGATACTAAAAATAAAATAAAATAATTTAATAATTCAAAAATATTTGAAAAATATTTTTACTTTCATAAAATAATTTTTTATAATTTTTCGGGTTATAAAAATATCATCTATAGCTCATATTCGCGTAATTTGATCATACCGGTAACTTATTTGATAATTCACTAAAATAAATAAATAAATTATCTTATTTTAATTATGAAAAATCTGCTACAAAAATTTAGAATGAATTTTCTATTTTTTTCTTATTTTATTTTATTTATTAAGAAAGTACTCTTATAAACTCATACCTTTAGTACACCTTTCATACATTACTTCTTTTTCACTTCAATCTTTCTACACTTCACTCATCACTTCATGGCAGATTTTTTACCTTCTTTTGGCTGCTTTTTTCCTTTGAAACCCTCCAAAATTAATTAAAATAACCCTCTTTTAATCTTTCTTCAAGAAGCTATACATACCATTAATTACACATTACAATTTCAAGTCAAAAACCAACCAAATTCCTCTCCTCTCTCCTCTATCTTTCACGCCAGCCCTAGTGATGTCTTAGCTGCTCATTTTTTTTTTTTTTATCTCATTTAAGTGTCTTAAAACTCCTTCTATCTTCTCTCTCGTTTACACCTTCAAACATTTACCATTCCTTACATTTTTCCTCTCTTTTTCTCTTCATTTGTTCTTGTTCTTGCAAGAACACTTGCTACCCCTATTCTTTATTGGAGCTCCCACACATATTTCTTCAAGATTCTTTGGTAAATTCTTGTCCAAAGCTTCCATAATTGATATTGGTAAAGTATAGTGAGAGTTTCATGCATCAAATGACCTTTCATAAGCTTAAAAGCTAAGGATGATAATGCTAAAATGGAACACTCCTCTTATCCATGATTATTCTCTTGTAATATTATTATTTTCTTACTAAAAGTAGTTATATTTTGTAGATCTAACTTTTATATAACTTTGCTTATGTTTATGTTTAAATCTAAGAGTTTATAGTTTACTACCATGGATTCCTTTTATATTTATGCTCATAGAAAGTGTAGGTCTTGGTATTGAACTCAAACAAAAATGGTGAAATTCGTATCTAGGTAAGACCCATATTTAAAAACCACTTACCAATTGTTAAAATGGAAGTTTTACTTGAAATAATGAAGACTTAATGGGTATATATCATCAAGACTTCATTTTTTATGGTTCAAAGGTGATTTTCAAATATTATTTTTCAAAACAAAACTCTATTTTTGGATCTAGACAAAGGCCAAACTTAAAAACATGTTTTCCAACTCAAAAATGAAGTTTTTATTCAAGCCATGGAAGGCTCTTAAGATAGGATATGTAAGGGATGAATTTTCATAAGTTTAGATGGATTTTATCAAAAGATATGTCTAAAAATAAATTTTGTAAATTCGGATCTCAACCAAGACCAATTTTGAAAACCCATTTTTCAACACCAAAATGAAGAATTTGTTTAAAAAATGAAAGGCTTATGGAATAGGTATCAATGGGAGATATTTTTTATAAGTAAATGGTATATCTACTAAAAGAGATTCTCAAAATAGGAAGAGATTACAAAGTATAAAATTTGAGTTTTATCCTAACCTTATGAAATTCGGATGGTTTCAAGATCATGCCTTAAAAACCCTTTTATCAACTCCAAAACTTGTATTTTATATGAAAAATAAAGAGTATAGGTCATAGATATCATCAAGTAAAGTTTTTTATAAGTTGAGATGGGATTTGCTAAGAAAAACATGTAGAACAAGGAGCAGAAATAAAGTAGAAAAATTTGAGTTGTTTGTCATTTTAAGAAATTCGTAATAATTGAGTAATGGCATGAAAACACTTACTTTCCAAACTCAAAATAGAATTTTTATTAAAGAAATGAAGTCCTTAGTGGCTAGGTATGATTGAGCCTTAATTTTCTAAGTATCAAATGAGTTTATTTAAAAAATCACCACAAAAACAATTTTTACAAATTCAGATTTTGGGATGAACCAATTTTAAAAACATGTTTACAAAGTGTAAAATGGGAATTTTTGTTGAAAAACAAAGGCCTTAAGGTATACATAATGAGGACTTAATTTTTCATAAAGTCTTACAAGAAAAAGTTTTCTAAAAATTTCTTTTATCAAATATCATCAAGAATATGCACATATATATATATATATATATCTCATGACATATCATTTATGATAGTAACTTGTTCATATTGCATGAATACTTGCTTTGGATAGTAGAAACTTCATGAACTTTCACAAAATCAATTTTCTAAAATTGTTTTCGCTACTGATCTGAACTGATCAGATCTTTTCGAAGCTTAAAAGTTCTCAAAACTTAAATATGATATTAGAATTAGATATATCTTTCGAAATAGATAGAAATCGGTATATAATTTGCTAAATTCCGAGTTAAAATGACCAAGTTGTGGCCGTTTTAAGTTGGAATTCCCAAGTAGGACGAGAATTACGAATTTTCTAGTTTTGTTAAATATCTTGGATTAGTTAAGTGATGAAATACTTATTAGGGTATTTCTTCCATTTTAGGTGATCCCGAAATCGATGATTCCCTACTACCGGATTACTTTTAATAAGAGACCGGTGATCCAATGACCGAGTGAGTTTTCCTCTTATTTTGTTACCTTGTTTGTGCTTGTAGCTAGTTGCATTAGAATTATAGGAAAAAGATAAAAGCCGATATGAATGGGGATGGATAGTCATGAGACTTTACTATATGCATGCCAAAGAATACTAAAGCATATCGAAACCATGATTCGATTGGATAACTGCATTGTTCATATTATTTTTGTTATGTGTATGATATTGGTTGGTCACTCTAAAGAATGTATAAATAATTTGACCTAAGCAAAAATAAATTGGTCATGCATCGCATCGAACAAGTTGCATTTGATAGCGTGCTACTCCTACGTAATCGATCGGTATAGTCCGAAAACTCGTTTGGAGAATGAGACCCAGTATCAGAGTTCATTCATAGGGAACTAAGGCGTATCAGGGATGCATCCCATGTATGAGCTTAGCCGAGTCGAGTGCTATGAGCAGTGGGGGCTTGAGGACTAGCAGTGGTCGTATAGACTTTCAATAACATCCCTAACCCTAGATACGGGGGCGTAAATCTATTTTGTGTATGGGTTCTGGATACCCATACATAATCGTCTGCTCATATGTTTGTTCATGCATAGCATATGGATGATTTATAACTTGTTTGTTATGGTATGAAATTAAGGAAACTCTCACTAAGCTAGTGTAGCTTATACCCCAATAAATGTTTGATTAAACAAGTTAACTCAAGAATGCTACGTAAGGTCTGAGATGGTTGGAGCCGAGTATGATTTCGAGATTCTGGCAGGAAGTAAGAATACTTGAAGATGTTAGCTAGGTCTTGTGAATTGCTTTATAATAGTTTTATGTAGTGAAATCATTTAATGAATTGTAATTGAAGTATAGTGAATTGTATTTCCTTTACATTGTTACTCAAGTTGTATCAATATAAAATGTATCACTCCGATGTGTCTCCTCCATGTGTTAGACGCCTTGTACATAGTATGGAAGCCTTCGCGTGACTGAGACGGTCATTCCTAGGCTTTAATATTGTGTACGTGACTGCCACATTTAGGGTACCCTTCGAGGCATGACAAAGGATATATGGAGAAACCAGAATTCCAAGAGCTGCCCCTAGAAATACCTGAAGAAGATTTTAGGAGGTTCTTAGAGGAGGAGATTGAAGGAAGATTTGTCCTTCAAGGACCACAAGGTTCAAGTTTAAGAATAAAAGCATGCGAATGGTGCACTATATGCTGATAAAGAGTACTTTTCTCTAAGTTGGAGGGAGGGTCAACAGTCTCTGAAGCAAAGCTGCACCTTATTATTAACATAGTAAGGGGGATTAAGATCAATATAGGTTTATTGGAAGCCTGTAAGCTCAACTATTGTAAAGACTCAGTCCACTTAACCCAATTATTAAGTGTGTCAAATCTCCCGACCACATAATACCCAAATATTAGGAACAATATTCAAGCATTATACGTAAGATCATCTTAAAAAGAGATGTTTGTAATGGCTACATGTTTAAAACAGATATAACATTTACATGTTTTGAACTAAGAAACCGTACCACTACATAGGTAGTGGTCATTATCTATATGCAAATCATACATCATATATATATATATATATATATACAACTTCCCAAGGATCATATAAACATAGAAATCCTACTTACAACCCAACTATATTACAAATATAATTCAACTCAAAATACATTCCAAGGCTTAACAAATAAGCCTAAACACTTCACAAAATTTTACATCAAAAGGAATCCTAAGCATATACTAGGCCTCTCTCTTCTAGTCATCCATAGAATCCTCCCAGTCAGTCCATAACCCATATCGTCATAGGGCTCGTCATCAAAGTTACCTGCAAGATAACAACATGAGCCAAAGGCCCAGTACACAACAGTGCAGACAAACACATATGCAATGCTCACTTAACTAAACGCAATGCAATAAATCACCACAACTTTATTATCTTTTAGTTAAGTGAATAAAACAACACTGGAGTATTCAAACTCCAATTCAAGGTTAGGAATTCTGGGGGTCTTGAGTAACAGTAGCTGCTCAGGAGGTTGATATAGATAGACTGGATATCTATATCTCATATATCTAATCGATAAAGAATATAATAGCATCATTTAGGGTTCACACTCCTTTATATACTCCACTTATCCCGATCTATAACATCAATTAGTTTAATGGTCCCATACCCGTTAACTAAAACATGTTTTTTCCTTCTGAGCCTAAGTAGAGGATATACCAATACAGTTAACCCTATTAGCTACCCACTTAGCCAATAAAAGAAATCACCATTACATCATGGTGAACCATTGCATCATGGATTTGAGCCATTGCATCATGACAAAGGATTGGGCTTAGTGCCTAAACTACCGTGCATTGTATCATGATAGGGTTGTCGCTCCCTGGTTCTGGATTCAACAACGTAAAGCACAACTAATTTCAATATCTCTTATTAATCTTCGATTAAAGTCAATTTGGTATATGCCTATCCTAAGCAACAATCAATCAAAGTATTGTGTACCTGATTTGATTTGGAATTGATGGGAATCTCAATTGAGTATCTATCTCTGTTCCACATAAATCAACTATGTCACATTACTATCCTAAGTCAATCTTATATTCACTATATTAGAACTTAGGAAATTATCGAACCTTAAGTAAAAACAATCTAAAGTTCACATAACATATATACAACATCATATAATGCAAATCTTTGATTAAAAAGTCTTATATCATGTATCGGAAGATGTAGGAAGAGATTAGAAAAACTTAAAATTTACAAGTCCACGCTGGCCATTAACGCTGGCAATAAAAACCTTAACACCGGCGGTGTAGGATCGTATGCCGCGGTGTATAAGGCGGTGTTAAGAAGTACGCATTTTGTACAAACTTGAAGTCTTTACGCTGGCAATGTTAACGTCAACGCCGACGGCGTTTAAGAAAATCTCGAAAGGTCAGAAATCAGGGTTCTAACGTCGGCAAATTCTGTCTTCAATACTGGCGGTGTTTGAGAAAATTTCCAAAAGGTTAGAATTAAAAACGTTAACATCAGCATGTACGCTGTAGTGTACGAGGCGGTATACACTGCAATTCGCATTGCAGATTTTTCTGTTTTTCAAACTCAAAATTTTTACATTTTACCTCTTCCAACTCATTCCAAACCGCATGAAAGCCTACTACAACCTATCTATAATGTTAAGCATTCTAAAGCTTTCCTAACCACTCTACAACATCTCAATAAGAATTTAGCACATTAACTACTTATATTAAACTACACATGCATATTTCATGGATTAAGAAGAAAATAAGACATCTCAAACATCAAATGAACTTACCTCAATGTATATATAAGACTTGGGGAAGGATTTTTGGGGTGTTGAGTCCAAGAAAACTTATTCGGGTCTTGAAATTTTGGGCTTTGGAGGAATTACTAATTTCTCTCCTTTTGTTCTGTTTTGGCATTGTCTAATGGTGCAAATGAACTTTGATATCTATCCTAATGTTGTTGACTTTTGGGGCAGAATTTGGGAATGGCTTTGGGCCTTGTTTGGGCTGAAATTTAGGCTTGTATTGGGCTTAGATTTGGACTAAAATCTGCTAAGCTTAAAGACTATAACTTAGCTGAAAATACACTTAATTTATCAAACATTAATTACTACAACAACCACTTGCATTAACATAACAATTAAATAGCATAACTAAACTATCATGCTAAGTATATTACTCTAGCTTGTTATCGACTCACATACATTAAATCACATTCACATTACAATTACATTAATTCACTCAAACACATACACACATGCAACAATCAATTTACATATATTAGTTATAAATTAACTTTGGGTCATTTCAAGTATCAAGCCACATGAACTGAACAAAAGGAATATTCCTTGGTGGCTTGATCACAAGGATTTTGAGAAATTTAGAATGTGGTCAGGACAAGGGCCAACTGATCTAGTGTGTAAATATAAGGAGCTTCAAAAGAAAGCTTTTAGAGAATGGAAACTAGTAGAAGTGGGTACAACAGTAGAACCAATGTTGGACCATGACCTACTAGTTGAGCCCTAGCCTTTCCAAGAGTCAGCTGCACAACTAAACAACAAGTTTTTAGCCACATATCCCCCCTCCATAAGAAGAACCTCCTTTGACACAACCTGAGGCTTCCACATTAGAAGCTACATAACCCTTTAGCAAGCTTCCACAAATTGGAAAATGAAGTTATTGAGATGAAGGGAAAGCTTGCTAATTTAGAGAAGAGTACTAAAGAGGGCATGGACAACCTAAGGAATATGATGTCCAATATCTTAGATGTAGTCTCAAGGCTACTTCCACAATCTACAACATCCAAATCACCTTCTCCACACCTTATCTTGGTAGAGTCACAACCTGATGATAATGATGATGACAGTGATGCTAGACCACCATCTCCATACACACATACCTCACCTATACCATACACTGAAACCACACACACTGAAAATCTTGAAACCAACTCAAATACATTTACCCCCTATACATACAGAACCATACACATCACCACCCACAGACATCCTAAACACAGAACTATCACAACAGTTGGCTGAGTCACCTGCTCAGAACATTTCTGAGGACAATGAAGAAATTATTCAACCATAACCCATTATTTCACCCCCAACCACCAATAATGGAGATTGTGTAATCAGCTCCAGTTGTATATACATCAAAAAGGAGAAAAAGAGCAAAGCAACCAATAATAAAGAGAAGGAGAATGATCCTTCCAGAAGACTCAGAGTTAGATGAAGGTCCAACACAATCAGCTATATTAGAGACAATAGTGGAGCCAATTTTTGTAGATGCTTTAGTTGTTCCTCAAGAAGAAAACTCTAATAGTGAATATAACCTGAATCTGTTTAGTGATTTAGTGCAAAAGGTTGTACAAGAGGCTGAGTTAGAAGAGAGCATGGCAGCAGAAGATAGGCCTATTAATAAAGAATCTAATGAAGTTGCCATATTAAGGATAGAAATAATAGAGGAAGTAGCACCCCCATAAGAAACAACCATAGAGCCAATTTTTGTAGATGGTATAGGTGTTTCAAATGCTACACCTCTTCAACAAGCACCTCTTAGGTGTGCAATTTTGGAGTTAGTAGAAAGAATGGTTGCTGCAAAATGATGAGTGGAAGAGATGGATAAAGCACGACAAGAAAGGATTCGTGCATTGGAGCAGTGGCAGAAAGAATATAGAGAAAAAGTGGCTCAAAGACAATTTGAGGAAGAAAGATGGTCCCAAGGAATCACTGAAGAACATACTCTAACATGAGATTAGCTTGAAACTTTCTATCCTCCACGCCTCCAAATAGAAGAAACCACATATCATGAAGAGGGGAATATTCAATTAGAAACCCCTGTGACTCATGATGCTCCATAACAATAGCAGCAGCTCCCTCTTGATGCTCCTCAAGACAAAGAGGATTTCCTCACAATAACGCAGTTGTTGGAGGCTACAAAAGAAGAGAAGAAAAGAAAGATGAGGGAAGAAATTGAAATGAGTATTTATGAATCCCACAAGAAATCAAAGGAGCAAATAAGGAGGACTATCAGATGAAGTCTTATGTTATTGGAATTAAAGTTGGGAGATTAACAAAAGCCATGGAGGTTGAAAAGAAGAAGAAAGTAGAAGCCCGATTTCAAACTCCACCACAACTAATAAATGAATCATCTTAGCTAAAGATTATTGAAGCTCTTTAAGGAATGAAGAAATGGCTAAAGATGATGAGGATCTCAATGACTATAGCCTCCTATATAATGATGATGAAGAGGAGAGGAGAGAAGAAGAAGCTAAGCAAAGATATTGGCTTAACTAGAAAGTGATGCTACCTTTGCACAAAGACTACAAGAAGAGCTAGATAGAGAAGAAAGGGCAGCAAAAAAAAATAAAGTGCTTAGTCCTCCATCAAATCTCACCAGTGAAGCCCTAGAAGCTCAGCCAATAGAGGTAGAGGTAGAGCTAATGAAAGAGGCAGAGGAAAGATTAATAATAGAAGTAGAGGTAGAGGTAGAATGAATAACAGAGGTAGAGGACATAGAAGGGGGGGAAGGAGTAGAGACCCCTATGAAGACTTTCCCAAGCCAAGAAGAGGAAGAGGGAATGAATTTAGCAAAAGCTTTAGGTATTGGCTGGAAATGGAACACTAGAAGTTCCTAGTTTTGGTGTTTTAAATTTAGGAAATGAATTAAATGTTTTTATGTCCTTGTAATATATGTACAGTTTTATTCTTTATTCATTTCAATAAAATGCAGATTCCTTTCATTTTATGTTCTTTATGTTTCATTTTCTATTTTGTTATCATTACTTTTTTTTTCCATAACTCTATCAAGATGTTGATTGAGCCTCGATAATAACATAAGTTTTTGCCAAGTTCTTTGTGTTAACAGACTCAAACAGGTCTCGACAAACCAAGTTGACCCTCAAGCTTACAGAAGAAGAGAAGTTTTCTTCACTTCTCAAATTCTTTTTAATTATGCTTTAAATGAACTCTGCTTTGATAATTTGAATCCCCTAATTGTTCATATAAATGATAAACATTACGGACAATGTTTGACTTAAGTGTGGGGGAAGGTTAAACAAGGTGAATGGGTCTAATAACTTAATAATTTGCATGAATAGAGTATGTACTGATATAGATCAAGTTTCCCACACAAATTCATAAGAACTCAATGAAATGTTTAAAATTTGACAAAAATTTTTCGAAAAATTCCTTAGTTAAATGAATTATGAAATTGTCTTGAAACTGAACAATTTTTCCTTTGTTTAAATCAATTGACAGTTTCCATGTGAAATAGTTTTACTTATTATTTAGTTTATAATTTTAGAGCTGGAATTAGCTTAAGGTCCTTAGTATGGCTACTCAAATTATCTTATAAAAGCTTAAATGATTAGTATGTTTCCCAAATTAGTCATTTTGAGAGCTATTTTAATTATTGGTGAATGTTCAAATGATAATCATAACTTGATAATTTTTCCTTATGCATTATAAAAACAAAAAAAAATTAAATACAAAACATGTGCTTAGAATTGGAATGGACTTGGGTTGGTCTCTCAAAAGAGCAACTTCTTGTCCCCTCTTTCAATTTCAAAAGCCATAAAAAAAAAAATCGAAAAGATGCAAGCAACACCCCGTCCAGACGTAAAGAAAAGATGCAGGTAACACCCTGTCCCTCTGAAGCTTTAAATAATAAATAAAATCAAGGAATAAAAATCACAAATAAGGAAAAAGATTCAGGGGATGATCTGATGTATATACATTCACTCTAGATTACTCTTCTTAAAGAAATAATTAATAGATAACATACATTTAAATATAAGGGGATAAAAGATGAATGAGTTTCTTCTTACTCTGATTGATCTTTTGAATAATTTTTGCTTAAATTCTTTATTAAATAATGGGAGTAAAAGCTTATTTACTTAGATAAGCCAATTGATTTTTGCAAAGTAAATTTATTTCAGTCAGTAAAGATAATTAAAATTTTCAAAATACTGAGATGATTTGCGCCTGAAATATTTACTAAAAAAACCATTCATGATTTGTCTTCTTAAATAAGCCTTGTGATCTTTAATTTGTTTATTTACTTGAGGACAAGCAAAGGCTTAAGTGTGGGGAAATTTGATAAGTCGTTTTTACTCTATATTTTTCATAGGATTTTGAGCTTAATTTGCTAAGAATTTCTAATCAAATCTTGCAAAAATTATGTTTTTGATAAAATAATGTTGTTTTAAAGCTCTTAGAATCAAATAAGGAGTAATTAGGTGTTTTAATTCAGATTTAGAGCGAAAATAATAAATAAAGACAAAAATGCAGAAGTCGAGCCCTGAAAAGACACAGTCAAGGCTAAATAGAGAAAGAAGACAGCAAAAATTAGTCTATCGAACCCCAACTGCGAGCCTTCGATATGACTCTCGACTTCAGTTGAAGCGATAGAGCATCATTATGAGGAAAATACAAAGTTGAGCCTCAAAACTCGCCCCTCGAAATTGTGTTAACAAGCCAATTCTTCAACAAAATTACCTCGAGCCTCAATAATTTAACCATCGACTCTCTCAATTTTACCATCATTAGAGCAATGGACAAAAACACATAGTTTACTTAGGAATTTTCTATAGTCGAGCTGATCTTGCTTAATACGGGCCTCGACCAAGAGAGCATGCGACCCTCGACGAGTGTTTTCACAGCTCATATGCACGCATGAAAAGTTATCAAATTCTGTTAGAAAGGATTTTTCGAATCTGCCACGTGTTAAATAAAGATGGCATACTTTCTGCGCCTAGTAGTCTATAAATAAATGTGCAAGCATGTATTGTAAAGTATGTACCAACAGTGTAAATTGGTATTAACATAGAGTAGATTTCTGAAGGATTCTTGGGCAAAAGAATTTCTATTTTTTTTTTACTTAAGAATTTCTTCTGTTTTTTGGGAAATTAATTTAATCTAATGTTTATAATTTCTATGAATTTTTAAGCAATTAATTGATTAATCTTTTGAATTTGTTTTATTCCTTCCAATTTGTGTTTATTTTGATAAATCTATGGAGAAATAAACTCCTACAGCTTAGGGATACGAATCCAATTCCCGATTCAGTTTGATTTCAAATGCGCTTTCAAGTAAATTTGACTGGGTGTTTGTAATTAGTAACTTGAACTTAACTTGTGGTTTTTAAAGGAGTGGTGCACTCTTTTAGATCCACAATTGATTTCTATTGAATAGATCGAGAGATCATTTAATTGAATAGATCTGTGGTTGCTAATGGAGTTGAACCTAACTATCTCTTGCTAAAGAATGGGTGAAGACTCTCTATCACTTGTTTTGAAAATTCATTGAGTTGTCTTTTTAAAACAATGAATTCCTATTTTTTATGTGGGTCTAATTGAAACTTCAGACTACTAATTTTAGTTAGATCTAGAACTACTAACTTCGAGAGAAGTTTGTTTAAATTAGAGAATCCAGCTGTATAAACACACCATTTCAAACAGCTTTTAAGAAATTATTGTTCTTAAGAAATCATTCTGATAAAGAATTGGTGAAGTAACCCTGATCTACTATTTCATTGAAGTTACAGGCTTATTTCTCATTTTACCCATTAAACATTTGTGAATATTCTATCTTAGCATGGTTTTATTCTTCTTATGTTTTTCTAAAACCTTTCTTTAGCTAGACAATTAATGGGATTGAGAGTATATTAGCTACCAACCTTCCTTTGGGATCGACCTAAATCATTATCTATGCTACATTTGATGGGTGCGCTTGCCGTGTGAGACCATAGTTGTTGATTTAGAAAACATTTACAAATTTGAAAAACTCGATCAATGATCAGTGAAAATTGAACTTTAAATTACACAAACCACAAACCAACCCTCAACCATGTTATACCATAATCGATGTCCATAATCAAAGTCCTTCCAATTGAGTCAAACCACTAATCATGAACTCGATCAATCAAAGTCTTATGAACAATGTGACAAGTATCCACCAAACATAACTCTTGTTGTATCAATAACATTTGCTTAAAACACTCGCCATATTGGGAGTAACCAACATTAGACACCTTATCTTCATCAATAAGTATTCCATCATACAACTCAATAAACCTATACATCATTGTATCCTCTTCAAAATAAGATGAAAGTTTATCATTTTGTGTCATATTCATTCAATACTATATCACCATAAATAATCAATCATCAAGCTATCTGCATCTTTAGATTGTATGACATAATCCATGAGCCATTGACTACTATAATTACTATAAAAATTGATTCAATAGGAATTACTCTATACTCCATAACCTTCTCCACAATAGTATCATGCACACATAAAACACTCTTCCAGTATATGTATCCATCTATAAGGCTCCAATGAATTCCTACAAACAATTCATAAGACCTCATAGGGACAATAAAATGGTAGTAATCTTTAGTTCTTGGTAACCCCATCAATGCATCGTAATATAATGGATGAACTATTAGAAGGTCAGCATAAAGGTACATGTCATGCTTCATAGCTCTAAGTGTAAGTGAAAGTGGCTATAAATTAGGTACATAAAGATCAAGAGATGAATCCGATCCATTATCATATTTCATAGCTTCTAAAACATCTCCTCCTCCATACTAGACTCTCTTCTTTTAACTCCAGTTTAGGAGGATTCATCTCCAACCTAGCAACCCTAACTTGATCCAAACTCATAGGCGATAATACTAACCTTTTCTTCATTGCTATCTTAAAAGAATAGCAAATGCTGCTCATATATGTTTCTCTCCTATTACTTACCTAATGATTGCTAAGCAAAACATTAAAGATAGTGTTAGGCACTACATTGCACAAAACTTCATCAATATCTTCATTTGGAAGAGAAATAGGCACTCTAACTTGTTCAATAATGTAATTCAATTCCTCGCTATCCTTCCACCTAATATAGTAAGGTTAGTGGATTAGCTATAGTTTAGCTTCAATCTGTCCATCGTACTCTTTGCTGCAATACTAACTTGAAAGCCATGATCAATAATAACAACGAAATCACATCATTAACATAGATTTTCAATTGAAATTTATCACGCCCCAAGGGTACCCTAGACGTGGCCATCCGCCGTACACAGTGTTAAAGCCTAGGAATGACCGCCTCAATCACGCGAAGGCTTTCATACTATGTACAAGGCGTCAACACATGGAGGAGACACATCAGAGTGATACATTTTATATTGATACAACTTGAGTAATGATGTAAAGGAATTACAATTCACTATACTTCAAATACAAATCACTATACTTCAATTACAATTCATCCAAAGATTTCACTACATAAAACTATTACAAAGCAAATCATAAAACCTAGCTAATAACTTCAAGCATTCTTATTTTCTTCCGGAATCCCGAAGTCATTCTCGGCTCCAACCATCTCAGTCCCCACTTAGCATTCTTGAGATAACCTATTCATTCAAACATCTATTAGGGTATAAGCTACACTAGCTTAGTGAGAATTCCCTTAATTTCGTACCATAATAAGCAAGTTATAAATCATCCATATGCTATGCATGAACAAACACATGAGCAAACAATTATGTATGGGTATCAGGAACCCATACACAGAACGGATTTACGCTCTCCGTATCTTGGGTTAGAGACGGTATTAAAAGTCTACACGATCGCTGCTAGTCCCCAAGCCTTCGGCTCATAGCATTCGACTCGGCTAGGCTCACCCATGGAATGTATCCCCGATGCGTCTTAGTTCCCTATGAATGAGCTTTGGCACCGGTCTCATATCCAAATGAATCTCGGACCATACCGATCGACCTACTTAGGAGTAGCACGCTACCAAATGCAACAGATCCGATGCAATGCATGACCAATTTAAATTTTTGCTTAGGTTAAAATATTTATACATTCTTTAGAGTGACCAACCAATATCATACACATAATAAAAATAATATGAACAGTGCAATTATCCAATCGAATCGTGTTTCGATATACTTTAGTATTCTTTGGCATACATTCATCACAGTCTCATCATCTATCCCATCCCCATTCATATCGATTTTATCTTATTCCTATAATTCTAATGCAACTAGCTACAAGCACAAACAAGGTAACAAAATAAGAAGAAAACTCACTCGGCCATTGAATCACCGGTCTCTTAGTAAAAGTAATCCGGTGGTAGGGAATCGTCGATTTCGGGATCACCTAAAAAGGAGGAAATACCATAATAAGTATTTCATCACTTAACTAATCCAAACTATCTTATACAAACTATCAATTCATAATTCTCGTCCTAAGCGGGAATTCCAACTTAAAACGGCCATAACTTGGTCTTTTTAACTCAAAATTTAGCAAATTATATATCGATTTCTATCTACTTCGAAAGATCTATCTAATTCTAATATCATATTTAAGTTTTGAAAACTTTGAAGCTTCGAAAAGGTCTGATTAGTTCTGATCAGTAGCGAAATTGAATTCTAAAAAGTAGTTTTGTAAATGTTTGTAATGTTCCTATTATATAGATCAACTATACGTGCAATGTTGATGATTTCGTATCATGAATGGCATGTTATGAGCTTGATGTATGCATGCTTTTGACAATATTTTCTAAAAGGAATTTTATAAACTTCTTATTTGTAAGACTCCATAGCTATTTACCTTTAAGAAAACTAGTTTTCTAACTTTGATCATTTCCATTTGTTTTGGATTTATTCTTAAGAAAATATAATTATCCTTGTTAAAATTGGGTCTTCATTATATCTATTATTTATGACCTTCATTTCTACATAAAATCTCATTTTACACTTTGTAAGCATGTTTCAAATATGAGTTATTCCAAATCCGAATTTTGAAAATTTAGTTTTTGAGTGATTTCTTTGAGGACAACTTGTTTAATACATCAAAATTTAAGGCTTTATTATACCTATCCCATAAGGACTTCATTTCTTAAATAAAACTTCTATTTTGAGTTTGAAAAATAAGTGTTTTCATGGCATTACTCCAAATTACGAATTTCTTAAAACAAGCAACTCAAATTTTCCTACTTTATTTCTACAAATGCGTCATGCATATATGTATTACCTACAAGCTATTTTATGAAGGTTAGGAGATGATCTACCTATATGTATACATATAGTATCAAGAATTCTTTTTGAAAACTTTTACTATGCAAAACTTTGAATTTTACTAGACTTAAGAAAAATAGTTTTTCTTCTTATAAAATCATACTTGGTTTTTAATCAAAACTCACCTGATGGACCTATATAACCATCACCTTTATTATCTCAATAAAACCTTCATTTTGGGTTTAGAAAATAGGCGTTTACATAGGTGGTTTGCCTAAGTACGAATTTTACAAAATTTTAAAGAATGAAAACATTGTTTAACCTATTCTTGGAAACCATTTGTTGTTCTAAGATTATATTTTGATAAACCTCTCTTATCCTTGTCAAAACTTGGTATTTGTTACATATATTCCCTAGGACTTCCATTTTCCTATAAAAATTATCATTTTGGCATTTGGAAATAGGTGTTTAAATGGTGGCTATTTTCAAATCCGAATTTTGAAAAATTCATTTGAGTTTGTTTTCTTTGTAAAACTCATTTAGTCTTTCAAAAACCATTTCCTAATCAAACCTACCCCTTAAGGCTTCCATTTCTTTAATAAAAGTCTCGTTTTGAAGTTGAAAAATGGGTTTTCAAAATTGATCTTTGTTGAGATCCAAATTTACAAAATTTATTTTTGGACATACCTTTTGCTAAAATCTAACTAAACTTATGGAAATTCATCCCTTACATAACCTATCTTAATAGCCTTCCATATCTTGAATAAAAACTTCATTTTTAAGTTAGAAAACATGTTTTTAAACTATGCCTTGGCCTAAATCCGAAAATAGAATTTTGTTTTGAAAATTAATCTTTGAAAATCATCTTTGAACCATATAAAATGAAGTCTTGATGATATATATACATTAAGCCTTCATTATCTCAAGTAAAAATTTCATTTTGACACTTGGAAAGTGGTTTTTAAATAGGAGTCTTGCTTAAATACGAATTTCACCATTTTTGTTTAAGTTAAAAACCAAGATATACACTTAATATGAACATAAATGTAAAAGAAATCCATGGTAGTAAACTATAAAATCACAGATCTAAACTTTACTCATCAAGATCATTCATTTATGATATCTATTCCCTATGCCCTTCATTTTAATGAAAAATACACTTTTTAAAGTTGAAAAATAGCTTTTCTAAATATGGTTCCCTTTTTATCTGAATTTTCAAAAATGATTTTTGTTGAAACTAAAATAGATCTTGAGCTTTCTAAAACTTTTCTACTATCATCAAGCTAGTACAAGTTATTTAAGAAATAAACAAAGTCTAATGCATTTATGAACTAAAACAACTAGATCTAGTTTACTATACTAGTTATAAATGCATAAACACTATGACGGTTATGTGAATGATGAATATATGCATAAATCATTAGCAATAACAACATAACTTGAAAATAAAATAAAATAATAGCAAAATAACTCAAATAACAAGATCTAAAATATAAACAAAATCAAAGCTACAAAAAAAGTTAGATCTACAAAATATAACTACTTTTAGCAAGAAAATAATAATAATAATACAAGATAATAATCATGGAGAAGAGGAGTGTTTCATTTTGGCATCATCATCCTTAGCTTTTAAGCTTATAGAAGGTCATTTGATGCATGAAACTCTCACTATACTTTACCTATATCATCTATGGAAGCTTTGGACAAGAGTTCTATCCAAGGATTTTGAAGAAATATGTGTGGGAGCTCATACAAGAAATAGGGGCAGCAAGTGCTCTTGCAAGAACAAGAACAAGAACAAAATGAAGAAAGAAAGAGAGGAAAATAGAGAGGAAAAGTATCAAGAATAGTTAAGGTTTGAAGGTATAAATAAGAGAGAGAGATGGAATGAGTTAAAGACACATTAAATGAGATAAAAATAAATAAATGGGCAGCAATGTGAGTCCCAAAACTGACGTGAATGTTGAGAGAGAGAGAGAGAGGAAATTTGATTAGCTTTTGACTTGAAAATGTAATATGTAGTTGATGTGTAAGGGTAGCTTCTTAAAGAAGGGTTGAATTAACTTTATTTTAATAAATTTTGGAGTATTTCAAGGGACAAGGCAGCCATAAAGAAGAGAAAAAATCTGCCATGAAGTGATAATGAAGTGTAGAAAGATTGAAGTGAAAAAAATGATGTGTGAAAGGTGTACTTAAAAGTATGGGTTGTAAGAGTACTTTCTTAATAAATAAAATAAAAATAAGAAAAATATAGAAAATGTATTCCAAATATTTATAGCAGATTTTTCATAATTAAAATAAGATAATTAATTTATTTATTTTAGTGAATTATCAAATAAGTTACCGGTATGATCAAAATACGCGAATATGAGCTATAATTGATTTTTTATAACCCGAAAAATTCTAAAAAATTATTTTATGAAAATAAAAATATTTTTCAAATATTTTATAATTATTAAATTAATTTATTTTATTTTTAGTATGGGTCTTAAATAGAAACTGATCCCGTAAAAACCCGAAACGAACTAAATTTTGGAAAAACAAAATTTTCTATGATACATAAAATTTTTATCTAAAAATATAAGGGTTCATAAGAATAATAAAATTATATAATGAATAGTAGTGAATAGTACCAAAAGACTAATTAATTACCGGTAGTAATGAAATACGAATATAATTGCAAAATCAAATAATTCTAGTTATCGAAAAATTATAAAATTGATATTTTACAAAACCTTATGAAAATACGAGTCTAACGATATTAATGGTATATTTTTTATATCTCGAGCTTGGGACACGCTTTTCGAAGTCTGTATTCGAACGGGTTTGAAATAGGTCAAAAATTTATCAATCTGATATTTTTTAAGCGATCTTATATTACTACAAGTTATTTTATGCACTTAAACTACACCTCGGCCTCTAGGGTTAAGCGCGCGAGATTGCCGGACTAAAACAACTTTATTCCACTTAAGGTTCCTAGGTGATTTTCCTGTTTAAATCCTTACCAATTTGAAAACTGATGTTTTATGTTTATACAACATATTTAGTTTTAGAAATTTATTTTAAATTTTATTTTTGTAAGTATACAATATGCATCAACGTTTTCAGAATTCTTGAATTGAGTTTTATTTTCGAAGATTTATCGTTATTTACTTTTTAATAATTTTTTTTTTTGTTCTATATTACCGATTTTACAAGTTAGAGTTAAATATAGAATTTATCGTACGTAGTGATTTTGAATTTGAAGACTGTTGAGTTCTTATTTTATTTTTAAGGATTTTCATTTTCTCAAGATTAAGAAGTTTCTGGATTCATTCGTGATTTAGGATTTGTTGAAATTCGGTTTTTATTTGGAGTCATTTTTAGAGTTTATTGTCGAAGTTCATTTAGGAATTATTTACTGAAATTTTCCGAGGCTTACAAAACTAATCCTCATGTCCAATAGATGGATTAACATTCACATGAAATTATATTACTCTGGGCCTCGAGACACTATTCCATAAATCTTTCATCGTACAAGGGTTGAAATTTAACGATTAATAATAATGCAAATCTCTACAATCGTTATAATCTCAAACAAAACCCTAACTTGCCTTCTTCTTCAAGTAATCTCTCTCAAAACGACATCATGATAAATTCACAAGATATGAGAATTAAATCTTACTGCTTTATTGCATAGCAAACCAAAGTTTTGATACCAAGATGATACAGATGGGATCCATGTCAGAATTATACGATGGAATTAACAAGATTTAATATATGTTTTGGGTTTTTTTATTAATATAAAACAAGAAAGTAAAAGATATTTATAATCTATCATTTAACATGACGCACCAAGAAAAGAATCAAACTATTTGTTCCACTCAATCGATATGACACACGATCAAAAGAAATAACAAAAGAATAATCTAAAGGAAAAAATCAATATTACTCAAAAGGTTTTGTAAATAATTCCAAGAAAGCCAATAAGGCAATTTATCTCACTCAACGATAAAAGAAAGGTTCGAACTTCTAAGAACATAATCCTAAGGATCCTTATATACTCTCATAAGTCGGGTAAAGGAAAACATGAAAAAATAAAAGATAAACAAATAAAATAGGAAATTAGCATTTTAAAAATGCATAAAACAGGGCATGTGTTCCCTTTATTGATCACGACTATGACACGAGCTATGATCCTCTCAGATCAAAATTCTTCTTCAAGCTTTAAACCATCATGGGCGTGATAAGGGTCATCACGAGTAACATAACGAGCGTGACGAGGCTCATCATCATGGATGACATAATGGGTTGTTTAAGTTCTTGAACTATTGGAATCTCTAATTTCATCAATTTCTCTTTCAAGATAATTGAATTCTAACTCTATATATCTAGTGGAAATGTCTTTCATCATTAAATGCATACAAAATTGCATTGGAGTTCAAGATTCCTAACAAAGATTCAATCTTTATGCAGAAAGTTCATATAGTCTACGTCTAGATTCACATTCAAACCTCTTTTTCATATAGATTTATTCTATTAGATGAAATCTCTTTCAATCTCAAAGAAATCAAACATGTAATCAATTCTGGCCACAAATTAACCACAAGAACAATAAGGAATATATGAATAGACTCAAAAACATAAACTTTCATTAATCAAATAGATTTACCACATAGATCTAGGATTTCACAGGACTTAAGGTAAAGAAATCTACTTCTCCATGGATTTTACTATCATAACATGAAATCTAAAAGAATAGAAAGTAAACATGATGTAAAATAAATCCCCTTAATGAAGTTTTTTTATGTCCAATGATTCTCTAGCACTTTTCTTGAAGCTCATAATTTTCTCTCTAAGGTTCATAGGAATAAAGATGTACATCCTTTTTGACAAGTAAAGGCCGCTATTATAGAAAAAGGCAAAATAACTTTTGCATGAACCATCCTGTACGGCCCTATATGAAGCCTATGTTAGATTTAATTAGTGAAACAGTGAAAAACTCAAGTTTGCATGACCTCGAGCACTACCTATGCAGGATGGTTGTGTATATTGACTTGACGCTTCTAATCATTCTCTAGCTTCTACGTAAGCATGTCGCATGATTCGTGTAGCTTCTTGTGTACTTTGAAATCACTTGTAGGTCATGTTTCACCTTTTAAACTGGTATTCTGCATAGCTTGTGCGGAAAAGGTCATGTATGTTGTAAATCTTTAAAGAAATCTGCCTTAGCTCATCCAAATAGCTTTGTAATGCTCAGCATCTTCTTTTATTCCTAAAATTGACATTTTAACCAACTATGTATCCTTTTCTTTTAATAATTTATGTAAGATTTATATGATATAATATCAAAACAATATGAATACTAAGGGTCTTTTAATACTTATCAACAGGTCGGTGCTATCTCCCATCAGCTCGAGTGAGCACCGAGGAGAAGGCGTGCTTACTTATAGCTAAGTACAAAAAGAGATCCTTCATTATGTTAGGGTGGACAACACAAGAGGATTCATCAAGAACTTCTTCAATTCCTCGAAAGCTTGTTGGCATTTGTCAGTCCACTTAAACTCATCTGATTTCTTTAATATCTTGAAAAACTCAGAACACTTGTCCGGTCTTCATGATAAAAACCTGCTTAGGGTGGCTACATACATTGCCAATCTTTTGACTTCCTTCATGGAGGTAGGTGGTTGCATGTCTATTATCACATTGATCTTCTCTAGGTTAGCCTCTATCCCTTGATAGGAGACTATGTATCCTAAGAACTTGCTTGAAGTGGCTTCGAAGATGTTTTTCTAGGGGTTCGGCTTCATGTTATAGAAGCAAAGTCTAATAAAGGTTTCTTACAAATATCAAAGGTGGTCAATTTCCTTCTTATTTTTAACAATCATGTCATCGATTTACACTTCCATGTTTCTTCCTATTTATGGCTTGAAAACCTTGGTCACCAACCTTTGGAATGTAGCTTTGATGTTCTTTAGTCCAAACGGTATCACCTTGTAACAGTAAGTTCCGAACGTGGTGATGAATGAGGTGTGCACCTCGTTATCCAGGTTCATCTTAATTTGGTTATACCTTGAGAAGGCATCCATGAAACTTAGTAGCTCGTGTTCTAAGGTGCTATCTACAAGCTAATCTAATTGTGGGAAGGGGAAGCAGTCTTTCTGGCATGCTCTATTGAGGTTGGTGTAGTTAAGACATATACGCCATTTCTCGTTGGCTTTCTTAACCAGTACTACATTAGCCAACCAGGTGGGGTATTTTACCCCTCTTATAAAACTAGCTTGGAGGAGCTTCTGGACTTTCTCCTCTGCAGGCCTAGCTTTGAGCTGCGAAGTGTCTAACTTTCTAGCGGATTGGCTCTTATGTCTTGTTCACTCTTAGTTAATGGGTGACTGTGTTCAGATTGATGCCTGACATGTTTGAAGGCAACCATGCAAAGACATCTTTTCATTTGTAAGAACACATTCAACTGCTCCTTAAGGTTAAGGGCATGGAGGTCCTAACTTGAATCGTGCGCTCGAGTTGTCAACAATCTCTTCGTCTATTTAGTTGGGTCATTCATTCCTTCAACCTTATCTTCAAATTCCAAGTTCACTACACATACTCGATCTCCTTTTAAGCTTTGAGGTATAGCTTGCACGTTTATTCTTGATCTCCTTTACATATTACCCTCTAGTGGAGGTTAGGGACTTGATCTTTAAGTGTAGTTGTGATATCACTATCCTAAAAGCTGATTGAGTTGCTCCTGAGGATTACATTATATAAGGAGACTGAGTCGACCACAAGGAAGTCGACTTGACAAGTTATGAAGTATCCTTCATCCTTAAGCTCGAGAGGTAAGGTGCTGATCCTCTAAGGCATGGTTAGTTTGTTGTCAAAACCATAACAGCACGTGATGTGAGCCTTTACTTTACTTTTAGTTGATGTTTCATCTTCTCGTATGCATGGTTGAACAAGATATCGATGCTGCTACTAGTATTTACCATTGCTCTTCTAATTTTCTAGGCCAAGATTACTAGAGCATCCTGATGTAGAGTTTAAATGCCCTCAAGCTCATCATTAAAGAATGACATGAAGTTGTTGATTTTCCTCTTCTTTGGCTCAAGGCTCACGACTTCTTCTCCCCCCTTCAAGGCAAAGTTGAGGAGTTGCCTAGTAAGCTTGAGGGTGTGGTCTTTCCACTATAGTGTTGATCTCTCTAGGGCTTTCCCTGTCTCTCCCGACTCATTAATGGTCCTTCCATCCTCTTGTTGGCTCTCTCCCTTCACTAGCGTCTTCGATCCACCTCCTTTGGGCAAGTTTATTAGAATATGCTTGTCGTAGTCGACATACCGTTTTAGACAAGCTCAATTTCTTAAAACCAACCTTAAACGTACCATAAATATAATAGATCTTGTTGAACTCTTAGTTGCTATAGATATAAGAGAAGAAATTGGTTTTGACTTGTACACTTTCAATATATTTTAATGAGAAAAAAAAAAAGAAAAAAGGAAATACATATTTGAAAATAAAAGGCCACCAAAACTGTAGACATTTCCCTTACACCCAAAAATACTTTAGCTTCCAAACACTATCAACCATGAAATTAAAGTCCTCTAACAAATCCAACCAAATCTGGTGCATTATACTGCAAGCACGAAAAATGTATATATGAATATATAAATATAATAGATCATAAGTACACTCTGTTATGTTACTTATCCTGCTTAAAGCTTTGTATCATTAAAATGAGCATTTGAACACTTACCAAGAGATTGGGCATGATTAGTTGAATTATTGCCCTCTAAGGATGCATATGCTTGACTATTGTTGATATCTTGACCATGTGGAGTGTCATTTGCTGCAGTTTAACAAATAAACAATTCATTATTAAAAGGCTAACCAAATCAAGCATATCTAGTATCCATCAGGACAAAAACCAGATAGAGGCAATGAATAAGTCCTAACTTAACTTTCATTTTAACAATTGTGAAATCTCTTCACCTAATATAAAAACTGTGAAGCAACTAATCAAGTTATCAATTAAATTGAATCAAATTTAACTGTAGAATATTAGCACTTATATTATCCTAATGAGCTTGGCCTACTAGACTTAAAAGGGTACAACTTTCTGGTAGCATCTAAAGTTTGTTTGATATAAAAATAATCAAAAAATAAAAAAAAATAAACAAGAAAAGAAAAAAAACAACATAACTCTTTACCAAAAAAAAAAAAGTAGTAATTCCAAGCTTTTTACTTGAAGATTGAGCTCAATGTAAGCTAGAATAATGGGATGAGGTTGGATTGAGGTTCCATGTCAATGGGGATTAGGGAAAGGTAACCTTAATTGCAGGTCTCCAAAAGCTTAACAAGTTCATGGAGAACTGTTTTGACCATTCACAATGGTTTGTCAATGGCACCAGCTCTAAAAGTGATTTTCATACAAATAAGCCATAAGAAAAAAGAAAAATATGTATAAGTTTATGTTCAAGGCATAAAAACATCTAAAGACTTCATTTGATCATTGTTTTAAGAAAACATTCAAGTAAGAAGGTAAAGATCTTCACCTGATTTCTTGCATCTCTCATTCTTGTAAATATTTTTATCCTTATAATAGTAATGAATATTTGCGTCAAAGATAGCATCCTGTTCCTTGTAGATGATCTAAAGAAGAAAAAACTATATAATGTAAATGTGAAATTTATGACTTTGCAAGAGGCTCAATGCCTTACTAAAATTTTAAAAAATATATATATTTTTAAAAAAGTCCATAACAGATTATGGTAAAACCAAAATATGGTGCATCTTCATAGAATTTGTCTAGCAGAGACCAATAATAGTGATATATCAAAGTATAACAGAACAAAAGCACAGAGAAACAACAAATTATTAGAATAATACACAATGAAGGAGACAACAATAAAAAAAGAACCATAAATTAAAAGCTAGCAATAAATCCGGATTAGCTCTCATTCATTTAAAAATAATAATTTACCAAATGTCCCCTAGAAGTTTTATATGTAGCATAAGGACAACTAAGCATTCATTAAAGACAGCTTAACTCGATAAGTTTAATCAAGGATGACAATCAAATAAGAGGATTTCTAATTTCTATATGCAAAAGACTCATTAGCAATTGGTGAAGGCCATCTAGAGGGGTCCAATGGTTATAGTAGATTAATCAGGATTACAAATGATGAGGTACGATTAAGCAGTGTGGAAACTCTAGTGCAACAAATGAGTACTTGACAAGGCTTGCATTAAAAGTTTAGGTTCATCTTAATGCTATAGACGCTCTTACCTGTTGCTGCAATTTTCAGCCATGCTCGTTTAGTTTGAATTTCACCTAAAGAGCTCGGTTTTGTGAATATTCCACCATCTGCTTTTGATTCTGCACTTGGACTACTTGATGCTTGCATGTGGCAGATGCTCGGTTGGAATCAATAATTAACTGTGACCACCAACATGTTCGACATTCTGACTTTTGGTCTCGCTGGTTGTTATTAATTGTGATAGAAGTCCTTTTCATCTTGCCCAGCTGGTCGGTGTGGTCTTGGTTTGTTATAGCAGTAGCTCGGTTGGGCAAATCTAGTCTGGTTGGAAGTCAAGTTAGGCAAAAAAAGTTAAATGCATCTTTTCCATAAGGCTTTTCATATTAGTTATTGAGGTATCTTATTGGAGAAAATAGATTATTAATGCTTTAATGAAAGCATCTCTTCTTCTCATTTAAAGTATGTGAGCACATGCTTATTTTTAACTTAGAGTGAGCAATGACAATTAATAGAAATAAAGTAAAACGTTATACGAAAAGCATTTATAATACCTTACTTGAAAGACATACTTGCGATCATCCTCTACCAACCTTTTGGTATACTTCTTGAAATTGAATATACTTCTAGGAGCTAAATGAAGCTGCAAAAATAGAATCCTTTGTTAGACTATCATATTCAACAGAACTTATTAAAAGGCGCAACACACAACTCACATTAATGAAGCCATTGCGTAAATGTTTAAGTAGTCTAACTTATGAATAGACCTAAAAAATTGTCAAAAGAAGCACCCCTGTATTGGAAAAAAGAAAGATCATAATGCATGAAAAAACAACGTGGTATGCCCAATTCACAAAAACAATTACAATATTGTGGTTAAAAATCAAGTGAGAATGTTACGACATGATAAAATATACAAACATTTGTTCAAAACCATTTTACTCCTTTTAGTTGTTTGCATGATTTTGGAAAATCAATGATTGAATTTCCAACACAAGCTTAGGCTTTTCGAGGAGAATTTATAACACAAGCTCATAGTCATGAGACTGTGTTTCTAGTTCCCACTGCTTCAAACCATGGATCTGCAAAAAGACAACAAACAATTTTTTAATCATAGAAATTTTGTTGGAGAAGCTAACCTATCAACTATAGTCATTAGCCAATACCACATATGTGATATATTTTGACACAATATATGCTAGTACTATCAACCAATTAATAACCACGTATGTGATATATTTTGACATAGTTTATGCTGGAGAAGCATTTGGAGAATTCAAACTTAGTGATAAAATAGATCATGGTGTTTCAATGGCTAAGGGAGTCAAAACCTAAAAGATAGAGAGTTTCCTTGTTAGATATAGTCATTATTGTATAGAAAGATAGGATAACTTCCATTACTTTTATGTTCTTCTACATTATCCCTGCTCTTTGTTCCTTAGCTATTTGCTTTTCAGTTGTGTTCATTGCATGAGAACCAGTTAGACTAACCTCAGGACATATAATGCTATTTGGATTCCCCCAATCAATATCTTTCTTTGGCTTTGGGTTGCTTTGCCCTTCAAGTCTCCTCGGTAGTAACTTCCAACACGGCTCGTTTGCCTTTACCTTTAGCCAGTTTATCTGAGTTCCTCTTCAAAGCACAAAGAACAAAGTCCCTCTATATCAAAAGAGAAAAAAGAACTCAACAAACACCTATTTAGTGTGAGAAACCGAGTTAATAAGTCAAAACAGTATGAAACACAAAGAAGAATCACATGGTTACTAATTACCACTAATAACATTATGGAAGCAAGAAGTTATGGCTAAATAGAACTCGTCACCATTCAAATGAGAGGCTTTATTTTTATCTTAAAAAATTTAATATTGAAGACAATAAGAAATGTGCCTATATCAATAATAAAACCCCAGGAAGGAAAATGTTTAGTGGCAAATAGGAAAAATAGTTTATTTTACATGAGTATATATCAATCTCCCTGTAACCTTTTTTCACATCAATTCGACATCAACCAATCCTACAAACCAAATCCATCAGCCATTGCGTCTAATTGATCCGATAACTCTTATTCCTTGGCAATCTCAAGAGCATCCCTTCCAATCATGATCAAACACTTAGTAGACTAAAACAAATGCATGTACGCTAATTACCTTCATTTTATTGGATATTTTAGTTATGCTAGTGGGGGACAGGACAACATTAAAACAACAAAAACAGGGCACCTTCCAGTTCCAACAAATATTCCAAAAAATAAACATAATTTATTAAATTCCTTCCATTGAGAAAATAAAATCAACAAAAAATAATCGAACAACGAAGTACCGAAAAAATAAAAAGGACTAATCAACCACATGACATAAAAATTCACCGTATCAATAAGGGCATCTAAAACAAGCTCATCGCTTAGGTGAAATTCATAGATGGTGTACTCCGTAGGATCATCTTCATGGTCGGCATCTTTCTTATAAAACAAAATATTCTTTTAGCTGATCACTGTTCTTCCATTATGTTTCTTAATAGTTCAAACTTGACCAATTCTTTTCCAATAACCAAACCTGTCTTCCCCATGAACCCTGTTGCAAGAACAAAGGTTACTTTTTCTCACCCCTCTTGGGTCACTGACCTATAGATTAAACTCACCATCAATGTTTTTTTCAACAATATGTCTTTCCTAGAATAGTTGTCTCAAAATTAACAAATTAAAACCTCAATTTAAGCTATCTTATATAAGCAAATTTACAATTATCAGGATTACCAATAAGATAAGCAAAATATAACACCCAGTCACATTTTTTACTTCATAGAATTCAAAATCCAAAAGTGGTTTTCCTTAATCTTTTCTCTTATGATCCACTTTCAAGTACATAGAGCTCTTTGTAAACATAAACCATTTCCAATTTAGCCAGATACATACATATTATATGCATCCTCCCTTCCTAAACCCGGCTAGCACAGAATATGATTTAAATTTGCATCTAAAACTTATGAAGAAATTTAACCAATTTGTCTATTGCATACATATTAAAAAATTCTTCAAATTTGCATCTGACTTTTGAAAAAAATAATAACAAATGCCCATTAGTTCACATTGTTACAATAAAATTCCAGATTTGCTAGTCTGTCAAGTGTTTTCACCATTAAATACAGAGAAATAGCTAGGGATTATAAGCATATATAATATAACTCCAAAGAAACATAGGAGACAATTAAACTTACAGTTCCAACTCTATGCAAAAACGTTTCCAACACAATTGAGATGATAATGAAAACAACACAAACACAAGCAATTGCCCATGTTGGCGCCTAATCAAGCTCTCTTGTTTGAGAACAACTTCTATTGCTTTTAGTTCCTGCCATTGTCACTTACTGACTAAAAAGAAAAAAAAAAAAAAACAAAGCACATAATGTATTATGTATATATATATGAACTATGAATTTCAGGGGAAATAATAATGTTATTTTATTTATTAATAGAAAGTTTACTATAATTTAACTTAGGATAAAAAAAATGGAGTCAGTACTTTAAAATTCAAATACATGGTGTTAACCTGATGGGTTTAGCTAGCTCATAATTACGTAATAGAAAAAAAAAACATTATCTTTTTGAGGAGTGATTTCAAGTATGTCTTTGAATCTAATTGTGCAGGCTTTTATATACTCTATTAAATGATATTTTCTACATCTCCCCCATACCCTGCTACAACTCAATATTAAAAACGGGGAAACTAAAAACTAGACATGGGTGTGCAACGGAAAAATGAAGAGCCTACATATCAGACCTTGTATAAATGCAAATCATATTAATGAAAAAGGAAAAAAAAAAAAGAAGAATGTATAGCTTTTGGATGAAAACAAGAGCATTTTTCAAAGATCTATACTTAAATGGTATAAAAAATGACAAATTTGCAGTTTCAGTGCATCACCTTATGCTTGCTACTTTGCATAGTGAAAGGACAACTTTTAATATAAAAAACTCCATATCTTCCCAAAACAATCATGCTCCTCTATGCTTAGCTTGTCTCCACATCCAAAGCACAAAACAAAAGAAACTTTCAATCAATAAATAATTGTATATAGCTAAAAAAACTTATGAACTTATAATGCAAATTGCACATCAAATATGAACCAGTGATTCCATCTGAAAATCTTGGTAAATTCTCTACTTTAGTGGTGGTCATCAACTGTCCACTAGGAACCCTTCCTACTTGGTACCCTTCAAAAACCAAATTTGTATATGCAGCATATAGAGCAACCATATACCATACTGGACTAGACCCTATAATCACCACATTCTTGTCTCCTCTAGTTGCATTAATCATGTTTTACTATAAAGATAAAAACCACTAAAGTTCACCTCACAATTATAAATTTGCATCAAATGTCTCTTGCCACATCAAGGAAATTGATTCATACATTTTCTCAAAAGTAACTAAGCAGCATAAGCAATTGTCTACTGAATAATTTCATTTACTAAATTCTACCATTCAAGTAGTTCATAAATGTGCATAATCGAATTTCTTGTCAAACAACATAGTTAAAACCAAAGCATTTTTTTGCAATTAACTTATTAAACTTTACCTTTCTTTTCCAATTGACAAAATTAATGGGAAATTACGCTAGAATGGAAATAAATTGAAATAGGAATCAATGTAGATTAAAAAAATAAAAAAAAATTCAAATCTGTTAGGTAACATCATAAAATACTTTGATGAGCTAGTGAGCCAAGTTGATTCTCTTTTGATCTTAATTTAGTTAAATGTAAAAATAAATAAATTTCAGCTGTAAAGGTAAAAAGAAGTTAGACATACTGCTTGTTGACTTCATATCCTTCTCTACTTCCAATCACTTGGAGAGCCATCCTCCACTTCATAATCACTTGGGAGTCAACTCCCTTTTCTTGGTGCTGGTGGAAGGAACCCTTTAATGGGTCTGTCTGGTGTCGAGCATCAAATCCATCGATACAAAAGAAAACAGGCAGAATGAAATGTCCTTTTGAGCTCCAACAGTCATACATCTTACCAACCCGGTTGAGACAGCTCTCACAGGAAGCATAATCCTCAGATAAGATAGGCATGGATAGACAGCTCTTCTCAATAGCTTCCATGGGTATATTATTATTTGAAATTATCCCAAATTCATCATTATTGTCAAAGTAAAATCGGAGTCCTGCATCCTTAAGCTCTGGTATAATGACTCTGTAAAGCCATGATGATGTCCTCTGAAACTCAAGAAAACGTCGTACTTGAATCGAGCCCTTGTGGCAGATAAAGGAACGGAAGAAAAGACTGACGGGATAGCAGCCGCCTTCTCCTTTCCTTTCCTTCTCTCATAACGAGTCGTTGAAGCAGAGATAGCAATGGAAGGATGCCGCTCTTCCTCCTTGCATTACCCAGTATTAGAAAAAACTAATGGAAAAACAAAACTGATTTGTTCACTGAAATGGATAATATTACCAAAAAGAAAAGAAGGAGAGGACAGAAGACTTCTTGGGGCTTTGGAGTCAATTCTTAACATGCTTGCTTTTCCACAGGCTAGTTGCTAATAGCTAACAGCTGTACTGCTCTCTCTCTCTCCTCTCTCTTCTCTTATTTTATCTATTTATATTTATTTCTTTTATAAATATTTCATTTTGAAAGGGAGTAAAATATTATAGGGCCAGGAGGGAAATCAATGCCTGAGTCCCCCCCTGCGAACACCAAAAAGCCCTAAGGCCATCAAAGCAAAGACTAGCTAGTAACAAAAACACTATTGGCACTAAGCAGCAGCTCCATACTAGAAGAAGGATCATAAAACATGAAACAACCCATAGGAAAATCTTGACCAAGACAAGCCAATTGATCGGCACAAGTATTGACCAAATGGGATATGCAATCCAGCTTAACCTCCCAATTCTTGCTCACCAATTTCTAACATCTTTAAAAATTTGACAAGGATGACCAGAAGAAATATGATAAAAAATCAATTCAAAGATTTCTCTGGAATCAATTTCCAGAACAACTTTGTTGACACCCAGTCGCAAGCCGTTAGTAAACTAATAAGGATGCTCCACGGTTCTGTAACTAAAGGAGAACAAACTCCTAATTTTTGGATAAATCCCAGTTTCCACTTAGCTTGATAATCCCTAACCAACCCCCCCTGCCAATGATGAACCAGAAGGAATCAGAACACACACATCAACATTAAATTTCAACCATCCAATCTGAGGTCTATCCCAAACCTACAACAGATAATTTCTAGCAAGTTTATCCACCAGAGAACATCGACCCATTGCCAATTCTCAGCCTGTATGAAATACCCCTCATGAACAAAGGCATTACATTCACACCATATACTCCAAGCAGCAATAGCAAACAAAACATCACAACCTAAATTCTAAACTTTTCTTCCTTTTCTCATAGACAAATTATCAAACACCCACTGATTATTATCACCGCATAAAACCAGACTGGCTAAAAGACCAGCTAGGACAGTCTTACCATTGTTAGCAGGAGGAGGGATAGTCATAATCATCTTGCAAATGTCAACTGGAAGCTCCAAATGTAACTTATTCCAATTCTAGAAACCGCCTTCATCCACATTCTCCTTATCACCTCATTTAAATTAATTTGCTCAACAGGGATAGTGGCATTATTGAAAAGATTATCCAGCACAACCCAATGATTCTTCAGAAATTCACGACTCACTATTCCTAACAATCAATGTCATACCTTATTTAACAAATTGTAAAACACACACGATTGATCTCCAAGTACTAGACATAGAAGGTTAGTGTTTAGGACGATCTAATATTTTTTATATACTACTATTAATTTGGTAATTTAAAGACGATTAATATGTACAAGTACAATCAATCTGGTAAATAAGCTTACCGATTGAATTATGGGCATGAATCTCGATGAAAAAAGATAAGACAAGAAAAAACATATGAAGATATTATGGTTGATCTAATATTATATGTTTCAATTCCAGAGGCTATCTTCATGGCCTTTTTCTTCTCTTTCTCATAGTACACATGCAGCTTTGCGACTACTTTCTGTAATCACAAAATAAAGATAGAAGCATATGTTAATTAGGATTTACATAAACTAAAGACCATATTGCGATCGTAGAATTATCCGACGCATATAAGATATGATCGTTGATGACTTACCTTCATATTTGCTAGAGGTCTAGAGATAAGTATTGGGTTTTGTACGGTTGTAGTTCATTTCAATATACCTACAAACCAACACACTTGCAAGGTAAGCACACGCAATTTTGCAATTCTCTACTTCCCACAGTTCTTTATCATATAATCATGACACATGACAAGAACATTAGCAAATAAATAAATGAATAATTAAATAAATAAAAGGGTTATCCCATCCATAAATGCAAAATCAACAATACTGGCATAGGCAATTCTAGAAACTAAAAGTGAAAAAAAGGAACCTTTTTTAGAAGATGCATCATGAGGAGTAGAAAATTCATCACCATATTCAGTGTCATCTTCCTCTTCCTCATTATGGTGAGAACGGGTCTTGGAGCTCCTTACCATTTCCTTTAAAAAAAAAAAAAACCCACTTCCTATTTACGAGTTATATAAACTCAAAGTTGCTTGAAACACCACAATTTCCAGTAAAAAACATCAAACATTCACACTCATAACAAAATTTCAAAACATGATATCATGTAAAGGAGATGACTTTAAGGTACTATTGATCTGTGCATACTACTAGAAAGCATGATGTATATAAATACGTACCAAAGCTGGAAGCAGTAATGTAAAGAGGGGATTGTGGTAATGCGAGGGAAGACGGCTAGTAAGCGAGTGAGTGTCGTCGACAATTGAGAAGCCCTAGTAGGTTTTTAGGTTTTGTTTTTGTTCAAGAAAAGTAGAGAACAAGCTTTGGTCTGCCTTTTTATTTTTTTCGTTTTTTGCTTGAATGAGGTAAAGTGTGTTTGTTTATGGCTTCTTACTTCACCTTTTCTTTTCTACTTTTTCTTTTCTTTTTTAAATTATTCAAGTCTATAAATTACAATTTACATTATATTGAAATAATTTGTATTTATAATCTCTACCCAAAAGTAATTTTTATTAAAATATTTTGTTTTATAATTTATAATAAAATTAAAAAAATAGATTTTATTTTATTTATTTGATAATAAGAATTGGTAACGTTTTCTTTTGTAAAAGAGTTACAAATTTAATAATAGATTGATAAAATCTAAATTTATTCAAAAACGTGGCTAATAGTGTATATTCACCTATGTTTAATAAACATGACTAGAGTGTGAGAGAAAGGCGACGTTTGCAAAATTTGCAGACGTCACCATATGTAAAAATTCTTGTAGTGCTCATTGGACAACGTCCTTGGTGACATTTTTGAGTTGTTAGTAGTCAGACATATCATGTCTGAGCTCACGATGGTCTTTGCAATACTCACTTGAATCTTTTCACCTCATGTTTAGCTTCATGGATGGTGGAGAAGGGATGATTCCTTGGCTTTTAACCTCGAGATAGGCATCATGGTGAGACTTTTTCAGGGGCTTAAACTTGTTATACAATAGGTAAAGCTTCACTGGTTTGCGTCCTTAGTCTTTGTTGTGGTCAATGGAGCTTCTACTCATGTTGTGTTGATCTGGGCTGCCCCTTGTCCTTATAACAACTAGTGTCGTTGAAGGTGGGCTTGGACCTAAACTCAGTCTCCTTCTTTGCATTTTTGGTGTCCTCCTATCGGATGTACTTTTAGGCTTTCTCCTTTTCTTAGTGAGCCAACATTTATAGATAGAGTTGAAATAAGAATCTCTCAACAAGTACTCCTGGTTTGATAGCCTCCAACTCCATCCTTAGTTAAGGTTCAGGATGTTCAGGCACGCTTTGTTAAACCAACAAGTAGTTTTGTAGGGGCTCATCTGGTTTTTGATTAACAATGTACAAGTATGAGGCATTCTTCTCTAGAAAGTTGTTGGACATGAAGTGAGATAAAAATAGTTCGTTGAACCATGTGAATAAGGTAATTGTTCCTTTGGACAACTTGTTGAACTAAGTTTTGGCTGCTCCTTGAAGGGTTGTTAGGAACATCTTGCACCATATGGCATTAAGGAAAATGTATAGCATCATAATGGACTGGAATTGGTTTAGATGGTCTTTGGGGTTGATTGTTCCATCATAGGTCTTAAGATGTGGGATCCTGGACCTGGTAATCAACATTGTAAAATAGATGGCCACAATGAAGGGCAACTTAGTTGCAGTCACCTATTGTGTTGGTGGACCTTACAAGTTATCCTTCAGGTTAGTAAGTTTCTATATCATTTGGTAGACTTCTGCCAGGGTAGGTAGGTGTATTGTAGCTATACTTAGGAAGATTCTATGTGGGTTGCCTTTGTGAACTCTTGTTAAGCCAAGGCATGCACGCAATGAACAGGGGTAATCATCATCTTGGCTAGAGATGCAAACAAGCCAAATGGAACCGAGCCAAGCTAATTTTTTAAAGATTCATGCTTGACTTATTTAAAATTTACTAAGCTTGAGCTCGAGCTAAACTTTTTATCAAACCTGAAATTTAAGCTCAAGCTTAGCTTATTTAGCTAAACAAGCTTTAGTTTAAGGTTGAGCTTGGCTTGTTATGAAACAAGCTTAAGCCGAGGCAAGCTTTTTATCGAATCTAAAATTTAAGCTCAAGCTCAACTCATTTAGATTGTTTGTTTTCCATTTTTGCCAAACCAAAATATATATATAATGTTGTAATATATATACATAAATATCAAATAAAGTTAGTTTTTTGTTGTTTTAATCATGTAATTATATACAATATATCATGCATGAAAAATTTACAAATCTGCTAACGCGCTTATTAATGAGCCTACATGTAAGCCTAAGTCAAAGTTTGAGCTTGACTTGTTTAGATATACGAGCTTCAATTTAAGCTTGAGCTTGGTTCGTTTACTAATCAAGCTCAAGAAGCTCATGAACAATCTTGACTCATTTACAATCTAATCCTGGGTAATCATTATGAAGTTCCCTCTAAGCTTTAGGAAGCTTAGGGTCTTCTGGAAGTGGTGGATGCAGCCTAAGTCTAGTTAGGTGAATGGGCAGCCCTTTGACGGTTGCATGGGACGCGCCAGAGGTTACGGAGTGTCTATTGGAGGAGACTTGAGTTTTGAGGATGGGGATCGCCTACCGTTCTATCTAAGTGGTCTCCTTGGATCTTTGTGATTGTGGGCTGGGGGACTTGTTGTCTCCCTTATTAACTCATGCAATCCTAGCTTTCTCGAGGTTATTAATCCTTTGTAGGAGTTGAGCATTGGTGTTTTGGCATTCCAAGTTTCAGTGTGCGAGTTACTAGCATAGGTCTTCCAACTCCATAACGTGTCTTTGATCGAAGGGCTTAACCCTTCTCGGAGCTTGGAAGGTTGATTGTTGTTGCTTTATTATAGCAACCATGGCGGCAAGTTAGTTACTACCCTCCGGTTGTCCTATCCCTCTAGGCGGTTTTTCCATCTAGAGTAGGAATGGAAAGTAATAAGGAGGATGTGGTTAGTGTTTTAGACTAAGGATTTTACAAAAGAGAAGTTGTGCTTCCCATAGACGACTCTATGTATTGTAGGTGCTGAATTTACTGGTAAAGTTTTCCTTCTCCCGACACGGAAGATGGGGGTACAGGAGCATCTAGAATCTTTGAACATAGAGAACTCGGTTAGTAGTATGCGGGGGGATTGTCTGGCGTGGCCACTCCGATGCTTAAGTTAGTTGTGGATTCATGGAAAATATGAGATACTAACTATCCTTTAATAAAATTGAGAGCTTACTTGTCTTGAGGATTCAAGTGATTCCTTATAAGAGGTGGCCATAGCAAACTCTACGTGGTAGATTCCCTTTGAGTTGTTAATTAACCAGATCCGAAGGGCACAATAGTGCTAGGCATAGATCGTGCTTGTGTTAGTATTATGGCACAAATATGTTGGTACAAGTAGGTGGGCGGATGAGGTGTGAATATCAAGGAGATTAAGTTGTTAGGTCACTATAAGCCCCCCATTAAGGTCAGGGGTCGAGACTGATATGACCCCACTACTTTTAACTTCTATATATGAGGTCGAGATCTAGGTCATGGATATACATTGCCTAGATGAGCCAAGGTCGATTGTGAGTCCTTTTCTAATATTGGGGAGTGGTTTGTTTCTAGGGCCTTCATAGAGTGGGCTCTATAAGTGTTAGTATTAGGCCTAGAAATCCATTAATTTTGGGCTTTGACCCAAGAAGTTTGAGTCGAAAACAAATTGTGATTATGCAAATTTTGAGCCCCAAAGTGCATTATTTTAATTTTCTTATAAAATTTTATCCAAAATAAAATCAAACCTAATTTACATTATTTTGATACTGAGGTTCAAGATTTGGGGCAAAATTAGAATTTGCTATAAGTTTAGCGGTCTAGGCTCCACATGACTTCAAGTGGATTTAACTGATTTTAATTTTTTCATATCATTGGTATCTAGACTATTTTCAATGCTAGTGAGTAAAATTATGGGACCTGGGGTCCTTAGGCTCAATTTGACCTATTGGGCACAAATCCAACCTAGTCACATATCTTGAACTTTAAAGTGTCAATTTTCTCTTGACTCAGTAGGTCATCCTCTCGAGTCAAGCACACTCTCCATAACAACCACTAGCTTTATTAGAGGGAATGAGTAGACATGGATTTGTGGCTTAACTCTTGCATCCTAAATAACGACTTCTAACTTTGCAGCCCCATTATTTCATGCTCCCTACGATGCCTTCAACTATTAGGATTTCGGATGTTATAAATATTACTCCATGCACTCTAGAAGTTAAGTATATCGAGTCAATAACTCTTGTACTCTTTAATTATCCTTTAGATATTTGATATGCATTCTAACTTAATGTTGAAGTGACTAGGAATGCAATCGGGACAGGTATACTTAAAACCCGAACCCGAACCCGAACCCGAACCCAATACTTGATAGGATTTCCAAAACCTGTCCCAAAATCCTATAGGGTTTTTGCCCATGAACCCAAAACCCGCTAGATAAACCCTACAGGGTACTCGAACCCGATATAAAATTACAATCATTACACAATAGGATATTTAAAAACATCATTATAAATGTTTTTTTTTTCATCTTGTTCTATTTCTGATCCGTTCCCACTTTACAGGCTAAGAAAAAAACTCTTATCATTGCTTATACAATCCTCTTTATAAAATCCCAACCATTTTTTTGGGAAGAAAATCATTGAATAAAATAGAGCGGCAATGGGAGTGAGAGGCTTGAATTTGAGAAGAGTGAGCCAAGACTAAGACTGAAAGTGGAGACTATAGAGTATTGGTCTACTGCCCTAGGGTTTTTTACTTTTTCTAAATGATTTAATGAAAAAAGAAAATATTAGCTTTATAATTAATGGAGCACGACTAGTTAATTTAAGAGACTGAGGCTAAATATAAGATATATTTATATATCGGGTTTCTCAACAGGTTTTATGCTCATCCCAAAACCCATCCAAAAACCCTATAGTGTTTTATGATTGATCTCAAAACCTATCCCAAACCCTATAGGGTATTTATCGGGTTGGGCGAATCGGGTTCCCTATATATACTAGGGATGCAACCGAGCGAGTCGTTATAAGGTACCCGGACCGCTTAAAACCCTATAGATTTTGGGATCAGGTTTGGGTCAACTATATAAACTTGATAAAACCTGACTGACCCAATAAAATTTAAAAAAAATTTCAAAACATTAACAGTAATACACATATACATACACGGTCCTTTCTCAACCGTAGCCGCATTTCATACACAAATTCATAAAACACACATACAATACTCCATAAATTTTTTAAAAAAGTTCAACTGTGCTGTTGCGCTCATATATAGATCGACTTTAATTATTTTTTAAATTGATGGGATAAAGTTTTTGAACATTTTGAATATTACATCTACCACTAAAACTTATCTTTAAAATCCATGCACTTAGTTTTTGTGTGCTTTAAAGTTCGATGATTAAAAACTGTCTTAATGTTTTTATATATTTTTAAATTTCAATTATTTCATACGCTAGTATAGAAACCTGCAATTTAGATGAATTATTATATTTTTAGCTCGTTATAATTATTTTGAAAATGATGGTAGCTGGAAAATGTAATCTATAAAATTAAAAATCATGCAATTATAAGGAAAATTATCTAAAAAAAAAGTTGATACATTTATTTTCAATATAAACTTAAAAAAAAAAAAAGCAACACTTGTAATTTGGGTCGAATCAGGTTGGGTTGGAATGGGATTCATAATTATCGGGTCGAGTATGGGTTTTGCATTATCTACCTCGATTACATTCCTAATAAAAACCCACCTGCTTACATCCATAAAAGTGATTATACCGAATAAAACTTGATATGCTTCTAATAGTATTCTATTTATATTCCTATTTTATAAGTTCATAATCAAGCCTAAACACCCTAAAATCTATTATCTGTTTTGGTAATGATATAAAGGCTCCCTTTTTAAAACAGATTGAAAAAAATAAAAATAAAAATAAAAATAAAAGTACCTGACGCTGTTTGTGCCAATTGGCTATCAGCATTGCCTTTACTTTAATTTTTTATTTTAATATTAATCTTACCCTTTATCTGACCGGGTCTAAAGTCATAGCCCGGGTCACACTCTAGAATTGAAATTAATATTGAAAGGCCCATAAAATATTAAAACAAAATCAACTCACGAATTCGAAAACTTGATTATGCGCCACTTTCTTCATCGCGCGTAAGTTGCACTTTTCTCCACCTGTCCTATCGCTTCTGAAACTCTATCCACGAGTACCACAGCGCGTGGGATAGGTCCAACATCCAAGCTTTAGATGAGAACAATTTGCTGCGATCACCTGCAATCGAGCACACGTATGCCTCCCTATTCAATAACCGTTGGATAAAATCATCGAACATGACCTCTCGTCTTCTCTTCTTCTTCTTCGACAACCCTTGGATTCTTTTTCTCGATCCATCTCGCTGTTCGATTCATCATTCTTGTGTCGTCGTTTTAGTGTTAATCTGTAAGTGAAACAATTTATTTTTCAATATTTCGATTTTTGATACTTTTCAATAAGTTTTGTTTATGTTAGGGTTTTTCAGCGGATTTTACAATCTGTCTGTGTTCTTCTGCAGATAGCTTTGGTAATTATATTTATTAGTGATTAGTTCGAGATGGAACCGATGGATATTGTAGGAAAGTCAAAGGAAGATGCTTCGCTTCCAAAAGGTTTGGTCTTTGCACTAATCTTGCATCTTTTGTGTTTTGATGTGTTTTATGTTTTCTTCTTTGGTTGCGTAAGCTTTATGTATCTCTTAGGTTATTAATTCGGTGCTTGATTTTTCAATTCCAGGGTTAGGGTTTTGTGTTAGTGCCACGTGTGAGTTGCATTGCAAGGGATGCTTGGTTTAGGTTTTTAGTTGTTATGATTGGATTAAATTTATGTGGAATAGCAACTGTATAGTTGATTGTTGATACAATGGTAGCCATAGGAACTGCTTCTGTTTGCCTCGCATGGCAAACATAATCTGGCTTTAATTGTTTATGCATTGTCCCGATGTTGTGGCTTTGTTTGTGATAGACAATTCTTGTTCCGCGACATGTTGATATTTTTGGGTTGAGGGGAAGGAAAATGTTTGGGATTAGTACTCCACATGCGCACATTTGATGTGCTACAAGATTTTATTGCTATTTTGATTCACAATTAGCGCTGCATGCTGTGCATGACTAAATGCTTTTATTTGATTTAAATGAGAACATGGCATTATTAGTCCTCATATTTATACAGATCAAAGGTTCTGGTGATATTCTCTCTCTCTCTATCTCTCTCTATATAATATATATATATATTTTTGAAATTCTGTCCTCATATTACCAAATGATAATGAAAAAGAATGTATGTGATAAATCAAGTTCAGACGTATCCTAAGAACGAAGTGGTGCCCATGTGTGCAAGTGTTTTTTGTATGTTCTGTCTTCTGCAGCATGAATGTCAATTTCTTTTCCCTTCAGCTTGAATGGGAATTGGGGAAATTAGCTGGAGGCATAATGTTATAGCTGCCATGCAGATTGATCTTTTGTTGGAAGTGGTGCTGAGTAAGAAAGCTAAAAGGTATTTACTCAAAAAAAAAAAGTAAGGAAAGAAAGCTAAAAGGTGTGCATGGAAAGTTTAAATTTGTACATATTTTAGATTAGTACTACTGTCCTACTAATCTCTCTTTCTTCACTTTTTTATCAGACACCCATAGAAGCTTGTAATAAGCTTCACAAGGACATGTTTATGAATTATCTCTAGAGTGGATTGGATCGATCATCAATAAACTTTTTATTATTTATGTACGTACATGAGAGCTTTGCTTGATTTGGGGGAAAAGGTAGACTATAGCAATATTTGCACTTGAAATGTCTATGAATGTTAAGAGTTCATTCTTATTCAAATTCGGAGGTTGTTTAAGCACTTTTAATGGGGGACAGATTGTAATCTACTGTATGAGCTCCTGGCATGATAATTTATTGGATGTACAGATTGTTTGATATTTAACTTGTTGAGCATTGTTTTGCAATGACTAATTAAAATCTGCTGTTCATTCTCTGCAGCGACAATGACCAAAATAATCAAGGAAATGTTGCCCCCAGATGTTCGTGTAGCCAGAGATGCTCAAGATCTTCTGATTGAATGTTGTGTAGGTGAGAACTGCTGCTTTGCACCAAAAAAATAAGATCAGCAACTATCATTAATTTGTCTTTCGATACAGTCCTTATTTTCTGCATTAGCAAATCATTTTGTACTTGTTGTAATAATGTGCAATTAAATATAGTTAGATTGCTTCCTGAAGTTGCCCAAAGGGATTCTGCTTAATCATTTTCTGGCCAGAAATGACTTTAACAGTATCAAGTAAATAGATCAGGCTACTTATACCATCATATGGCTTTAACTATATGATAAATCCTGTTAAGCTACTCAAACAGTCAAAATCAAGAATGAAGCAACAAAGTAGAATTTGGGTTTGATTGGTAAATCCAGATACCTAGCAGTGGTATAGTGATGATTGATCTTCAGGGTTAGGATTACCTCTGACAGTGCTAGGACCCACAGGTGAGAAATCATCACATTTTGATGATAGAGCAAATCATGTCCAGTTCAGTGCATTTGTATGTGTAGTCCATGTAGAGCAGCTTCAAGCAAGGGATTAGAAAAGCATTGATCTCTCCTCTTTATTTAAAATGTTCTGAGCATGTTATCACTCTTTTTAGTACATATTTGTTGCTTCTTTTTTGGTCATTGTAGTTATCTAACAGAAATAATTAAAGAATATTTCTGAATTTGTGACTAGTCAAGCTACCTGCCAAACATTGCTTTTGCATGGAATTAGATGCTTGGAATTGAGTTAAGCTTGAGAGTGTGATGGACATTCTTTTGAGTCAAGTTTGAGTAGAAACAGGCTCTGTGCATTTGCAAGTTATTGTTTTGCAATGTTTTATAATATTAATTCATGCATTTAGAAAGGGTTCTGGTAGAAACTGGTCTAATTTCTGCACTGATTGTGTAAATGTATTATACTTTATCTTCTTAACTAGAATATATATATATATATATATATATATTCTTCTTCTTCTTTGTGGTGAGGCATGTTTCTAGTTGGACCAGCTATTTCCAGGCTTATTATTATCCTTACCCATTTATCGGTTAAGTGTATGTCCCATTAATGGAGTAACCTTCTTTTTTTTTTTTTTTGTATATGTTTTTGTTTTTGTGATAAACCTAAAGAAGAGAGTTTTGGCTGATTTTTGAGGCATACATCTAGATGCGAATGTCTATGCCACACTACTTGGTAAATTCTTGAGAATCTGAATTACAAATAATTATCTTGAGAAATTACCAGCTCTTTTCTTTGGGATTACAAGGCAAATTATCGTAAACTAGAGTTGTATTTGCGGACCAAGTCATGATATGGTTGGACATTTTCTTAGTCTTGTTAACAAATCTGAAACAGTTTGAGATTGAACATGAAGGTGTTTGTCTTCCAACTATCTTTTGTTATCACCTGGAAAAGTTGATTGCTAGGCCAAATTTTTGGATATTGATGACTATTGAAACATTGTTTTCTATCAGTTCTCGTTTGCTTCATGTGACCACTTTAACAACCACCACTACTATTTTACTGCACCATACGGATAACACAAAATATCAATTTTCTCTGAAATTTTGGTGACTGCTGGAAATTCATTTGGACTGCAACTTGCTGTGATGGGTTGGGTATTGAATTATTTTAATATCCACTAAGTCATTATTGAATATATAAGAGCTCCTTCCAAATGTAGATGGAACACCATTTTCAGGCTCTCTGCTTCCTTGTGAATGATGACCTTAATTTCTTTTCCCTGCTGTCTGATATGAATAAGGCATTTGAGGGATATTCTTCTTAAAATTGATGCTGACAATTTTTATTTTTAATGTGCTTTGCCTGCAGAATTTATTAACCTTGTATCTTCTGAATCTAATGAAGTGTGTAATAGAGAGGATAAAAGAACAATTGCTCCTGAGCATGTACTCAAGGCTCTTGAGGTAACATTTTTTTTGTCCAGGGGAATAATGTCCTTAGATGACGTATGCTTTTATTGAATACCATACTATATGACTTTGCTTAATAGCAGTTTTTATAGGTTTGATTCTAAATATTTCATTGTTATCTCATGTATTATTTCCTTAAAAGGAGGAGGAATGCCCTTTGGCCTATTTATCCGGTTCTTTCTTGCTGACTATTTTCCAACTCTTTAGTGTCTTTGATCTGTACCATTGCACAACTACGATCTCCTCCATTAGGCATCTTTATTCTGATTTATATGATGAGAAACTAGCATATTCCTATTTGTATCCTGAACCTGCATTCCAAATTTCGAAAAAATGATTGTTGAGTAGTCAATATGTTGATAGAGAATGACTGATATCTTATTTGCATATTTTTTCAGAAGGATACCAGGCATATGCAACTGTAAACTGATCTTATGTAAAGATTTAGTTAGTTACACAAGTAAGGAGAAGCGATCTGAGTTGGCAATACTCAAGCAAAGTGGATTTTTTGTGTAATAAGGATGATAATAAGCCTTTTGCCTTTTTAGTGATTGTAGAACTTCTACATGGAAGATGTCACACCTGTAATATGCATATGCCTAAAAAAATATAAAATAAACAACAAAATGTTATGTGTAAAGGAAATTGCTTGGAACCTTCAAAATTTAAATTATGAGAATGGAAAACTTCCTATCATTAACTTATTTTTTCTAGGGAAAATGATTCCATTTGGTAATCTTTTGTTACATAAAATTTTGCTTCCTGTGGGTGGAATGAGGACAGTGATCCTTCAGATGCTTCTTTTACCCATTTCTATCCACATCCTCCCCCAAAGGAAAGTGGGGCAAAAAATGGCAATACAGTTCAGTCTTGTCATAAATACCATTAAATTTTCACATTCATTGTTATTATCAGTGCATATGATTGTCTTTTATGCTGAGATATTGTTGTGACTGCTGGGTGAAAATCATTTTGCTTCAAGGACCAGAATTTCTTTTTGTAATATTCTTACTGTGATGTTGGCTGTAGCTAATGACAGATTAAAATCTATTCTTGGATGGAGTACCTCTGTCCCTATCTTTTGGCAAATTTATTGCCTGGTTTTAGTAATTCATTATCATTACCCTAAAACAAGAAAGAAATGTATTTTAATTGTGTTGTGTTTTTAATATAACACAAATTCTTGATCTTTCAGGTTCTTGGGTTTGGGGAGTATATTGAGGAGGTGTATGCAGCATATGAGCAACACCGGGCAGAGACGGCGGTAATTGTTTAAAATTTATCTGCTTCACAGCGTTGGCTTCTGAATTGGATTCTGTAAATACTATGAACCACTAAGTTGGAAAATAACAATTGGTTGTTCCCATATTGGCATTGTCTAGTATGACATTTTAATCTTAGACGTGTGGTTGAACTGTTTGTTTGATGTCTTCCTCATTTGATTGTGACCATGTTACAGCAGGACTCTTACAAAGGAGGCAAATTCGGTAATGGAGTGGAGATGACGGAAGAGCAAGCAGCTGCCGAACAGCAGAGGATGTTTGCTGAGGCACGTGCAAGGATGAATGGTGTTGCTTCAGCTCCAAAGCAACCTGACCAAAACCCTAGTGTAGAGAGCTAATTCTAGGACTATATTTCTTAAAGAGTAGGCAATCATAATTAACTCAATCTATACTCGTTTCTAATCTCTCCATTATGTACAAAAGCTGTTGGCTCTTTTCTGCCTGTATTGATACTATGTGCGCTTCAAATTTGTATTCTATGTATGGATCTTGTCTCAATGTAATTAACTAGAGCTTTGTCCAAATCCTCATCTAATTTCTTGACCGTGCCATACAGTTCAATGAATTTTCTCTTCCTACAAAAGGTTGATTACAGTTTTTCTTTTCTTTTTTTTCTTCCTTTGTGCCGTTTCATTTATGACAAAACGTTGCACAAACCTGTCAAGATCCATCAGCTAGGAATATTTGTCCGACTCCCCTTGGTAATATCTCTTGTAGAAACCAAGTGCTTATGAGAGTTGCTGTCAGATGACAATTTGCTGAAGTCATATTGATGAAGATACAATTTCTTGTTTGTTCTTTTAATTGCTATCTGCCAAATTTGAAGCCAATGTGTGCATGCTGGTCGGATGTGGTTCTGACATAATAGTGACTTGTCAATATCATGATATGGAATTTAAATCGAACTATATAATCTAAAGATTAGGGTCTTTAGTACTATGATGTTTCTAGATATGTATTTTTTTTTTTTTTTTGAATGAATATTTCTAGATGTGTATTTACTATTTCTTATGTTGAAAAGAAAAGATAAATATGATTGAGTACAGGATCCAGTGAGATGTCAATTGGCAGCTTGATGATGTCAAACTGATGAGAATCGAGACATAATGGATCTGAACTGTCATCCCGGTGGGACGAAATGGCATGTTCAAATCTATGCTTTTTGGCTTTAGTATGGTCAGGACAGTAGTAGTGGATTTCTTGTGTGGCTTTTACTTAAATTCTCCCTAGACACTGTTTGTGGAGTCGAGTCAAAAGAGCCTAGTCAAGCAAAATATTTCCCTTCTTGCCCCACCAAGAAAGTGAAGTAACACTCAGGTTGTCCCCCATAGATTCCTTTGTTTTTATTTTCTTAATTCTCTGTTAAAATAGTTTGTGGGGGCAGTCTGTTTCTTTTCGGGATTCTTTATCGCCGCAACGAAAAGAAGAGGTCGCAGGAAATAAAAGGGTTAATGATAAAGCTACAAAATAATAAAGAAAAAACTAGAAGCTATCTTTCTCAATATTATCTCTTCACTTTAGAGTTAGAAAGTTGCTCTGTAACTGGGAAAAAAAAAAAAATTCATGGCAAGTCATCCTCAAGACACAACACCAAAGAATGACTTTGATTTTGCAAATAAAGTTGGAGATGAAATGGATAAACTCAAAGCAATTGAGTCCTTTTCTAAAGCTATTGAAGAAGCAGGCTGGGAATGAGAAGATTGTCATCAAGGAAGCAGTTGCTGCAGCTTCCCTGCCGAAGAAGAAGCCACAGGCCTAGCAATTGCAAGGCTTCGTTCGGTTCTCACTGTTTTTAGCAAGAACCGCTTGCATTTAACGTTTGGTCTAGGTTCTAGAGTTGTCGGTACCATTTTTGGGCAACGCCGAGGACATGTGCATGTTTCTTTCCAGAAGGATGCTGAGTCACAGCCGGCTTTCTTAATTGAGCTTGCCACTCCAATCAGTGGACTTGTTCGAGAAATGGCATCTGGTTGGTAAGAATTGCATTGGAATGTGACAAGGAAGAGAAGAAAGCGATGAAATTGCTAGAGGAGCCATTGTGGAGGACATTCTGCAATGGGAAAAAGAGTGGTTTTGCAGCCAGAAAAGCGTGTGGACCTAAAGATTGGAACGTACTGAAGGCCCTAGAGCCAGTCTCAATGGGTGCTGGTGTTTTGCCCGCAAGTGATGCTAATCCTGATGAAGAAATTATGTACATGAGAGCTAAATTCGAGAGAATCGTGGTTCTAGAGATTCAGAAGCATTCTATATGATGAATCCAGACTGCAATGGGGCTCCTGAACTCAGTATCTACTTGTTAAGAGTTTAAACAACCTGATTTCGAATCCGGAAAGGACAACAAAAAAAAAAAAAAAAAATGCAACTTAGGATGTTCATTTTGCTCTTCAATTAGAAAAATGGATGCTTAGTTAATGTTGTTCTCTTTTTTTTTTTTTTTTTAACTTTTGTTCTTTTTTCTTTCTTTTCTTTTATTTTTTGGGCGCAGGATTGGTGATGAGTGGGATTACTTTGTTCTTGTTGGTAAAGGTAAAAAGGGAATTACATTATTGGGGATATGATGGTGGGTGGGGTCGTTAAGGTGTATATGTGTAGTCTTTAATGTGCTATTAGTGGTGCAAAGTGGTTTATGCAATCATGATTATTCTCTCATTCAGGTCATCCTTATTGCCAATAGCAATTAACTAGACATTTTGCATTTTTCTTTTAGAGAAATCCTACCAAGAAATGTTATCATTCTTTTATTTCCACTTTAATGCCGACGTTACATTACATTATATTAGAGATGTGTGGGACTTGGGCATTGAATTAGTTGAGTCTACATACCTCAATTGTCTGCTATTATAATACTAGCAGGCAATGGTATTTATGTTGTTGTGTGTGTAAAAAAGAAAAAAGAGCTGCAATAGAGAGTAAAGTAGCATGGATGATGGAGGAATAAGAGAGAGTAATTATGAATAGTTGATAATCATCTATAAGAAAAAGAAAAAAAAAAAGAGTAAGATAAGATAAGTTAAATAGGATTTTTGACTCCAAAATATAGGATTTGCTTAATATTAATATATATATATATGTTTGTTTTGAATAATAAAACGTCATAGTATTATCAATTTTTATTGCAAATACCGATGTTTATAAAACATACCTATATTTTTCCAGTGTTCATTATTAATCCGGTATGTAATATGATTGTATTACTCTTAGCCTTCCATAAATTTTGCTCTGCATATTTAATGTCATCGATTATAGACCATACTTAGTACTTTAATTTTCGATTCAGCAAGATGGACGAGTACACTTTATTTTTTACTTGCCTAGGTCTCCTGTCATGTTTGGTATGTGGGATGAACTCGGAATGAAATCACATTCAGGATTCCATTCTCATTCCTACATTTAGTTGCGTTTTTAAAAGCTTGAATCGTGATTCCTGGAATTGAAGATTCTGACTTTGAGGGAGAATTCGTTTCCGCTCTTAAGAAGGTAGAATCAAGATTCCATTCCTTCCCCATAAATAATTAACATTAAATTACTTTTTTATCTCCTTACTTATTTATTTTTCACATAATTATCAAGGATATTTTTGACAAATAACATATCAAATCCATTCCATTCCAAGATGTATCCAAACAAAGGAATGGATTTATTATTCCACCTCCCATTCCATTCCATTTCCTTCCTCTCATTCAAATCCATTCTATTCCGAATGATTCCTGCATACCAAACATGATATAAAAGTTTAATGTTGCTTACTGTGCAATTCCACTAATAAGTAGCGTCTAAACCATTCACAAATTTACCCTACACATCGAGCGTCATTAGTAACCTACCCCTTAATCACCTCTCTTTGTTGAACAAAGAGTAATAGTTATCCATGCTTTAGTAGTGTCTTTCTTCCTCTAAACAATCCATAAATTGATCCTACACATCGAGCTTAATCAGTAAGCTACCCGTTAATCACCTCTATTTTTTGAACAAAGAGTAATAGTTATCCATGCTCTAGCAATGTCTTTCTTCCTCTAAACCATCCACAAATTAATCCTACACATTGAGTTAATCAGTAATTTGCTTGTTAATCACCTCTGTTTGCTAAACAAAGAGTAATAGTTATCTATGCTCTAGCAATGCCTTTCTTCCTCCTTTTGTACAAATGTTACAAGATTTTGATAATGTAACTTGCTTAACCTAAGGTTATGCTATTTAATATAATGTATAATTTAGATCACATAAACATAGAACCATATCATTTGGAAGCTATCTTATCCTTTATTTTAACTAGCAGATGTGCACCAGTGATGCATGTGCCAAAATAAAATATCAGGAAAACTAAAAAATATTATAACATTGTTGATGAAAAAACAAATCAAGACAAACATATTATTTAAAACAAGTAAGATGAGTGTAAAAATGATATACTTGCCTCCGAATTTTGTAGAAGGGTATGAATTTTGAGAGCTCCTAGGTGTTGATACTTACAAAATGTAAAATTACTATCTTAAGTTACTAATGACTAAGGATACAAAACTATCACAAGTAAAATTAAGAAGAGTATGACTATTATAAATTTTAAATTTTGATCTATGATAAAAGTCTGAAATTTTAAATTTCATGGAAATGAACCAAAGTAGCAAAATCAATATGGCATATTAAAATTAAATAGATGAAACACTGTCTACCGTTTTTGTAAAAAAAAAAAAAAATTACAAAAACACAAATTGTATAAAAAAATTTACCAAATTGCTACATTTATACCGCATGTTGGAGAAGAGATATAAAAGTTTGTATATAATTGCATGCTAGAGAAAAGATGTAGTGATGTACGGAGTCAAATTATAAAAATAGCTATATTATATGTTGGAGAGGAGATAAAGGTCTAAATGTGTATTGCATTTTGATCCATGCGACATATGTTAAATAATTATACGTGTTCGCATATTTAATATGGGATATAAAAAAAAAAAACCTTATATCGCATGTTCAACATGCGATACAACAATAATAATTATGCAATTATTTTTATTCAATTTGTATTTTTTTTAATGATAGTTAAGCTTGAAATAATCTCAAAATTATATTACTACTATAGTTCTAAAAATCAAAATAGCATAAAAAGAAAAAGAAAAAGAAAAAGAAAAAGAAAAAGAAAACAAAAACTTGACCAGTATTAAATAAGAGGAACAAAAATATAAAAAAAAAAGCGAAAATCGGCTCTTTTCTTAACTATTTTGGTTCAATAGAAAGGAGAGAAAAGACACATCCAAAGAAGAACAATAATGAAAATAACATATCACTTATTCAAATATTAAAATAAAATGGCAAAGTAAAAGATTTAAAGATATACAATGAATTAATCTCATGAAAGTCATGATTAGCTGATGTCATTGTATTGGTTACCATAAAAAAAAGGCCCTATGGAAAAATGCTTCATAAAAATGTGCACAAATCAAGACAAAGACGAAGAACTCGAAGGGAATAGTTTTTTATTGAAGAAATCGTTGTAAAACGTATGGGATGGTGTTATGATCCAAATTCAGCGAAGTGGCTTAAGAAAGAGGAGTTCACCAAGATGGACTAACAACTATTTTGTGCAAACATAATAAACTTCAGTGTACATAGCGGTTGTAACAGTAGTAACAATTTAACTATATTTAAACTAAATATAATAGATACATCAATAGTTATGTAGATCTATAAAAGATTTAGCTTATCTCTATACTATAAATAGCAAAAAGAAAGTAATAAAAGGGGATCTAGGAATTACATCCCCAAAAGTGGGTTTAAGGAGTTTGACTAGCTCAAAGTAGTCATTGGCATTCTTTACCTGCAAATTCCAGAAAACACAGACATAAACACAAGTTAGTTAGTCAGAGAGAACTAGCAAGCATATTGAATCAGGAAACAAGAAACTAGGGTTTGAGGCTTAGCTTATGCGAAGCTGAGAAGAGAGGAAGGTTATTAGCTTTTTCCATGAGAAGGGCTCTCATTGTGTATCTCAAGCTTATTTCAACATAGGGGAGATTGAGGCCAAAGGTATGGCTTAGTTATTTCTAACGTGCTTGGTTAGTTTAATGTAAAGGTTGTGTGACTGATGTCTCATGGATTGGCGGCAACCTCATAGAGCATAATCCATACGGGTTGATTGGCGATTATAGTAACACATCATTATCACTTTTCTTTTTCTATGCGATTTATCGTGGGTTACAGCAATGATGAAAGACAGGCTCATATTCTTGAAAATCTTCATCAGAGCAAATCTAAGAGGAACATGTTGAGCAAATAGGGAGCACCGAGTGTGCAAATTCGAGATAAGGATGAGACTACCACATGGGATAGGAATGAGACTGCTATTGTTGGAGCTAGCAAAGTAGAGAGGTTCAAAAGAGGAAAGCCCGTGTGACGATAGAGCTAGGATGCATTTAAGAGAACCCAAAGAAACCTCAATGATTGAGGGGATGCTACTGGTTTCATCGATTTTAGTAACGCTAACTCTTTAGACCGGCAGAGTTTCTTAAGTAAGTAATGATTTGACTGAGAAAGGTAGTGAAAGCTCTGGTTGAGGGGCAACCGGGATGATGACCCAACTAACTAGGAGTCGACTAGTTGAGAGGTGGAAACACAAATGGCAATGATCCGATCCTTATTGCTACTAGTAGTTTGTGTGATTGACTAGGCTAAAGGTGGTGAAGAGGTCTTTGGCTATAAAAAATCTGCCCGAGAAGCACACCGGCTTCAATTATTTCCTATTGGTAAGTATTTTTGTATTGTCATTCATACTTTTCTCACGTGGATCTACTGATTACACATGTATTTTCAATAAGCGTGAAGTGGATATACCACATGAGAGACCAAGGCAAAGTGTTAGAGAAAGATCTGGTTGAAGAGAAAGCCAAAACCACTCATCAAATCATGATGGCGAGGGAGGTAGGTCCTTTGAGTGGTCTCAATTGTTTGCTTCACCATAAATATGATGAATGTTGGGAGAAGTGTTGCCATTTTCATGTTGAACATACAATACTACAGCAAAAAATGAAATTAAAGGAGGACACAATTTATTGCCTAAAGAAGGAGAAAGATGAAACTAGACATATTGCAAAGGTACTAGGAAGCGATCTGGTCACAAAGAGGCAGCAAATGGATGAAGAGCGACATGCTCTAAAGGCTACAAACTAGGACTTGGCTCAGGAAGTTTGGAAGTTTAAGAGCTTGTTCAAGAATGTAGAGACTCGATCAATGAAAATTATTGAGGAGGATCAAGATAAAGAGATGTTGTATTAGCTTTTCAATGCATAAATGTTAGCTACGAATTGAGAACTCCAAGCTGGTAGGATAATTGAGGAAGTTGAGGCTCGAAAAGTTGAATTCCAAAGTCTTAAATCTATAGAGACAATTGTAAATCCCTGAATTTTTCACAATTCTTAGAAAATAATCCTAGAAGTCTAACACAAAAACCAAAACACTAAAAATCAACCCAAGTTAAAACAAAATTTTAAATAAGGTCAAATACGACAATTCTTAATCTTGAGAAAAAGAGAACCCTCAAAACAAAATAGAAAATCCAACAATCGGTTGATTCAACATTCGTATACCAATCAAATCATCTATTTGATTCCTAACACGCAAATCAAGACGATATATCTAAATAATGCTCAACAACGAAATACTAAGACCTTAAATCCTTTGGTGAACTTTAGAATAAAAATTTTCAATTTTCACCAAAAATCAAACTGAGTCAACCATAACCCTAGACTCGGTTAAACGATCCCGAGAACTAAAAAATTAATTGTCACAAAAAAAAAAACCATAGATGTTGAACCCAAAAATATAAAATGGTTAAAAACCCAAAAATCGTATAATTTTACGAATGAAATTAACAAGCTGGAAGTCAAACCGGAACCCTAAAAGTCAATGAAGTCTACAACAAACCCTAGAATTTAAGATCCGACATTCCTGTGCTCTTAGACCTAAATAATGAAACTAAAATAATTGTTAATAAGAGTTCGTAATAATATAGGAAAGGTTAAAAATATTAGACTCGCAATTTTCTAATGTCTTTTAGATCCGAATAGGATCAGTTTTCGAAAATCGTACCTCGGTACACCAGATGGTAAAAATATTTTATTAACACTGTTATACTCGTAATAATATAAGAAATCCAAAAAATCAGTTTCAAAATTTTTCGGTATCTAAAAATATCTGATATAGCCATTTACGCGTATTTTTATTACTACTGGTATTTTATTTATCTAGTCTACTATTCATAGTACTATTTCTACTATATTACTATTCATCTATCTCTACTTTTTCTACTACCTATTCTTACAACCTATATACTTATTTTTACAATTTTCTTTTCCTATAAAAAATTCTACACCACATATTACTAAACTTCTCTTACACTTTTCTTGTAAAATTAATTTTTTAATCACTTTTCTCTCTCCCCTCCCTTACATTACCATCCACCCCTCTCTATCTTCACTCTCCAATTATTTTCTTTTTCAATTAATTTAATTACGTCTAATTTTCACTCCAAAACTCTATAAATACCCCTTTCCTCCTTCATTCTTTCACACGACTCATTTTACTACAAAAACTCTCTCAAAATCTCCTCTCAAATACTCTCTCCATTACTCTCTCAAAACACTACCAAGTTTTCTTTTTCTTCATACACAAACCCATTTACTCATACTATTCTCAACTTCTATTTAGGCAAAAATCCTTTTCATATTGTTATTACCATGTCATATAACTTTACATGGCCGTGGTGGAGTTTCCTAAACTTAATATTATGGAAGCTACACTATGTTCATGTATTATTCATGAACATCCATCTCTATATTTTTATGTTGTTATTATACTTTGCTCATATTATTGTTGTTATTATGCTAACTTCTTATTCATATATAACTAAATATATTTATGTATTTATATATAATCTTTAGAGCATATGAGCTCACTTGTTATTTATTTATTTTCATACTTTGCAATTTATTTACTTATTTTATGTTATTTTAATATTAGTCTTTCTAGTCTTAGACTTGTGCTTATCAAGTCAAAATAACTTTTTCCTTTTTTTTCTTTTTCTTTTTGGGACTAGTCTATTCTTAGTCCCGGGTTGCCTTGATGAAGTTAAAGCTCTCAATACTTAACTAGGTTACCTTGATGAAGCTAAGGTTCCTAATACTTGATATTATTATTATCTTGCTTATTATTATTTGCTTCTGATATCTTTTTCATATTCTTATTATTTTACATGCTCAAGTACATACATAACCATAATGATATCGTCTCAACAAAGGTTTAGAGGAAAAAATTTCTTTAACAAAGGAAATGTGATCAAACCCTTTTATCTTAAATAAAGTCTTTGTCAACAAAACATAGAAAAATTATTCTTTTACAACTCCTTGTCAAACTCACCATGAATTTTCATAGGAAATAACAAGAATGGTTTTCTAAAGAAACTAACTAAGAAAATCAACATTCTCCTTTCATAATAGATAACCTAAGGTTTAGTATTAATAATATGTGATATGCAAGTGTCTATAAAAAAAGCTCAAGATTGGAATCTTTTTAACTTCTTAATGAAAAACTAAAAAGTAAACTAGTTTTCGAAGTTAAGATAATATCCATCCACTAATTTATAAACTCAGTTAGAAAAATAAAGGTTTCCAAGTTTAAGTAATATACCCGTTTTCAAAGAAATAAATAAAATATAAACTTGAAGAGTTTCGAAAAACAATAGTTATTATCAATAACATAGGAAAATAATGAAACATGATTTTTCCTTCCAAATAAAAATGGTAAAAGACTTAAGAAACCAAGTTAGAAACCAAAATTTATTCTAAAGGGATTAGGAAATGAAAATATAATAGGAAAAAGATTTGTTTATCAAATCGTTTTCTTTTAAAAGGAGAAATATCAATAACTCAAATTTTATATGATCTCAACAACTTAATACCAATTTTAGAAATTCCAATCCTTAATACTAGAAACAAAATTTTGTAGGAAATCAAAGCTAAGAAAAATTTAGCTTATTTTAGAAAGGAAATTAGAAGACAAAATAAGAAATATATTCATTTACAATAACACAAGAATTTATAAAGTTCTTTAAAACAACTAGAAAAGAAAATGTTAAAAATTCACATTTTCAACACCGTAAGATGAATTACTTTGTGAAAAATAATTGGTGAGACAACACCACTAAATTTTGCATACTGTATGAGGCTATATGTGTATGTTTCCAAAGGATTTTTCTAATTATAAAAATATCTATATTTTGATACAAGTATTTTCAGATAAAGAAAAATTTGCAAACTTGTGTATTAAAAACTATAATTTTCGTGATGAATCTGTATCCTCTGGTTTCATAACCCAAATGACCTTATATGACAAAAATAACCTTAGAAATGGATAGATATATTCGAACAGTTAGAAAACGGTATATTTATGGCCATTTTAAATTGGAATTTCATTTTATACGATTTTTGACGAACATAGTGAAGTAGAATTAGAAAGTTTAAGTAAAATTTCTATGAAATACTCATCCCAGGTATTTCTTTTGACTAGATGACATGGAATACGAGATTTTCCTTCCTGATGATTACTATGACTAAGAAGATTGCGGAATTGACGAGTGAGTTATTCCTCTTAATTTCGTTACTTGCTTGTGCTTGTAGAATAGTGGCATTAGAAAACTAAGAAAAGATAAAAATGGACATGTATGGAGAATTCAGGGATATGTATATATGTGATTCTATGCTTATATGATGAAATGAGAATTAAGAATATCGTAACTTCGAATTGCTTGCTTAAGTATTTTGTTTACCTACATGTATGCTTCCTTATTGTTTGCTAAATTGTTTGACCGCCCCTAATAAACCTTAATAAGGTTTAGCTTAAGAAAATAAAACACTCACGTATAGCATCCATTGAGTCACATTTCTTTCGGAAGGTTGCTACTCCTATGCATAGAGTTGGATGGGTTGCTATCGTGCTGTGACATGAGCCCTGTTCCTTCCTAGAGAATCCACATCGCTTGGGGAATGCGACTCTAGGTTCGGAGCCGAGCCAACTGAACGCTTTGGGCAAGGGCTTGGGGACTAGCAGTAGAAGGTCGAAGACCTTCATCAACAATTCCCTAACCTTCAACACGGAGGGATAAATCCGTTCTATATACCGTTTCTGAATAACTATATATATATATATTTGTATAATCATGTGGTTATTGCATAGTATGCATAGCATATACGTGAAATTTTAAATGAACTTGTTTGAAATCATGCTGTGAATGAAAGGGAATACCTCACTAAGCTAGTTGTAAGCTTATAGCCCCATAGTTTTGTTGAAACAGGTATACCTATGGCTTTATAACGATCATGACATTAAGGAAGTCATGGATAGATGTTAAACTTTTATGAAGATAATGGGAACATAGAATGAAGTTATTTTGTAAGATTCCTTATATGTAATGTATGTTATGTTAGTATTTTGGAAATTTCTAAGAAATGTATTTATATTGATTTGAAGACAATAGCAGGTATGCCCAAGAATTGTAATAAACCATATTTATGTTTTATGATAAGTATTCTTTATGCCTTGTTATTTAATCATATCAATGTAAATTGCGCTACTCCAATGCATTTCCTTGGTTGTGACGTATGCTTTGTACATGATATGGAAGCCTTTGCATGACTAAGGTAGTCATTCTTAGGCTTTAGTATTGTATACGGAAGACTGCCACGTTTAGGGTACCTCTCGGGGCGTGACAATAATTCTCTCTAGTTGAGAGGAAGGTGTTGGTGGAGTACTTCTAGAGTGAAAAGTGGGAGGATAAGGAAGTTGACATTATGCAAGAGATTATTGAAGCCACGGTTGGGACCTCCACAAAAAATGCAATTGCAGTCACATTGATTAGGGAGTTTGGTAGCATTATCCTAATGCTAAGCAAGATGAGAAGACTACTTAAGGTGATCAGATTGAGGAGAGGCTTGAGCTAGGCTTTGAGGAATCGAGTGATGATATGGGCTCTAAAGGAATATTGTTAAGGTTGTTAATAAGTCTGTTTATCCCATTCCTGAGCGATCGATTCCCGTGAACGGGTTGGTTCCATCTACAAAGGATGTTGTTGATATTGCCCATCCTAATCTTGAACAAGCAATCCCCATAAACCCCACTATAAGGCATGCTACCATTTTTGAAGAGTAAAAGGGAAAGGACTCATGATGCATCAAGAACTATTTTTATTATATTATGAAAATAACTTTGAATTTGAAAACAAATTGTCATTTGATCATAAGTACTATCTTTGTTAGATTCTAAAATTAACATAAAATCCCTCTTGATTAATTAAACAAGTTATGGTATGAGAATCTTAACTTCTGTCTCATAACAACTATTAAGTATTTGAAAAATTATCAAACAATAATATTAAAGTATAAAATGTGGAATTAAAAGAGAGATAAAATAAGAGAGAAATGCACAAGTATATATAGTGATTCTGCCTTATGTGTTAGTCCACTTTTTAGCTCCGTGTTAGGGTGCCGATTGTCTTCATTGATTATTCCACTAATCCAATAAAAATTTCAAATCAAGGTACAAAGAGTCTTGCTTTCCCAAGCAATTTAACTGATTGCACCATCTCCCTAGCTTAATCCTAAGCTAACATAGCTATATGACAACTTTTGTTACCTCAACACTATCTCAACTGTATTAGGATAGTTTACAATGCAAACAATAAGGATTTGCAGCACAACAAATCCTTAAGCTTTCAATACAAGAGAAATAGAGCAATTTCTAAGAGTATGTAAGTATATTCTTATTCGAGCTTGTAAGAGAGCTTCAAGATAAATTCTTTAAGATGAAATGAGTCAATTTGGTTCTTAGCAATATTGGAGTGCTTGTACGCCTTTTCATAGTAGAATATCATAGCTTTTTTCTTTGGTTCTCTCTTGATGAAGCATTGGAATGAATTTCTATTTATGATCTTTATCCCAACATTCAAAATTCTTTTAGTAAGGGAAAAAATCTTCAACTTAGTGTTGGTAACCTCGCTTGGACTAATATGCTAGCTTTGAAATTCAAAAAGCTTCCTTAAGTATGTGAATTTATTCAATGGAAAATATTGGAAAAGTTCTTCATTTCTTAGCAACAGGATGGAATATATTCAAGTTAATTCCTTGACGAAATTAGGAGACTACTTTCCATAAGATGAAATGAGTCAATTTGGTTCTTTATCACATCCATGTTCATTTAAAGTCTAAAATATTTATGGAACACTTTCTTGAATTATCCTTCATCAACCTAACTCAAATCAATAAGGTTTCATTATAATTTAACATTCTTATCCCAATTATCAAAATAAAATTTAATAATAGAAATTAATTTCCTCTTAGATTATTGTCTTTATTAAGTGGAATGATTCTCTCTCTCTCTCTCTCCCCCCTCCCCTCCCCCCCCCCTCCCCCCCCCCCCCCCCCCGCATAGGGGGTGGCACTTAAGTTACATAGTGGCTGCCCCTCCTTTCTATACGTTTTTCTTTTCTTTAACTATCATTAATCTGCAAACCCATCACTGGTGATATTAGCATTTTCAAATCAACCAATTTTTATCTTAGAGCCATCCAAATTTGTTCATCATTGTCACCATCATCGTTATCGAAATCATGATTCCTTCATTACAGGTTCCCTATCTATAGATTTAGTTTGATTGAAGATTAGGAGATTGGTTAATATTGTTTGTTAGCAGTATTTTAAAATAAGTGCATTTAATGTATTTGTTGTTTTTCTTTTGTTTTCATTCCCTATGTTGGATTATGTTATCCCTTTATGGGATTTGTTTTACTCACCAATAGGGTAGGTTTTGTTCTTTTAGAAAGGTTTGTATCCCCTATTTGATTCTTGAAGAGATGTGCCTATTTAATTGGATGGGTCTTCGTACTTCCAAATCTTCATTAGTGAATTCTCTTGTAACGATCTATTTGATTGATGTACCTTCATTCCATTGAATGTAACTCGATCTTTTTTGGTAGAAAAAAAAGTGGAATGATTAAAAATATTTATTCTAATATATTTAAGTGGTGGAGTTAAGCTTTCAATAAGATCATTTGAGATAAATATGGCAAGTTCTTTTGTCCATATTAGCTTCTGATTTTATTATGTTTTAATTTTAGGTTCTGATTCTGCCATTATGAAAACTAAGCAATTATCTAAATTCAAAAGCATTGTTTTCATGTTATATTATTCCTGTACTTAACAAACTTGTTAGAAATGTTTGACTTCTTTTGTTATCATCAAAACCATTATGAGAGATATCAACACAATCTTTATATAAACACAGGTGTTCATTTGGGTCAATAGTTCCTTCATTCATTTTGAAATTAGGCAACTTCATGGGGAAGAACTATTTAATACTACACCAGTAGGATTTTAATCGTCCGTGAGGATGCTTTCAAAGTTTATGCATTCTTGCCCTCCTTAATCTTTGACACCCTATTACAGTACTTCTCCATCTCCTTAAGGGTAATATCTTCAAAATGTTTTTCCTAGTACATAAGGAGATTGTCTGGACTCAAATTGTGAACATGCATCCAGGGGGGCTACCAATGCCACTTGAGGAATCTTAGCCATTAATTCACGCTGAGTGTAAGAAATTGTAAGGTTGGTTTGCACTCGAGATTGAGTTTATGCTTACGAATGGCCACTATGTGGTGACATCTCAAAGGTGATGGGATGCTATCACTTAGGATTGAGATGGCAAACGTTCTCTACTATTTCCTTAGCATTGGAGGACATCAACTGTCAGTTCCAAGTTCCTAAAGCATTGCTTTACTTAGTGACAATGATTCATCAATTCTATATTTTGTTCCATAATTTGGTACAAAATATTCTCCAAATTGTTCAAGCAAGACACTTGTAAATAGTTAGAAATAGGAAAGGTATTAGGGCTTGCATGAAAGCTTGCAAGGGCTAGACTCTTCAGTTCTTGCCCTTTGATCTTAGCAGCATTAAGGGTGTTAAATTTTTTAAATGTAAAAGCAAATTATCTAGAAAGAAATATAAAAGAAGGGAATAATTTTAGGAGTTCCATTCCATTAGAGGCACTAAATGTCATTATTTAAAAAATGGTAGCAAGCTTTAGAGTATTTGGCTTGATCGTGGGTTTATAGAGCAAGGCCTGCAAAACATAACACTATTAATAGAGTGCTAGAGACTGGTGCACTGGAGAGTTGTCAGATGTGCCACTCTAACGCTCAAATTAGAGTACATCCCAAATATCCAAAAGATAATTGAAAAGTATAAGAGTTACTGATAGAGCATAATTGTCTTCTTAAGTGTGTGGAGGAGATATTTGGAGGAGATGGGATCTTAGTGATTAGGAAAGTTGTAGAGAATGTTGAGTAGTAGGGAGTTGAGAGTTGTTATCAAGGATGTGGAGTTAGGCCATGAATCTATGTTTAATTGTTTCCCCTAATAACGCTAGTAGCAGTTATGAAGTTCGTGCCAAATGGCTTCACTTGATGTTGCTGTGGGCACAATTTGGGATTGGATGAGTCAAAATAGGTTGGACTCGGACCTTGTGGGTCGGAGTTGGTCTTGGAAGCCCATGTCCTATAATTGACCATCAACAACTATGTTATTCTATTAACTTAATGCTTTCTTTATAGATAATGTACTATTGCTGTTGATGTAGTGATGAAATCTAGCACTTCAAGTATTAGTGTTTTTAACTCAAATTTATGACTAAGTCCCCTACATTGACATTGGTGGCAGTTTTAGACTTAGCTAGGATTCACCAAATCCATAAGTCTTAACCTAAGACAAGTAAACCTAGTAACCAATGTCATTGGCATCTCCCTAGTCCTTTAAGTGAAAGTCTAAGATTCAAATTCCCCCTCCCTCGTTATAATAGCAAAAAAAAAAAAAAAACTAGTAGGTTTACCCAGTTTTAAACAAAAAACATAAGAAAAAGGAAAAAAAATTAAAAAGAGAAAATAATGAAATAAAATATAAACAAATGATATTCAATATTTAAACTATTTTTAAGTAAATAGTAAATTTGTTTTTTTATTCCTAATATATAATATGTTGTTATTAATAATACAAAAAAAAAAAAAACCAAAGGTATGTTAAATGTATATGAACTTTAGTTTATATAACTTCTACTAAAAGTAGAATTTTACTCTATTATAGAGTGGGACTAGTTTTTATTTTATAATCTCCTTTTCAGCTTATAGAGTATTTTTCTTTCCGTTGTAATTAAAGTTGAATGAGTTTATGCACACATGAATGTATATCCTACAATATTCTTTATAAAACTGGACTAATGACTATATTACTCTTAAACCCAACTTTGTTTTTAATTTAAAATTTATCTTATTTAAATTATATTATTAAAAAAAAGATGATGGAATGATCTTAAATGAAAAAAAAAATCACATTGTAGAATCATATGGATGTGGATTATTTCGTGAAAATTTTGAATGTACAAGTGTTAGTCTTGGAAGCTATATATCCAAGAGGGGGTGAATTAGTTACTTTGAAAATTTTACAAAGATTAGATACTAAGGTTGTTTCCAAAATAGGTTTTGAAATAGTGTCTAAACTTTTATTAAACATGTATTTAAAAAATCCTCTTGATTTCTTAATTTGTGATGTAATTGAGTTTATAATTTTATATTACTTTTTAAATAAGTCTTAATTAGAAAATATTAAGTCAATTTTAGATTGTATATCAAAGTATACATAGAAACAAAATAAATAAAGAGAGATAGGGAAGAGAGTGCTCAATTATGTAAAGTGCTTTTGCTTTGCATGTTAATCCACTCTTCTAGCTCCACACTAGAGTCCTGGTTGCCTTTATAGATTGTTCCATTAAATCTAATAATGAAAGGAGTACAAAGTATCTTGCGTCCATTGCAAAGTCACAACTTGCATCGTCTCACCTAGCTTCTATCTTAAGCTGAACATAGTCCTATAGGTGGACTTTATCACTTTTATACTACCACTGTAAGTACAAGTGAAATTAACCAAGACTTGAGGAATTAAAGTAAAAATTTTCCTTACTACTTAGTACAAATAAAAATAAAAGACTCTTTTCAGTGGCTTCTGAAAGTGCTTTTGGTGATACATTAAAAGACTCTTTCAATATTTCCGTTCTTCTGCAAATTTGGATGGAAAATAATTGCTAGCCATTATGTAATGTACAAGAAAATATTTCATAATTAGGGGTATTAATGTAATATATAATTGTTTAAAAAGGGTATTTTTGTCTTGGAATAGATAAATTTAGACAAGGGGAAGTGCTACGTGAATAACCGGACGATTTTGGAGTAGGCTGGCATATAGGCCGCTAGCCTATAATTCAAAGTTGCCAGCCTAAATACAAAGGACGATGGCCTAAACACCAGCTAAGAGCATCGGAGGAAAAATTATGCAAATTGAAGAATTTGGCCATACGTCGGCACTTAGGCTGTCGACGTACCCAAGAAGGTCTTGGATGATTTTGAGTGACTAGAGACATTTAAGCCGCTAGCCTAGTTTCCTACTCATCCAGCCTTTATTCCCTTGAAAATTTAATCTATAAATTCGTCCTAAACTCAGCCCTAAGTCTCATAACCTCTCTTAAACATAAACATACCCTAGACGACACTCTCCAAGGAGGATTTCATCAAGGAATCGAGTAAGTAACCACCTGTAATCCTTTAGTTCATTCTAGGATGTGTTCTTTCTGAGATTTTGTTGTTGATTGGTGAAGGGAATTGATCGTTTATGGAAATTGGAGGAAAACCCTAAGGGTAGGAATTAGGGGATTTTAGATCTACGACAAATTAATGAAGGTAACACTCAACTCGGAACTATAATTCATAGATTTTAAGTCGTTAGGAGAATTTGAATCATAATTGTTGTTGAGAATGATGGTGAATGTATGAACAATGATGAACAGGTGATCTAGAGAATTAGGGTTTCATTATTTCGTGGTGTTGATTGGAGATCTGGTTATTCTATGGGTTTCACAGGAGAAAGGTGTGTTGGAGATTCTAGATTTGATAAATTAGGGTTTAGGATTTATATTTCTTATGTTGTTATCAATATGTAATTGATTAGTGGAACGGGTGATAGTAAACCTATTTTCCTAGTCACCAAGTAAACTTCAGAAACTAGAAACCAAAACCCTAAACCGAATTAGCTTAAGCTTGAGAGAGAAACCTAGGAACCCTGGATCCGACATTCCTTCGGTTTCAAACTAAAAGAACTTTTGTAAAATAATTTAGTGTGGAATATTTTTTTAAAGTATATTTCAAACCATAAAAGATCTGATTTCGGAAAATTTTCTATTCCGGGCCTTCCCGAGATCCATTACGGAAAAGCAAGCCCTGGAACTCGAAATTCGAAAAATATTCCGAAACACTCTTTAGAACCAAAATTTAATAAAGATTTCAAAAATATAACTTTTATAATATTTCGGGCTATAAAAATTACAAATATAGCATTTTTCTTGTATTTTCTTTACTACCGATAAAGTAATTATCTTGTTTACTATTCATTACTATTCACAAGGACAATCTACTATACTCACAAGCCACTTCCTATTCTTACATCCTTATAAACACTCAATTATATTTTCTTTTGCAAGAAATTTTTGTCTTTTAACAAATTATTACAAATTAACACTTTTTATTACACAATATACAAAACAAATTGAATTTAATCTCTCCCTCTCTCTCTTTCTCCCCTCCAACTGATGCAACCACCAAAAAACACCCCCCTCCCCCCCTATTTACCCTCATTTGCAATTTTTTTTTATCTAATTTATTAAGCCAATAACCTTAATTTACTCCATATATATACTCATTTACACTCTCTTTCCTCATTTTTACTCTTTGAAATTTTCCACTAAAGTAAAATCCTCTCTATGCTCCCTCTCTTGCCTTGACACACACACGCACACACCAACACACTTACTTGAGTTCATTTCTTCTTATTTTTCCTCTTGATTCAAGCCTTAGGTGATGAATCCTAAACCTTTCCTACATTAAATTTTGTAATGGAAAGATTATTCATGAGTATTTTCGTGTTAAAGTCCCCATGAGCACTTGCTAGGGACAAGAAAATGCTACTACATGAATATCAAGCCATCACAAGAGTAGATCTTGTGTTTAAATAAGTTTTTGTTGGATTATCTTCATGTTCATGCATATAATAGTAGAGTAAAGTAGAGATCTTGCATAAAAATCCATATTCATGTTTTCAAACTCCATTTCATGCCTCATAAGTAGTAGATCTAGCATTTAGATGTTCATATTATAATTGGCATTCATGATCTCATGAATATTTTGTGTTTTAATGTATTAATGCTCATAAAGGTTTTGTCTTGTATATATAAATATGATAGTTAGTAGATCTTTAGTTAGATGAGACAAGAAACTTAAAAAGAAAAACTTTTGTTTGAAATGTTCAAATGAAGAATTCGTATGACATCAAAACCATGTTTTAAAAACTCTTTTATCAACTCTAAAACTTGTGTTTTATATGAAAAATGAAGGGTATAGATAATAGATATCATTAAGTAATGATTTTTATAAGTTGAAATGAGATTTGTTAAGAAAAATATGCAAAACAAAGAGTAGAAATAATATAGAAAATTTTGAGTTGCTAGTCAACTTAAGAAAGTCGTAATTTTGGAGTATTGCCATGAAAACACCTATTTTCCAAACTCAAAATGAAAGTTTTATTCAAGAAATGAAGTCCTTAAGGGATAGATATAATAAAGCGTTAAATTTTAATGTATTAAACAAGTTTTCCTCAAAGAAATCATTCAAACTAATTTTTCAAAATTCGGATTTTGGAATAACGTCTATTTGAAAACATGTTTACAGAGTGTAAAATGGGAATTTTTATGGAGAAATGAAGGTCTTAAGTAATAGATATAATGAAGACTCAATTCTAGCAAAGATAACTAGAAATTCCTAAGTAATAATACCAAAACAAAAGAGATTTATCAAAGTTAGGAAACTAGTTTTCTTAAAAGTAGATATTCTTGGAGTCTTACAAAACAAAGAAATTCTAAAACTTTCTTTTAGTAAATATCATCAAGAGCATGCATACATTAAACCCATAACATGCCATTCATGATAGGAAATCATCAATATTGCATGTATAGTTGATCCATAAAGTAGAGACATTACAAACATTCACAAAACTATTTTTTTTAAATGGATTTTGCTACTGATCAGAACTGATCCTACTGTTTCATGACCTAAATATTTTCAAAACTTGAAAATAATATTCGAGTTATATAGATCTTTCGAAGTATATAGAAATCGATATATAATTTGCGAAATTCCGAGTTAAAATGACCAAGCTATGGTCGTTTTAACTCGGGACTTCCGCAAATAATGAGAATTACGAAATTTCTAGTTTTGATAAATAGTTTGGATTAGTTAAGTGATGAAATGCTTATTAGGGTATTTCTTCCTTTTTAGGTGACCCCAAAATCGACGATTCTCTACCATCAGATTACTATTACTAAAAGACCGGTGATCCAATGGCCGGGTGAGGAGCTAGGCGTTTCCTTTAGAAGTTGTATTCAAATTTGTTTAGACTTCCGTAGGAAACCAAGAGACTCTGGATGACTGTAATCCACCTCTAAACAATATTCTTTTGCAGGGGAATGCCCCTTAGATTTTGTAACTAATTATATATGTGTTTTGATTTATTTTCAAATGCTATTGAATGCCAAATTAAAATCTTTAACTCCATCGGTTCAAGTATTTTATTGTCGTAAAGGGACGCCTTATATCTATACAAGACTTTTGAAGGACTAGGGTGGTAATTTGTGAGTCTTATATGGCATGTGGTGGACTGTTACGTTTAGGGTATTATATGGGGCGTGACAATGGTTCTTTGTTCAGGTGTTCAATTGGGAATAGGAATTCGATTTCTTAAGCGGAAACAGGTACGTCCTTACCATACTTGTTTATTTGTGCTTGTAGGATTAGTTATAAATCTGACCTAATTATATCTGACTAGAATTGAATTGTGTGTTGGTTGTGAGTGGCTGCGGTTAGTAAATAGAGTGTGATACTAACGCTGTCAACCTTATGATCTATGTGTGAGATTGTCCTGAGTGGACTCCTGCATAGAGATGATTTCGGTAATTTAAGAGTAGTGCAAGTACGGCACCTGGGTGTGTGGGAGATTCCCAACACTATATATGTATTATATTACCTATTTTCCTATATTGCTTGTTTTTAAGGAGTCTGAGTTACTCTAAGTTTGTGATTAGTCGCGGATGATCTTAAACTGTGTTGTATGTGGGACTAATGAAAAGATAATAACTGGTGCTTGCTGCATTAGATACTAAGTTGTGTGTGTGAACTGTGTTATGTATGATCATACGCCTATGTTTTCGGTTTGGATGTATTAGGCCTTTTTGCCCATTCCTTATTTTTCAGGAACATGTGAAGACCAGATAATGTATGATTTATCTGGCTTTGATGTATTCGTAGAGCCTAGGGAGGACGATAGTGGACTCGATTACCTAGCTGATATAGATGGCTGGAGTGGAGTTTTATTTATCATGTTGAGTTGTTAGATTTCCTTTAGGTTTCCAAATGAAAAGATTTTATAAGTTATTAGTTTTATGTTCTTATGATGATTTTTATCAATTGGTTTGGTTTATGCCAATATAGATGTTATTGAAATTATATTATCTGGATTTTTATATTGAATATCCTTTATGTGAGTTATGGAGTTATGAGATGATATGTATTGTGATTTAGATATTTATAGCATTTGCGTGTGCCTTTAAAGAGAGGACACGTGACGGGTTTTAATGCCTTAGTTTAGGGCGTTACACATTATCTCCTCCTTTACTACCTATCCAAGCACCATAATTTAGGATGTAATTTAAATTTAAGTGCTATTTTCATAATATTAATCACCAAAATAACCAAATTTAGCACATTTAACACATATAATTAAGAGTCAAGTTGTGTTTATCATCTATTTATACATTTGTAACACCCCATTTATTTCATCAAGGCATATACAGCCACATATAATATTATATATTATATGCACAGCCTTCCTTAAAAAAACTATTTATGTTGAACATTTGCTACTCAATTTTAAGTTATGAAATCGTTCGATTAGATTAAACAACTGAAATTAAAATTTCAAAATAAACTTTTCCAAAAACATTTAAATAACTACTCTCATGAGTAGATTAACTTTCGAAAACAAAACCACACCATCATGTATGCTATATCAAAGAATACAACATGATGGTAAAATAAAAGCATAAAAACTTAAATTACAAAACTTAGGCTCCATCAGGCCCTTACAGAAATATTACAAATTCTAAAGGAATAAATCTAACTTTCAACAAAAGAAAACAAAATAAAATCCTGAGATCCTAACTCGCTTCACTTATCCATAAACTTCTTCCATGTTGATCCATACCCGTAATAATCAACATCATCATCTAATCATGAGCACTGCTATCACCAACATCATCACCATCACCATCACATCACATCCATCCTCATCCAATCATCATTACCATCAACATCCACTCACACCTGGGAAATGACAACAACAACAATGAGCTGAAACCCAGTACACAGTAATACAACTACACATGAAGTGACACAAAATCTTAACTAAATGTAATGCAATAATATAAGTTATTATCTTTAAATTAAATTAAACAAATTAAAACTGGAGCTGTAAACCTCTAAAGTTTTGAGATTAATTTAAGCTTATAACCTAATTAGAACGCCAACCGAAATCCCAAAGTCAACAAAACCGTAGTCTTTTGCAACCGTTCAGGTCCGGCATTCCTTTAAGTAACCCTAGGAAAGTTAGTAAGACTTTAGTATATAATAGTTCGTAATAACCTAGGAAAGCTTAAAAATATCAGATTAGTCAAACCGCGATTCGTTTTGAGCACAACCGGACACAGTTCTTGAAAAGCGTGTCACAGAGCTCGGATTAGTAAAAATATTCCGAATATACCGTTAGACTCGTAAAAATAAAAGATTTTCAAAAATATCAAGTTCATAATTTTTCGGTAACTAAAAATATCAGATATCACATCATATGTGTATTTTCTTACTATCGGTACTTAAATTGTCATGTCTATTTTACATTATACTATTTTCTACTATTCCTATTCATCTATCTCTACTTTTTCTTACAACCTATTCTTACAACCCATACCTCTATTTCTTACAATTTTCATTTCCAATACAACTTTACATCTTTCATATCTTATTTTTCATTAACAAAAATACAAAAAAATAAAATTCACTCCCTCTCTCTCACTCAAGTAGCGCCGGCCTCCTCTTCTTTTTCCTCAAATTTTTTTATTTTCATTTATTTAATTAACATAATTGACCTCCCACATTTTCCTATAAATACCCCCTCTTCCTTCCATTTCTTTCACACCTTCCATACACAAAGTTACTCTCTAAAATTCTCTACAAGAATTCTCTCCCAAAGCTCTCTCAAGTTTAGTTCTCTTAGGTAAAAATTCCTCAAGTCTTCTTTATGTTTATTTACTTAGTATGAGCTTAGTGTGTGTTTTCTAAACCATGAAGGTTAAAGAAAGCAACAATAGGTTCATACTTTGTTTTGTTCATGATCTAATTTCTTTATGTTGCTTTTATATATATGGTACTAAATATATCTATGTAGCTATATATATATATATATATATATATATATCTTTTAGAGCATATAAGCTCATTTGTTTTGCAATTTATTTACCTTCCTTGCAGTTTATTTACTACCTTGCAATTTATTTACTTTCATGTTGTTTTTAAGACTAGTCTTTCTAGTCTTAGACTTATCCTCATCAAGTCAAAATATTTTCTTTTTCTTTATGGGATTAGTCTATTCTTAGTCCCGGGATACCTTGATGAAGCTAAGGTTCCAATACTTGATTTATTTCTTTACTAGCTTATTCTTTTATGTTATTATTCTTTATGTTTTCATAACTCTATGATTCATATTCATGCATGAACATAGTGATTCTTGTCTCAACAAAAATAAATAAGGACAAGTTTTCTTAAAATAAAGATTCTTTTCTAGAAATAAAAGTAAGAAGTAATTTTTCTAAAACTAAGAAGTCATCTTAACAAACTTAGAAGAGTTCATAGGAATTTTTATGACATAGAAAGAACTTTTTGGAGTAAACAAAAGTTTTGCTAAAACTTCACATTTCATCAAGTACAAGAAATTCCTATCATGAAAATAAAATAATTTTAAGAAACAAGAAAATTATTTCTATGAAGATATAATTGTTAGTATTAGAAACAAACGAAATAAAATCATTCTTTGAAAATTTAGAGGAAAAGGAATTTTCTCATAGCTTGACATATTCTCTAATAAAAATAAGAAGAATTTTCAAAAGTTCCACTTTTCTTTAGAAGACTTTGCTTTTACAAAAATTCGTGGTTTGAGACAACTTCATTAACTTTATATATTTGATATGAGTCAATAAATATATGTATATGCATTTCAAAGATTTTACAAACTATTATAATATATATCTCTTCACAATGAGCTTTTGTTAAAAGAAGGAATTCAAGATTGTAAAAATACATGGTGAATCTGGTCACCATATTTTGGAACCCAAATGACTTAGTTTATGAAAATAGTTTTAGAAATAGATAGATCTTTTCGAATACATAGAAAACGGTATATAATATGCAAAATTCCGAGTTAAAATGAGCAAGTTATGATCATTTTAAGTTAGAATTTCCTCCAATCCGATTTTACCGCGATTTTAAGATAAAATTGGAGTTTTCAAGAATAGAAATTCTATGATAAACTCATTGTGGGTGTTTCATCTTGTTAGGTGAAGGAGGAACCGAGATCACTTTCCCAAAAGACTACTTCGTTAGGAAGCTACTGACATGGAGTGAGTTAATCTTTTACTAAGTTACATTTCCTTGTGTGTGCTTGTAGGTAGAAGCACTAGAAGATAAGGAAAAGATAAAATTGTTGTATGATTTGAATTTATGATTGGTTGAATATAAGGTAAGAATATCGAAAGAGAAATTGATAATTAAATTGTGATTCTTGCATTGATATGATGAATATTGATTTGATCACCTTTAAACTTGAATTTAACGAAGATGAAATAACCTTATATTGAAAATAATTCATGCATATCATATTTGTGAGTCACATTTGTTTCACTACTATTCTTCGTGTGGGGAAACGAGGAAGTAGTAATGGTCGCTAGTAGGAGCCAGCAAGTCTACATGGGCCAGTAGGAGCCTGAAAATCTACAGGGCAAGCAGGAGCCAACAAATTTGCAAGTTTTGATGGTCGTATGGGCCTGTAACCTCCCAACCCCCGACATGGAGGGCGTAAAATCCATACTACATATGATTTCCGGTTAATCTTGTGTATTTTGTTTGCTCATGTGTTTGGTGCATTTTCATATGATTGTTTAAATACTTGTTTGATTTATGGAAATGTCTTGTAGATGGGAATTATCTCACTAAGCTAGATTTGCTTATATCCCTATAGCTTTTTGTTACAGTATGATTATCTTTGGTTGGCACCGAGGAGCCTCGTATGCTAGGTATGAGCTAAAGCCACTAGGAGTTTTTGAGAGAAGTTATATGTATTTAGTTTTGAATATAGACTTCTAAGAAAATCTCTATAGTAGGCTTATGTTATAGTTATGTTTACTTTGTTAATGATTTAGTTGGATTAAGACCATTTAAGATGGGGGAATGCTCCTAAGATGATGTAAGAAATTGTTATTTAAATGAAGATTTCATGTTTATTTATATAAGTTCTTGCTTGCTTTTATTATCTACTTAAATATAATACCCTATGAGTCTCTACTATTTGGAAGCACGCTTTGCATGTGATATCAAAGCTCCTGCATGACGAAGGTTGTCATTCATTAGCTTTAATATTATCTGCGGCGGACTGCCACGTTTAGGGTACCCTCCGGGGCGTGACAGAAGCACTCACATTCTAGTTGAACTTTTAAGGAATTTGAGTGACCTAAGTAAAACAGCTGCTTAGAGGATTGATATAAGTAGCCTGAATACCTATATCTAACTAAAAAGGAAAATAGCTTCATTTAGGATTCATAACCTTACACATATTTACTTAGTCTTAGTCCATAATATCAACTAGTTCAACTGGTCCCATAAAAGTAAACTACGCCATGTAACTTTACCCTAAGCTTAAGCAAAGTTATGCCGATACCATTTGCCTCATCAGCTAATTGCTAAGCCACTTAGGAATCGCCATTGCATCATGGCGTACCATTGCATCATGGTATTTGTCATTGCATCATGACATGGAGGTGGCCTAAATGCCTAACTATTGTGTCTTGCTTAGGACAAGGTTATCGCTTCCTGGACTAGATTCAACGGCACAAGCACATGCAATACTCAATTATTAAAGCCATCTTTAAGTTTTAGTTCATTTTAGATGCCTATCCTAGCATACAACACACAGGTTACTACGTACCTTATATGGAATCTAGTATAGATCAAGAGATAGGGTAGAAGATAGGGTAGAAGATAGATCAAAGAAAAAAATCTATTTAAGAAAATTAAACTATATAAGTAATTAAATTAATTATCCACTTACATCAACTTTTATTAAAACCCTATCTGATCAGACACTAAATAGATACCCTACCATGGCTATGAAGATCGCCTCACCAAGATACGGACAGTTCTTCTTTATCTATCAAATTATTTCTTTTCGCTTTGGTTATAGTCTCTTATTATAAAAACATTATCATATCATTTATAAAAAAAAAAAATTTCATATTCAAAGCAAACAAACATTTGAAACAACATATTCCCTAGGTTAAACATATATTATCCTAACATCTTAATCTAATCCAATTGTAAGTTATTAAACCTATTTTAAACTTAATTTTAGCCAAATTGATTAAAATTAATCATTTAATTCATTTACTAATCCAAGTTGATTAAATTTAATCAATCTCATTCATTTTAGCTCATTGAAGTTTATCAAGCCATGTTGAACTTAGAATTATTAACTAGTTTATTTTATATCTAACTTCTATATTTACTCTAATTATTTATTAAATTTGTAAATCTACTTAAATAATTTTTAATTATATCAGTTAACTAATATAACACATTAATTATCATTAACCTTTTATTTTTATTTTTATTTTATCTTTTTATGAAGAACATGGGCAGGTGCACGATCATGCACTTCCCTGTGTTTTCTTTATGAAAGAAACATGCCCAAACAATATAACATGTTTCACTTGTAAATTCAACTTAGAGAGAAGCACGATGAGATTCATAAGGTCGTGTTCCAACTATGTTTCTCTTTGAGTTAAAAATAAAGGGGAAACACATTATGAAATTGAGCCATGTTTTGTTTTAACGAGAAGCACGACATGATAGGTTAAGTCGTGTTCATGTCATGCTTCTCCTTAAAATAGAAACACGATCAAACATATTGGATTGCCTATTTTGTGTTTTGTTTGACGATGATCAGAGAAAAATATGGTCAAATAGAATAAGCGTGCTCTGGCAATGTTTCTCTTTAATACATGAAACCATGTGAGATAGAGAGAAACACGAGGAGATATAATATCCCATGATTTAGCCATGTTGTTCTAGGAAATAAATTGTTTTTGTGAAAATGAATCAGAAAGAAGCATGGTGTAATACACGAGACCATGTTCCAATCGTATTTCTTCTTAAATGTGTAAACTTTGAAATTTCCAAGAAAAAGGAGAAGAGCACGGCCATGTACAACTCCTTATGTTCATCTCATGCTCATTGCTCTATTTTTACATTTTGAAAACTTAATTCATTTTAATACTCATTTTACATCATTTTTCAACCTCTAACATCCTATGCCATCATACAAACTAAGATTCATCATTTATAACTTCTATAAACTTGTTTTACCTCATATTTCATATTAATGCTAACTCTAACATGTTTACACAACCTATGTCTTGATACACTAATTCATATATTACAAGATTTAACTCAAATCCTATTTACAACCAACAATAATTCCACAAATATATGCATATAAAACAACTCAAGCAAGAAAGCAACTTATCTTATATGCTTAATAAACATAGACTTCTTGATCTTTATTTCTAGTTGTTGAAGCTACCTTAAGCTTGTTTCCATCTTCTATCTTCTTTGTCTCACATTGATTTCCTTTTTTATTCTTGTTTAAACTAAGATTTAAGGGTTGAATTTGATGAAAGAAATGAGAGAATAAGAAGAAGGAAAATGAAAAAAAAAAAGAAAGGAAAGGAAAGAAAAGAAAATAGAAATGAAAAAGCATAAAGGAAAGAAAGATATATATAAAGGAAAAAAAATTAAAGATGTTATTAGAACAGGATATTAAAAATCTTTTTTATAATTATTTTAGTATTGTAAATAATAAGAAAATAATTTGAGAACAAATGTATTAGGAATTTATAACTTGATATAAAAACACAATTCAAAAGTTTAATTTATAAAAATCCGTTATTTAATTCAGGTTCAAGTGTAAAATTGATATTTTTAAATAAGTAATTAGTTTTAAAATTTATAAAGATTTCACAAAATTAAAGTTAACTAAAGTTTAAGTGTTCTAAAGAATTTATCAAACATTCAAATTGATTGTTTAGAGGTTTACAAATAAAAAAATTATAAGAAAAGTAATTTAAATTGATAATTGAGAGAAATTAGATAATTTGATTTATAAAACTGATAATTAAAGAAAATAAACATTTTAAAAAAAAAATTTAAAATCTCAAATATCAATTTAACTTATTCACTAATTTAATTATATCAAATCATCTACTCCTTTTTCCATTATATATTTATTTTATCATTTAAATTATATAAGTTACACTCACAATTAACCATCTATTATATTATTCAATTAAACTGCTTCTAATGTAACCAGGTGAGGGTTCTATGTATTTCAACGTTTGGCCTTGATTGCAACTTCAACTTGCACTTGTTGCCACTTTCACTTAAGTTAGTTAAGAGTTTAATTAGTAGTTAGTATGCATGCATAAAAATCTCAGTGAGTTATCCAAGAAATTAAGCACTTCCATATGGTTGATTTTGTTTTTGCTTCATCTTTTTCACTGAAATATCTATAGATACGTAGATTTCTACATGTTTTTCCTTTTGCTTAATTTCACATTTTCCCAGTATTGAATACCTAGGATCTAAATAAATTTATAACCGATAGGTTCCTGTGGATTTCCTTCCCTTCTTCCTTGATTTCACATTTTATTTCCAGGATCAAATAGATAGGGTCTACTTAAATCCACAAATGATGGATTTCTATACACTTCACGTTTTCCTAAGAGGGTCCACATAAATGTACAAACCCTCTACAGCTTCAAAAGCAATTTCTAGGCACACTGTTTATTTTATTGGCTCAAGGTTCATGCACCATTCATTGAACTTTCAGAACTTAGTCTAAAGTTGTAGGATGTTTATATGATTGGTATTATTGTACTTACTATTCCTAGCCGAATGAAATCCCACAAATGATCAAACTTCAATCATAAAATTCACCAAAAGCTAAGCATAATTTAATTATTAAAGACTAAACCCTGACACATTCTCAAAATTTTGGAACTACAACCCTTTAACTTTGTATGGTTGAACACTTTTCATCTTGGCATTATTATTTTCTAATTTAGCTGGGGGCTTTTTTTTTTATTTTCTTTTCTTTTCTTAAAAAGTTTTTCGGAAGATTTTTAATGATTATTATAGTTATAGCTTTATTACTGTCAAATTTTTCCTAGTGATTTTAAAATTATATATAATGGTAAGTGATAATGAAATGTACCACTGCTAGTAATAGTGGCTAATAATTATAAGATATGTTAATAAAAAATTTAGATAAATAATTTTTTTCTTCTTAAAACAATTTTTTTTTTCATTTTTTAATTGATTGTAGTCTTTATTTGAGACTGTCCATTAAAAGCCATTTTTTAAAGAAAAAATTGAATACAAAATTTGAAAAACATTTTACACGATTTCCAAACTGTTGTGCTGCTTTATGGCCATCGAAGGTCGATTACAACATAAAGTTGAATACACAGGGAAGTTTGTCACAGGCATTCACAGCCCCTTATGTCCTATTGATGGCTTTTTTGTTTGGAAGTGTCAAACTACAGTCCATCTTTATGGACATTAATTACGTACTCTTCCAAGATTGATTCATTGCTCCCCCGTTTGAATTTTGATGGGCTACTTGTGACAATAATTTAAAGTCGATTGCTGCTGCATCCCAGCAGAAAGATGGATGTGTCATCATTGCTGCTATGAAGACATAGAGAATATCCCCACTAGGGTGTGCACGGTACGGTTCGGTTCGGTTTGTATCCCAAACCGAACCGCACCATAATTGACGATTCGGTTTTTCTTTTAAATTTGAACCTAACCATACGGTTCGGTTCGTAATTTTTTCGAACCGAAAAAAAACGGTTCGGTACGGTTCGGTTTGCGGTTCGAACCGTTTTTTCATAAAATAAAAAATATATTCTATCGAAAAAGTTCAATTACATATTTCTTATCACTAATGCAAATATAAACAATAATATTTAAAATTAATCATTTATCAAATAAACATGTAAAACTTATAGGAAGGAAAAGATTTCATCCATTAAAAATTATAACTATGACTAGTCTCATTTTTTTGAATTATCTTGAACTATAATGATATAATAGACTTTATCTCAATAGAAGACATAAAATGTAATTCATTGTATACTTCTAACTAACATATTACCAATTATATAAATCAATAAGTAACTAAATAATAGAACTAGATGAATTAGTAAGACAAATGGAAAAGAAATATGCAGAAGTTAGAATACTAGAGGTTAAATTCTAAAATCTACCTTACTTATAGATAACATAACAATTAAAACATATTATAAAAAATCTAATTTTATTCTAATGAATAACACATATCTAGGTAAGAAAATTTTACAACAATTAATTTTTTTAAGTTAAAATACTAGAGTTTAAATTTTAAAATCTATCTTACTTATAGATAACATAACAATTGAAACATATTATGAAAAATCTAATTTTATTCTAATGACTAACACATATCTAAGTAAAAAATTTTAAAAACAATTAATTTATTTTAAAAAATTAATTTTTTTTTTTTAAATTTGTGACATAGATATGTACCATTAATAAAAAAATTAAGAGTAAAAATAATATATTTAATTTTTTTAATATATAAAACGGTTCGGTTCGGTTCGAACCATACGGTTCGGTTCATGGTCCCGAACCGAACCGCGAACCGTTTATCTTCAATGAACCGAACCGCGAACCGAACCGTTTCAAAAAAGAACCGAAATTTGGGTTCGGTTCGGTTCGGTCCGGTTCGGTTCACGGTTCGGTCGGTTTTTTTTGCCCAGCCCTAATCCCCACTAGACTAGAATTATGTACTTTTTTTTTTTTTTTTCATGCTTGATATAGCTCCAAGTGGGATAGGCCCTTATAATAAACATCACTGCACTTCTACGCATGTGATATTATAGAATATGAAGGGACATTTTCACCATGAGTTCATAATGAGTACAAATATGCTAACACCCAAAAACCTCTTAAATTATTCAAATAAATAACACACCAAACATACAATAATTATATGGTTCACCACAAGAGGTCCATACTTGAAACTCTCCACATACATGGGTCATCGCACAACTAGTGGATTTTATAGAGTTTAAATAAGCAACATACATAATGACATACATAACCATCATAGTAAAAGTTCATGCCTAATTGATATTAAACTAACCAACACAAATAACATAAGTCATTACATTTCCAAACATCACATTATTATTATCACTACAAGAGGTCCATGCCTCAAACTCTCCACATACATAGTCATCACACTACTAGTGGCATTTAGAGTCCAAATAAACTACATAATCATCGTAATAAAGGTTCATTCCTAACTAATATCATACCAACCAACAAAAAAAAAAAAAAAAGTCACTACATTTCTAAACAAAACATTGAGATGATCACTAATCTCCCAAACAATTATTTGTGCAATCGTCGTTCCTATAATCTACTAGCAAGTTGTAACCAATAATGTCGAAGGCCATTTAATCATCATTTGTACCTAAAAATGATAAAATGATGAGCTACGGCCTTGTCAGAATGCCTAACATTTACTACAACAAGATGTTGGTCATTATCTTGAAATTTTAGGTGCTTCAATTAATAGTAGGTCATAGTAATATATATGATACACATATATTACTCTAGGTACTCTCCACAATCTATGAGTCAAAGATTCACTAAAATCTACCCATATCATACAACATGCAACTCCATTTGGGATAATGTGATAAGATACCATGTAAACCCCGAGAATTTTCACACTAGTATACGATGGTAAAATAGAAAATGTGAATTAGATAGTGAACTTAGAATTCGATAAAAATCCTAGAATAGATTTATGAGTTGTAATGAACTTATTTCTAGTTTTAAAAACCCGACTAATAATTTTTTTGATCTTAATAGATACCAAAAACAAGATTTCATATCTTGAGTTGATAATTCAAGATATAATTAGAAGTAGCCCTAAATTTCAAACCCGATAAAATATAATCTATTACATAACTTATTGGTATAAAACAATAATCCAAAGATGAACTACTAGGATTATAAATACACAGTAGATACTAATACAGATCAATAATTACAAGTCTAGATCTAAAAAAAAAAAAAATTGAAACCCACTATTATACTTGTTATGGAATTATGAATCCATTAAGACTTAAATCCTAATTTGACATACTGGACCTGAAAAATTTAATCACGTAAGTTAAATACTAAAAATAATTAATCGTATAAACCTTAAACCAAAAATTTGAATATATAAACAATCTAGAAATTTTATAGAAGCTTAGATAATTTTTTTTTTATAAAACTCTTACATAACTGTTATAACATACACGTATAAATTAAAATTTGTTAAGATAATTTAGTTAACCATATTAAGCAAATAGTTAAACAAATCAAATAAAGAAAAATAAATAAGGATCGGTGCATATTTGGAAATCACAACTGCAACATGCATATCACGTCCCCAACATTGAGCAATTTGAATTCCCAAATTCAACAAGAAAATGACTCTCAAACCAATCAACAAACTCCACATTTGACCCTCATTAAATGCAATAAATTCCAGCTCAAACAAGTAACAAACTAGCTCCAATTTGCTTTGTTCTTCATCGTGGAATCCAGCTGCAGCAAGAGAAAAAGGAAACAAAACAGTAGCTACAGCACCCACTTGTGTCCACCGATTGTAGCATAGATTATAGGCTTGGTTGAGTTGATTTTGACGACCAAATAAGCATCAATAAGAAGCCTCTAAATGCATACTTCAACCACCAATAATTAGTTAAAAATTAGACAAAGAAATCTATCCAAAAACCATGAAAAAACTATAGCATAATTTGGGATTTTCAACTTTAGTTTCCACACGATTTTAACCAGATTTTTGTGCGACTTGAGCCCCAAATTTACACCTATAAATGATCTTAATTAACTAGCAAACCAACATAATTAATGCACTCTAAAAAGCCATGAAAAATCTGTCCAAAACACTTCAAAAATCATCCTCCAACACAGCTAATTCTCTACCCGAAAATCACAAGCGCAACATACATTTTTCAAGCCCAAAACACCTTCCCTAGCATCCTAACTACGACCCAATCTAACACACACACACACACACACACATATATATATATATATATATATATATGAGTAACTTAGCTACAAAACCAGCTCATGACTCCCACAAACTCAATTTGAAAATTTAACTATAGTAGAAGTTGTGAACAGCCTACGATCTTCTGTTAGTCCTTCACTTGGATAGCCTTCAAGGACTCCTAAAATAGAGCATAACCTCTGTTTTGCTTCCTATATATTATCTAAGTATCAAACACAACAAAAAATCCAATTCCCTCCTTCAAACAACATCAAAAGCCAAGCCAAATAGCCCTTGGTTTTGCCATAAACCAAGTTGAAAATTCAAGCTCAACAAAATAAAAAAGCTTAGTTAAATTAGTTAACTTCTAATAACTAATAATCACTATCCAACCTTTGATATAGGTTTGGTTCTTGTCAAGGAAGGGAGTTGGGTATCCTTTTCCTATATCAAACGAAGTAACTCCTATCCTAACATTGATTTCTTATTACATTTATGTATAGATATTAGGTTGGAATGACTAGTTTTGGAGAAAGTTATGTGTTTGGGAAAGTAGTTATTTATTTGATGAATTCAACTAGATGAATTATTGTTGTATTAAGTGATGCTTGGATGATGAGGGTTATGGAAACATCAACTTAGAAAATTTATAAACTTAAGTCTAGAAAATTCGGATCTAGGAATGAAGGAGCCAAAACCATGCTCAAATTGCAACTAAACTAGCTTAAAATTATGTTTAATGCCCCTATGACCTAATATGAGCATAAAACTTGATAAAACAAGCCTTAAAGACGTGATTAGGAGTCCTACATTATAAGAAAATAATATGAAACAATTCTTAGAAGTTAACACATGTTGATTATATCACAAGTTGTGAATAGGCTAAGGAAATGAATAAAAGATTAGATAGTGAAATAAGATCCTCTAAATAATACAAATTTTAATTAAAGAGAGAAGATAAGATAAGATTGATAGACAAAGTAAAATAAACAAAAGACTGCAACTAACAAGGATATTAAACAATGTAAGACTTGAATAGAAAATTAATAGAAAAATTTAACTAAGTTCATCTTAGATATAAGAATGAATGATAATTAAATTAAAAAAAATTCGAAGAAACTAAATAGTAAATGATAAATACCTTTTTACCATAGAATCAATATCTTAGAAGACCAATAAGTAATATAAATTATATCAAATATCAACATAGGACACTTAGGCAGTCATAGGAATTCAATATTCTATTTATAAATGTTATTGATGAATATTTTCATCTCAATAGGTAATTTTGACATTGTTGAGGGCTTTCCAGTCAATTACTATGACTAAACAGTATGAGCAGGTGAGTAACTCAAACTTATTACATTGTTTGTGTTTGTAGTTTAGCTGTTGTATAAAATAAAAATAATAATAATAAAATCGTGTTGTATATGGGTTAAGGGCATTGCTTGCTGTTTGAAGTAGTTGGTTGCTAAACAATACTAAATAAAAGAGATAATGGAATGCTTGTGAATTTGCTGTATGTATAGCATGTTGATTGTTTGTATGAAGCTTGAGCACTTTTAGCTTGACTAAAAACTATTGGTACCATAAATAAAATAAACATGCATAGCATAGCATCGCATAAACTACACTATGAGTATGTGAATTTCAGTTTTCTGGTAATGCTTGGTTTTTCTAGGTAAGAGGTTATTAGTTCTATACAAGATTACATTTGTTCTGTCGGTTCCATGGGAACTACCTGGTAATGAAGTACGCTGCCCATGATATCGCTATGAAATTTCTAACACTTAGTGGAGTTTATAAGGCTTAAAACAGAAAATGAGTGCTTAAAACAAAAGTGACATAAAGAGATAACTACAATGTGGATTGTGGCTTTTCTGTATACTTAGTTTCTCCTGGGTAGGTAGATCATAGATCGGATTTCCTTTAACCCCGATGAGAGAGCGTAAATCTCCATCCTGTTTGGATTCCGGATTGTCCAAGCTTGTAGTTGTTCACATGCTTGAATGTTGTATTACATATGCTTGATAATAACTTGCTTGTTGTGTGGTATGTTATGGTTATTTACTAAGCCTGTGGTTTATGCTCACACTCTTACTGTCCTTACAAGTTGACTCTTCATCCTCGGTTTGTTGCTTCCAAGAGCTTAGCACCGGTAAGGTTCTAAAGCTGGAAGAATTCTTGGGATAGGCTATATAGTGTTGCCTAGTTATATGTATCAGATGATGTTAGAATGTTGTCTTTATAATTTGAGAACTTTAGTTATATATCATGGTCTGTAATATTTTATTATTCAGACAATAGTTAGAAAAAGCTAATTGTGGTAATGTATTTTTATTTATCTTCATCATTCTTATCAACGCAACCGAAAAGATCCTATTTTGTCAAACCTATGTCATTTTACAAGGTAAATCTAGTAATAACATATGCATATGATACTTTCTGGGTCATTAGACTGTATCATAATATATGTGTTACTACCAGGGTACCCTTAGGGCGTGATAGTTTTAGTTGGTATCAGATCACCGGTTGTAAGTATAAAAAGGATTAATTTGAGTAATAATACAAGTGGTATAGATAGTAGTAGTTGTATATCTCATTTTAGAGTAGTAGGGGGTAGTTTTAGGTAGAATTAAGAACCTAAATTAAAATCTGTATGACTATTATTGATCATGCAAATTTTATTTGTGGTGCAGACCAACCTAACTGCATGTCACATCAAATAGATAGTATTTGGCATGGTTTATTCAGAGCCTTTGACAGATTATAGAAGAAGATTGAGAGTTTTAGTTGAAGATCTATCTTTAGCTGGCCTTACTAAGACTTTGGAGCAAATTCTTAGCAAATGGAGACAGGACTTGAATCCACTTTTTAAAGATTGGTTATTCTTGATGGAAAGAGCTCACCCTGATCTAGATAAAGCTAATGGGTTGATTTATAGATTTGAAAGATTTGTTGGAAGGAATGGAGGTGGTGTAAAGATTGATAATATAGCATTTATAATATTAGCTAACTCGAAGATACCAACTCCTCCAGAATTTCGAATTTGGGAAGACATTGGTCAAGGAAAGATCTATGCGCATGATTTGAGAGAAGATCATGTAGGAATGTGAAGTACAGATCCTTATACCGATGAATGGATGATGAGCTACCTTAGTTGTCATGCCCCGAAGGATACCTTAAACGTGGTAGTGCGCCACATATAATATCAAGACTAAAGAATAACTACCTTAGTCATTTTAAAGTCTCGGTATTACATGTAAGACATCTAACATGGTAATAGGATATGCTTTTGGGAAGTGTGGTTTAAGCAAGTAATAATGAACATACAAGAATCTAGAAATAAAATGGATCATAATAATAACAATTAAAGGTCTATAACATGATTCTTAGGGGCATACCTCCCCCTAAACTCCAAGGATGGAAATAGCTAATAGTCTTTACAATAATTTAAATACTACATCAAAAGATTTTAAAGGAATTCTAATATAACCCTTCAAGTAGATTTCCTTTAAAAGCTCCCAAAAGAAAACTTATATGGATAAAAGGAGACCTCGGGTACAAAAACAGGTGTTCCTGTGAATGCAAATATCTATAGAGGAGTAAGCTTATGGGCTTAATGAGTATAATCCCAGTAATCATACTTTAAACAAAATAACAACTAAGTTTATTAGACAAGCAAATGTAATGCAACAACCACATTGGCATACAAGACAAATGATTTTTCGAGAATCATATGTTGAATGAATTATGCCCTTCATTCGGGATTAGGTATTCTGGCCCTTTATGACCATCTCTTCTTTTAAAACCATTTTTATAGATCTTACAGGATCCTATTCGCCATAAAAAAATATGTAGTTATTACCGGCTCCTACTAGCCATCAATTTATATAGTTTTTACCCGCTCCTACTTGCTACATACATAATATACCGGTTATGCCTACCACCACTATCCTACACTTGTCTCACCAATTGTATAATAGTGAATGCAATGTGACTCAACATATAAAGTGCATGTATCAACTTTTATTTAGAACCTAGCCATTATATTTCAATTTCTTGCAAGTGATCAATCAATTTAAGACACTTCAACGTGCTAATAACATACAATTTATCAGAAGCTTTTCGTGCCTCGATATACTTAATGTTCTTTCGACATATTATCAATACATACTTTTCAATTTTATCTTTCCTTAAGTCTAGTAAAACTAAATTTACAAGCCCAAACATAAGCATAAAAAAAAAAAAAAGGAACGTAGACTCACTCGGCCATGATGATACCCTTAATCGGAGTAGTCCTCAGGGTAATATACGTCTTCCTCCTCGGTTCCTAAACAAAGGAAATACCCAAAATGAGTATTTCATGAAATTTCTAGTTAAAACTTCTGACTCTATTTTCTAGTTGCGGTAAAATTCGTATAGGTGGATATTCCAACTTAAAATGGTTATAACTTGCTCATTTTAACTCGGAATTTCATATATATAATACCGTTTTCTACCTATTCGTAAAGATCTATCCGTTTCTAAGGTTATCCTTATCACAAAAAGCCGTTTGGGTCCCAAAACCGTAGGGCAAAATTCTTGTTTGTAAAACTTAATTTTGTAAACTTTTCTTTATCTACAAATATTTGTACCAAAATATAGATATTATTATGGTTGGAAAAACCTTTAAAATGTATATATATTGACTCATATCATATGCATGAATTTACTGAAGTTGTCTCAATCATGATCTTTTTGTAAAAGCGATGTTTTCTAGAAATTTGGAACACTTTGAAAATTTCCACTTAGTTTGTAGGAAAAATTCCTTAGATTATTTTAAGTGAATATTTTCCCCTTTTTAATTTTATTTCCTTAGTATCTCCATTTCAAAAGAATGATTTTTGTCTTTCTAAGTTTCTTATAACTTAATTTCTAGAGATTGGGAGAGTAATTTCTAAATACTATTTGAGAGTAGTTAAAATCCATCAAACTTTATATTTTCTTAACCTGTCCTAAAGTTTATCTCATTTACTTAAAAAGATTTCCTAAGTTGTTTACTAATTTTATTCCTTAAGATCATTTTATCTTTATGAAAGTAACTTTCTTGGTGTTTTGTCAAACTAGTCTATTCCTTCATATTCTAGAGTATTGGTGAAAACTTTCATAATGAAATTTAGTAAAACTTTCGTTAAACAATGATTTTGAAATTTTAATTTTTAAAGAAAAAGTTTTCATTTTATGGTTTTGTAAAGTTTATGTATGATATATCTACTTTATGTATCATCTAGAAATTCCTATATTCTTTGGTTACTAAAACCTTATGATAGACTCCTCTAGATTTTTGGAAAAGATTTGCTAAGATAAATTCCTAAGTCCTTATGAAAATTCTTTTCTTACATGGCAAAATTTATTTTGGAAAAGAACTTCTATCTTTTTATTTAAACAAAACATTTCCTTCTTTATCTTGTTGAGACAAAAATCAATATGTTCATGCATGATCAGGAATATGAAATCATCAAAATATGAAAAACATAATAAAGACATAATAAGTAATATAATAAGCAAGTTAATAGAAATATCAAGTATTGGAAACCTTAGCTTCATCAAGGTATCCTAGAACTAAAAATAGATTAGTCCCAAAAAGAATAAAGAAAAGAAAGAAAAGGGTTGTTTTGATTTGATGAGGGTAAGTCTAAGATTAGAGACTAGTCTTAAAACAACATGGAATAAATAAATAAATTGCATAACTTAGAAGTAAATGAATAATAAATAAGCTTATATGCTATAAAGATTATATATAGGCGCATAATTATATTTAGTGAAATATATATAAGAAGTTAGCATAATATCAACAATAATATGTGCAAAATATAATAACAACATAAAAATAGAGAAATAGATTTTCATGAACAAGAACAATACATAAGCATGGTGTAGCTTCCATAAAAACAAGTTTAGAAAACTCACACCATGGTCATGTAAAGTTACATGACATGGTAGAAAGAAATATGAAAAGAAGATTTTACCTAAAGAGGATTTTGGAGAAATATGTGTGTATGGGTTTTATGTATGTAGAAGGGGGTTTGAGAGTGTTTTGGGAGAGCGTTTGAAGAGAGTTTTGAGATGAAAATTTTGGAGAGTTTTAGTATTGAATTTGTGGGTAGTAAATATGTGAACGGAGTGAAAAAGGAGGGAGGTATTTATACGAATATGATGAGTGAATTTTGAGTGATTTAAATAAAAAAAATTGAAAAAAAAAGAGAGAGGGAGTAGGGGGATGGGGGTGCTGGCCACATAAAGAAGAGAGGGAGAGAGATTTATTTTTTTGTAATTTGTGTATTAAAAAAATAATATGTAAGATAGATGTGATATAAAGTTATGGGAAAGGTAAAAAGTAAAGATAATAGGTGTATAGAGTATAAGAGTAAGTGTTATAAAAGTAGAGATAAATGAATAGTATAGAATAGTAATGAATAGTGTAATGTAAAGTAGATATGACTAGTAAAATACCAGTAGTAAGAAAATAAGTGTGTAATTGCGATATTTGTTATTTTTAGTTACCAAAAAATTACAAAATTGATATTTTTGAAATCTTTGTATTAAATCGGTCCTACGGTGTTATTAGAATATTTTTACTATTCCGAGCTCTGGTTCACGCTTTTCGAGAACTGATCCTGTTTGGGTTCGAAGAACACTAGAAATTTGCGAATCTAACATTTTTACATTTCCTTATATTTTTACAAACTATTATCACTAATTATGTCAACTTCGTTTTTTTAGGCTAAAGAATACGAGAATGCTGGATCTAAATTTTAGGATTTGTACTAGTCTTTTATTGACCTTTAGTGTTTCCATTTGACTTTTAATTATAAGATTGGGTTAAAATTAACGGAAATTTCAAGGGTTTACATTAGTAATTGCAATTATCCAATAGATGTGTTGATGGAATGACCTACCATGATACCTATGGTAGAGTCAGATCTTGTGAGTTCACCCAGTTTTTGTGATACACTTTCACATAGACACACACAAGATTTAGTGCTACCACTTAGAGGGTAGGAAAGGAGACTAGCTAAGAGAGATACTATTAGTGCTGAATTGGGGCATATTGCTGAGAAAGTGAAGAAAATGAAGAGTGGGAATACTATACAGGCAACATCGGGAGTAGGAGTTGTAGATCGCACAGTGTACATTTAGCCAGTATGGTACATGGAAAGGTACATCACATGGAGAATGGTTAAGTGGCAAGGATGCTATACTAGTACATGAGGATGGGTATGTTCCTACCACACGGGGAGTACATATTAATGGTTCAAACCTTAATCTTGCCCACCTAGATAGCATAATGTGGTACAAGAGCTGAGCGATAGTGATTCGAGTGAAGCAGATTTGTACCCTTGATTAGATGCCTGAGACAAAGGCCAAGGACCTCTTTATACTAGTCCTTAGAGGGACTTGATGAGGAAGCGATGTTACATGTTTTGTTTTGATGGACTAATGATGTATGATCTTATGATGGTCGCCTTTTTATTTTGGTAGACCTGTAGCTAAATGTAATAGTTAGAGCAATTTTGATTTCGTATATATGGCACTAACATGGAACTATAGTATGTTTTGATGTACATATGCCCATATTATCATGTGTGTATGTAAATATAAGTGAAGTTAGTAAATAAAGGATGCTCATGTTATGAAAAGTATTATCTGTATTTTTAAGTTATGAAAAAATTACACATGCATGAGATACTCTATAAAGAGTGTAATAATGAGCATAATTGACTTAAATAAGAGATTGCTATAATAAATGAGACTTACCTTATTTAATATGTAATTTATGATAGAGTGCCGAGAGCAAGAGGTAGAAGGGGAAGACCTACAAAAGCGCAATTGAATTCACCTAATAATACACCGGCACCACAGCCTAATCGCTTGGAGACTATTTTGCAAGCAATTCAACAACAAAATATATTAATCTTACAAGGCTTGTAAGGTAGACAAGTACCCCTTGTAGCACCACCTACTGAGGCACCACCTATGCCTCAAGCATCTACTAGAAGAAACGAGGAACATGTTGCATCGGTTCAACCACTTGTGGAAGAACCGAGAGATCAAGAACAACGTGTTGAATCTGCAGCGAGGTGTAAGGGTTACCTCGATATGATTATGAGTTGCTGTCACGCCCCTAAAGGATACCCTAAACATAACAGTCCACCACACTCAATGTTAAAGTTTAAGTATGACAACCTTAGTCATTCCCAAAAGCTTCGATATTAAGTGTGAGGCGTGCTCTTACAAATTTAAAGGACCATACATGGAATTATGAAGCTTAAGAAGATATAATAACAAATTAAGAAAAGAGGATTCATAATATTCATTTCATTCATAACAATAGTTTTACAAATCTTAGGGGCATTCCCCAGCCACAAGTAACTATAATTTATTACAAGAATATTTCTATGAAGTATACACCTTATCCAACACTAAACTTTATCTAGAAATTCCTTAACCAAAAAGAAAAATACTTTGCTGCAGGGTCCACGTGGCCTCAACCATAAATAAGTGAACTGCAAAAGATATCTATAGGGGTATAAGCTAATAGGCTTAGTAAAAACTATTTTCATAAATAAACTTCTTGTGTATAAAAATTCAAACAAGTTATTTAAGCAGACAAATAAAATGCAATATACACGTGGACAAACAAGGTATATAGTTTTCCGGGAACTATATGTTGAATGGATTTACGCCCTCCATTTGGGGTTTGGTGATACGTAAACTCAAAACGAGTAGTTTTAGTAAAAAAAATTATGCTTTCGATCAATACCGTTAAGTATATTAAGTCTACTCATTTGAGCCATGCTTTCGGATTTTCGCCAAGCATTTAATTCCATGTTGCCAATCAATCGCTTTCGATCATAACCGCCAAGTGTTGTTTTCGATCGAGCTACCATCATTCTCACCCAAGGATAATAGCCCCATGCAACGTGACTCATTTCGTGGTATACATGAATCAATTTATTCAAATTATCATATCATCATTATTAACAATTTTAAGGTGATCATAAAATTTCATACATATCAAATACTATACTAAAACAAACAATTGCTTACAATCAATTCTTGTCTCGATATTCTCATAGTACTTTCAATGATTTTCCCATACACATCAATTTATCTTACCTTAAGTCTAATGCGACTAAACTACAAACACAATCAAGTAAAGCCTTCTTAAGGAAATAAACTCACGATGCCATGTTGACACTTCTTCTAAATGGATGAGTCGTTCAAACAATCCACTTAGTCGTAATAATCTTCGGGGTACGGGTATTTTTCCTCAGAATCACCTAGTCAAGGAAAATACCCAAAATGAGTATTTCTTGATATCTTTCTTGAAATTTGACAAATCTATGCCAAAAGAACATCAAAGTTTGTATAAAGGAGGATTCCAATTTAAAATGGTCATAACTTGGTCATTTTAACTCAGAATTGTGTATAAAATATACCGATTTCTACCTACTCGGAAAGACTTATCCATTTAGAAGAAGTGTCAACATGGATAAAATATGGCTCATATTTTATCCATGCTCAAGTGTTTGTTGTCCATTCAAATTTCTTACGTAAAACAATGTTAATTAAGAGTATAGAAAACCATAGTTTATAAGAAATCCTTTAAAATAAATATTTTGATTCCTTTGTTTTCAAGAATCACTTTATGTTTACCTTACTATTTTCCTAAATGTCTTTTCGATAAGATAAATTTCTTTTTTCTAAATTCTCAACATTAGTACTACCTTTCCTATTTGTTTTTTTTAATTATTTATTTGAAAAATCTTGGTTTTGAAAACTCTCATTTTTGTTTTAAGGGGTTTCCTTATATCATGTTTTTATAAAAAATATTTTAATACCAAAGTCATCTTCTTTTAAGAAAACAAAGTAATATAGGAATGATTTAAAAAGCTTTTTCAAAACAAAAGTAATTTTTAAAATTGTAGTGAGTTTTTCTTAAAACTTGGAAAAGATTAACTTTACTTTTGTGAACCTATAGAATTTATATTTCATATAAAACCATTCTTAGGTGATAAAATCTCCTTTTTGTCAAAGTATAATTGGAGCTTTAAAAATTTCGACAACAATCTTAATGGGCATAATTATGAGAAATAATAACAAGCAAAAATAACATAAATAATAAATAAAGTCAAGTATTGGGAGTCCTAGCTTCTTCAAGACTACCGGGACAAAGAAGTAGACTAGTCCCAAAAAGAAAGAAAAAAAATAAAAGAATGAAAATTGTTTTGACTTGATGATGATAAGTCTAAGACTAGAGACTAGTCTTAAAACAACAAGAAATAAATAAATTGCAATGGAAGAAAATAATATGTTACTTTCATGAAAATAAATAAATTGCAAGTGAGCTTATATGCTGTCACGCCAGAAGGTATTCTAAACGTGGTAGTCCACCACATACGGTATTAAAACTTAAGAATGACTTCCCAAAGTCATGCAAAGGTTTCAACACCATATGTAAGGCATCTATCACAACAATAGGAGACACCGATAGGATATATAGTTTGCGATAGATTAATACAACATACAGAATTCTAGATAACCATCTCATTTTAACATTATAAGAATGTAATCCTTTAATTATAGGGGCTTTTCCTTATAAATCTTCAAATGATCATATCTCGTCTTAGACTTTTACACAAGGAAAAATAATACTAACACCAAAAGATATAAAATGATATTTTAGTCTAAGATCTTCAAAGATTCCAGAAGCTTTTCCAAACATAATCCCACTCAATATAAAGTCTTCGAGCATCAAAGATATAGTCCTGTTACAACAAAGGTTTATTGGAGTATAAGCAAACTAGCTTAGTGAGAATATTCTTGAATCAACGTACTTGTATAATATTCAAACAAGTTATTAAATAAGCATATGAATGCATCCAAGCAAGTGATCAAGCAATGCATTTGATCTACCGGAAATCATATGTTTGAATGGATTTACCCCTCCATTAAGGGTTAGGTGTTTTAGGCTCTTTAAAACCCATCTTTAAAATCCAACTTATGTAGTTTATTTCAGGCGCCTACTCATTCATCTTGAAATAATTCTCTCAAGCTCCTAATCGTCCATCTTGCAAATTTCTGTCCGACTACTATACTTTTGTCCCATCAAGTATAGTATCTCGTGAGATGAAACTAACCATGTCATGTGCATGAATCAATTAATATAACTCATAATATATTATTTGAGTAATTTAAAGGTGATCACAAAATTTGCACACACTGAAACATAATAATAGTAAAACACAAGTTAATTAACAACGATTCATGTCTCGGTATGCTTAACATTCTTTCAACCAATATTATTATACATAATTCATTTTCATATTTTCCTACTTCTAGTGCCTCTAGCTACAAACACAACCAAGTACGTAAAAGGTAGGAAATAAACTCACTCGGCCATGGGGATATATCTTTCTTATGGAGAGTCGATCGGTAAATCTACTAATCAAAATAATCCTCTGCGTATGAATACTCCTCCTCAGGATCACCTAATCAAGAAGAATACCCATAATGAGTATTTCTTATTGATTCTATTGTACTTATCAAAAACTATGTCATAAGATTGTTAAAATTCGTATAGAAGGTAATTCCAATTTAAAATGGCCATAACTTGGTCATTTTAACTCGGAATTGTGCAAATAATATACCGTATTCTACCTACTCGAAAAGATCTATCCATTTCTAAAGTTATTTTTGTCATAAAAAGCCATTTGGGTTGCAAACTACTATGGTATAGAATAGTTATGAATTTATAGTTCACAAAATATGATTTTTCCAACTCACTTTACTCAAAAATCTTAAGCAAAAATATGTGAGATATATATATTATATATATATTGAAAAATCCTTTGAATATACATATACACGCATATTGCATGCATGATTTTTGTAGTGTTGTCTCAATTATTGATATTTCATAAACAATTTGTCTTTAAGGGTTTTAAAAGATAAAACTTTTGAAAATTTATCCTTTTGAATTGTTAGAAGGAAAACTAATATATTTGAGTTGTTATGAGTAAATGTTTTTCTATTATAATTTCATTTTCTCACTTTTCAAAAGTAAATTCATTCCAAAAATTTGGTTTTTTAAGTTATCTACCAAGTTTATTTCTAGTGATTGAAAAATAAACTTTTCAAAATATCCTTTGAGTTTTTTATGTGGTCAAATGTTTGGAGTTGTATTAAATGTATATTTCCCTCTTATTTTTATATCCTTTTTCTTCTTTAGGAAATAAGGGTACCTTTAAAACTTTACTTTCTTGGCAAATTTTATTTTTCTAAGTTGGTTTCCAAAATAGTGAGTTGATTTTACCTTGGTTTGAAAAACTTGTTTTATTCTTAATATTTGTTAAAAGCTTTCTTAATAAAGAATTTCCAACATTAGAACTTCGAAAAATTTTCATTTTTAATTTTTGAAAAGAGAATAACAACATATAAAAATTAAGTTTTGAAGAAACTTTCTTAGTATGTGATTTTCGAAGTCTAAGGTGAACCTATTTAAGTTTTATAAAAGATATGGTTGAGTTAAAATCCTTCAATGCTAAAAATTCTTCCTTTATAGAGTATTAAGTTTTGGTTTATAAAAGAAATGAGTTCCTTTTATTATTTTGAAGAAATCTACATTACTACTTCTTCTAGAATTTATGATTAGCTTATCCTTTGAAAAGAGTTTATTAAAAAGAAAACTTAGATCTTTTTGTTGAAAATTCCTTTTGTTAAGAAATCTAGTTTACTTTTCTCTATTTAAGAAAGAACCCATTTTTATTTTTATTTAAGATAACAACATTCTAATCGTGCATGAATATGAATATGTAACAATGTAAAAGTAAAGACAATACATAATAAGATAGAAAGAAATACTTATAAGTAAATAAACATAATAAAATAGTCAAACATTGGGAACCTTAGCTCATCAAGGTATCATGGTCATGTATTAGGAGCCTTAGCTTCATCAAGACAACCAAGAACTAAGAATAGACTAGTCCCAAAAGAAAAGAAAAGAAAAGAAAAGAAAAAAAAAGAAAAGAAAGAAAATTGTTTTGATTTGATATGGACAAGTCTAAGACTAGAAAGACTAGTCTTAATAAATTGCATGAATTAAATAAATAAATTGTAAAGCATGAAAATAAATAAATAAAAAGTGAGCTTATACGCTCTAAAGAAATATATATACATAATATACATAATACTATATATAAGTTAGATTAGAGCAAAAATAATAACAATAATAACAACAACATAATAACATAATGTAAAATAGGAACATGAACAAAAACAAAAACAAAAACAAAAACAAAACATGAACATATTATTGCTTCTTTACTCTCATGAGTCTAAGAAACATGCACTAAACTCATGCTAAGTTGTATGAACATGATAAAGAAATATAGGTAAGATTTTACCTAAGGTTTAATGGAAGAGTTGAAAAGAGGTGAATGGGTAGAGTGTTTTTGTTACTTTTCATGAAGAGTAGAAATTGGTCGAGAGTGTTTTGAGAGGAAATGGTTGGAGAGAGGTTTTGAGAAGAAAATTTGGTAGAGTTTTGTTATGTAGAATGAATGTATGAAAGAATGAAGGAGGAATGGGGTATTTATAGAATTTTTGGAGTGAATTTTTAAATAATAAAATAATTGTAATAAAAATACACGTAAATGAGCTATATCTGATATTTTTTGTTACCGAAAAATTCTAAAACTGATATTTTTGAAATCCTTGTTTAATTACGAGTCTTTTGGTGTTATGGGAATATTTTTAATATTCCAAGCTCCAAGACATGCTTTTCGAGAACTAATCCCGTTTTAGTCCGAAGGACACTCGAAATTCACGTATCTGATATTTTTATACGTTCCTATATTATTATGAACTATTATAAGCCATTATCTCAATTTCGTTTTCTAAGGTTTGAAAGCATGGGATTACTAGAGTTGAAATTGTTTGATTGTCTTGATCCTTGTTGACTTTTGAAACTCTGATTTGATAGGGTTATGGTCTAATCCTACTTTACTCTAGAAATTAAGGGGTTTACCTCAGGGATCGGCTAGATGGACTTTCTCATGTTCGGATTTTGTGCGAATGATTAATGAATCTTCTCCTATGAAATCCCGTGATCGAAATTGCTTAAGGTTTGATTTCAACTTGGGTCAGACTTTAGGGTTTTGATTCAGTATTCCAAAAACCATTCTCGAAAAATTCGAGGGCTTACATATGCTCTAAAGAATATATATATATATATGTATATAGATACATAATAATACTTAGTTAGAAATAACAATAATAATATGAACAAAGTAAAGTAACAACATAAATAAATAAATAGAGATTCATGAACAAGAACAATATATGAACATAGTGTAGCTCCTATAACATTTAGTTTTTAGGAACTCACACCATGGTCATGTAAAGTTACATGACATGTGTAAGGACCCGCTATCACCCCTATATTTGAAATAGGAGATAACGGTTCCCCAACCACATATAACCCCTAAGATTATATGTAAGGTTACCTAATGGAATTGTTTGAGTAATTGTTTATCTAACTCCATAAAGGTATTATACAATGGGAGACATAAATTTTTTTTTTTTAAAAAAAACCTTAAGCAAAGTGATACTACCACACATTTTGACACAGGAAACCACTCAACTTCTAATTAGCTAAATACACACACACACACACACACACACACACACACACACACACACACATATATATATATATTACATCCAAAGGCTTCTTACAAGCCTTAACAAAAATCCTCAAAACACAACTCAACTAACACTATATTTACATTATCAATAAAAAAGAATCACATCTAATCTATTACATTCATAGGGGTCTATTGAGTCCATGGTCATCTCTAATCCTCCAACCCATCAAGAAAATCTTCAAAGTCGGTTCCGTACCCCATACTCGTATAGAACTCATCGGAATCATCACCTGAAATAGATAAATTATGAGCCAAAGGCCCAGTACACAAGTAACGAATACAAAATGCGAAGTAAATCACATATTCTTAGACTAAATGCACTATGCACCAATCACTTGTTCATTATTAAGTTTTTAGTTAGTAAGACAACACAGGAGTATTCAAACTCTGGACAACAAGGATCTAGTAGTACGTCCGCCTCCCTGAGTAGTCCCTACTGTTCATATAGACTAGGCAGCCCCACCTTCCGGCGTAGCCCATAATACTAGGGATTCTTGAGTAACACATCACGACGCTCAGGGGGTTGATATGAGCAACTCGAATACTCATATCTCCTAAACAATTCTATCCATTAACGAGAAAGTACCCTGCCCCCAATCTGAGCAGGGTGCCGCTCTCTGAACCAGATTCAACGGCAAACAACGACAATCAACACTCATATATCAATAGGATTTTCTTAATTTAAGGTAGCTTGATTTTGATGCCTATCCTAGCAAAGAGACAAGCAAGTTACTGCGTACCTGAGATAGCTCGGGAGTTAACGGGTTGACTGAGCGAGGATCTATCACTGTTTAATCAATATTAAATTCACATTTAGCTTAAGCACTAATTAACTAGTATAAAATATAAATATATCAAAGAAATCCAAATAAATTAATACAAAGTCATAATAAAGCATTTAAACATCCTATTATATCCTAGATCGCTTAACAAATACGTATTGATCATATATCAAACTTCGAAAAATTTTAAAGAAAGTTTTAAAAATTCAAAAGCGCAGGGGATACGCCAACAGCTAAAGCCGGCGGTTTTGAGCCAGTGTTCAATACTATGAAAATCAACACTGCCAACGCTGGCAGTGTTCAAGGGTACGCCGACTGCCTTCATTCTACGCCGGCGGCCTTGAGCCGGCGTAGAATCCAAATTCAAAATTTTTCAAAACATCCAGAAAGGTGTAAACCATCAGCTTACCTAGATACGCTGGCAGCTTTAACACATACGCCGGCGGCTTTGATTCCCAGCAGCCAGCGTATAATATGAAAGGATGAACATCGGCTGACTTTTCCAGCAAAAGCAGGTGGCGTTCGGTCAGCCTTAAGAAATTTGATTCTGTGGACTTCCAACACCGCCTCTAGGTCGGCGGCATAGAAACCCCAGATGCCTGCATACATTCAAATTTTAGCCTATACGAAAATTGTTTTTGAATTCCCCTGTTTTACTACAACTTTCTTCATTTTTTTTCAAAAATTATCCAAACTAAATTCAAACTTTTCAAAGCTTGTTATAGAATCCAAACACTATCCTAACGACATGTATCCTACTTCTAAGCATCAAAACTCTAATCACACTTCCAATTCACAACTCACTACTCAATCCTTCAATCTCCCATAACACTCATCCCCACACATCCACACTCCTATAAGATACAAATTACCACTCCATTAATCACATAATCTCATCCAAACTATCATCAATGCATCAAATCAATCCCACACTAATTATCACCTCAAAATCATATCTATCCTAACATTTACAAACAACACATTATAGAACATAAAATAAAAGATAAAGGTTGCATTAAACTCACATGATTGAATCTTGGCTTGGAATGATATTCAAATCCTAAAGCTTGTAATAAGTCTTGGCTTAGGGTTAAAGATTTTGGGATGAGAAAGGAAGAAAGAAAGAAAGAAAGAAGATGAAAATTCGTTTGAAAATAGGGCTGCCCAAAAAGGAGGGCTTAACTTGTCCAAATTAAAGTCAATTGTCATCCAAACTTAGCCATTAGGGGTATATTTGTCCTAGAATTAATTTAGGCAAATTCCAAATGCATTTGGGTTGAATTTAAGCCCAAAAAGTGTCTAAGGTTTACAAAAATTCTGTCATAATCTAAGCAAATTCAAAAAAATAATTTGATTAGATTCTAAACATAACACATACATATTAATTTGCAAAAGACACATTTATTCATTACACTACACACACATTTATACATATCAAACAATAATATTAATTTCGTGATACTATATACATATAAAATAACATATTCACTAATTATATTAACTAAGCACACACATATATATATTTCATTCCAATAACACATTAGCATGCAATTTAAGGAATTCATGGCTATTTCAACATGGGAGGAAGGACTTGTAAAGAAAGGTTTACCTAAAGAGGGTTTTTGAAGTATTATGTGGGAATGGATTTTGTGTATGTAAAATGTGGTTTGAGATTATTTTTCAGAGAATTTTGGGAGAGTTTTGAGAGAGTGTTGAGAGGAAAATTTTGGAGAGATTTGGTAGTGAATTTGTGGGTAGTAATTGTGTGAAAGAAGTGAAAGAGAGGAGGGGGGGGGAGGTATTTATAGAAAATGAGGAGTGAATTTTTGTATGATTTAAATAAAGGAAAAATAAAACAAAATGAGAGAGAGAGAGAGGGGACAAGGGGCACCAGCCACTATGGGAAGAGGGGAGAGAGAGATTTAATTTTGTATTTTTTTTTTGTTGGTTAAATATAATATTAAGTAAGGTAGATGTGAAAGAAAGTTATGAGAAAGGTAAAAAGTAAAGGTAATAGATTATAGGGTGTAAGAATAGGTGTTAGAAAAAGTAGAGATAAAAGAATAGTGTAGAACAGTAATGAATAATGTAATGTAAAGTAGATATGACTAATAAAGTATCAGTAGTAAGAAAATACACTTATAATTACGATATTTGATATTTTTACATATCGAAAAATTATAAAACTGATATTTTTGAAAACCTTATATTTTTACGAGTCTAACGGTATATCGGAATATTTTTACTATTCCGAGCCCCAGGATACGTTTTTCAAGAACTGTATCCGTTCGAATTCAAAATGATTTACAGTATTACTAATATGATCTTTTTAAACTTTCTTATATAATTACGAACTATTCTACACACTGATCTCTTACTTACTTTCTTAGGGTTGCTAATATAGGATTGCCGGCCTTAGACCATTACGTTTAACTAGGGTTCTGTTGACTTTAGGATTTCCGGTTGACTTTCCAATTTAGGGTTTAAGCTAAACCGATCACAAAACTTTGGGGGTTTACAGTTGCTGCCTCCACTACCTTTGAGGGAATGCCGAGAAAGCCGGAAGAAGCAAAAGATTGGTTGTCTCACATTGAGTGGTCTTTTGATGTTTTTCAGATACCTGAAGCTCTAAAGGTATCATATGGATCCTATTTGCTACGACTAAGGGCACTAATATGGTAGGATTCGAAGCAAAGAGGATTGCCACATCCTGTGACGTGGGGAGTTTTTAGATGGGAATTTCAGAAGGAATATTTCCCAAGCAATTTGAAAGCAAAGTATAGTATTAATTCAATGAATTTGACCCAGGGAAGTGAAACGATTGATGAATATGAACATGAGTTCAATCGACTACTTTAGTTTGCCCCAGACGCGTACAAAGACGGTGATGAATTAAAAAGCAAACTTTTATGGCTAGATTGGAGCCTCATTTTCATAGGAAGCTTGCTGAATTTGAAATCATTGACTTTGCTACTATGGTAGAGAAAGCATGAGTGATAGAACACACTTGAAAATATGAAGTAGAAAGGTATAAGAAACAGGGACAAACACTTGGAAAAAGAATTCATGAAAATGTGGGAACAAGTGTTACTCTCAAGAAAGGAAGGTTCTTTAAGACAGTTGGAAATGCAAAAAGTGGTAATGCTAGGAGAAGTAATGTTATCTGTTGGAAATGTAAGGGTGCTCATTACCCGAGAGATTGCCCACATCTTCAACATAGATGCTTTTTATTATGGTGAAAGTGGACATAATGTCGCCAACTGTCCAAAACTAGCTGGTGTGACCTGCTTTATTCTGTAGGAAGGTCGGTCACATATTAACCTATTGTCCCTAAGGGGGTACTGTAGCGGCTGGATCTTCACAATCTAAAGGGGTCGTTGGAGTAAAGGATTAGAAAGAGGCAAATGCCAATAATAGCAAAACTATCGGAGTAGCTAAGATGTACGCTATGCGCGAAACTCCAGCTAATGAGAAAGAGATAGAGGAGGAAGATGCTGAAAACATTTGGGAGGGAGTTGATTTGGATGATATTGGACCCATTGTAGGTATATTATTAAATTTAAAGCTATAGTATAAGACACAAACACTTTAGATGCACAACAAATACTTTTATGAGTCATAAATAACATGTAATGCAGAATTGATAAATAGGAACAATACAAGTGAAAGATCATATAGTGTATGTGTTATTTGACACCGGCGTGACACATTCATTTATAGACGCTGCATTAGCCAAATGCCTAGGCCTAACACATGAAGCTATGAATAAAGGATTAGGGATCAATACACCCATAGGAGGCATGGTTGTAACTCGGGAGGTAGTGAAATAATGCCCGATATGGATTGGGGATCAAGAATCAATTGCTGGACTAATTGTAGTAAATCTACATAAATATGAAGTTATTTTGGGATTAACCTAGTTAACTACCACAAAAGCTAAGATCGATTGTCGCCTCAAAATGATGTCCATTATTAATTGTCAAGGAGAAAGAAAGGAGTACCAAGGAGAAATACTCCGAGACAGCGGAGCCATAATAACAAATATTGAAGTTGATGATGATGGAATTGAGAACTTAAGCAAAAATAATTTAGGAGCTATGGATAGAGAGCCAAAGAAACCTATTCATACTATAAGAACAGTGTATGAATATCCAGATATCCAGAGGAATTACCTGGGTTACCTCCACAAAGAGAAGTGGAATTCTCTATTGGTTTGATACCAGGAACAGAACTAGTATCAAAAGCTCCGTATTGAATGGCACCTGCAGAATTGAAGGAATTAAAAGTGCAATTGCAGGAATTGATGGATAAAGGATTAATTTGACCCAGTGTATCATCATGGAGAGTACCGGTATTATTTGTTAAGAAAAGGATGGTTTGATGAAACTTTGTATAGATTACAGGGAATTAAATCGAGTTACTATCAAGAACAAGTATCCATTACCGAGAATTGATGATTTGTTTGATCAACTACATGAAGCATAAGTATTTTCCCATATTGATCTCAAATCAGGATACCATCAAATCCGAATCAAGGCAAAAGATATACCCAAGATTGCATTTCGAACTCGGTATAGTCATTATGAATTTTTGGTTATGCCATTCGGATTGATTAATGCACCAGCGGTAATTATGGATTTGATGAATCGGATTTTTCGACCACTGTTGGATATTTATGTAATTGTATTCATCGATGATATATTGGTATATTCATCATCGGAGAAACAACATGAAGAGCATTTGATGAGTGTATTGTAGATTTTGAGGGATAACAAATTATATGCTAAATTGTCAAAGTGTAAGTTTTGGAGTAAGAGCGTGGCTTTCCTTGGGAACATTGTATCAGGAGAAGGAATTTCTGTGGATTCTATAAAGGTTAAAGCCATCGTAGAATGGAAAAGACCTGAGACGGTTACTGAAGTAAGGAGTTTCTTCATATTAGTGGGATATTATAGAAAATTTGTACGAGATTTCTCAAAGATTGCAAGACCATTAATGCAATTGACCAAGAAAAATGAAAATTTTGAATGGAATGAGACACGATAGCAGAGTTTTCAGGAATTGAAAAAGAGATTAGTATTAGCACCAATATTGGTCCTACCCAATGATCAAGACCCATATGCTATATACAGTACTATATCCAAAAATGGTTTGGGGTATGTATTAATGCAAAATGGAAAAGTAATGGCATATGCTTCCAGACAATTGAAAACCCATGAGATGAATTACCTTATGATTTGGAATTAGCTGCTATTGTTTTTGCAATCAATATTTGGCGACATTATTTACATGGCAAAGGTTTGAAATTTATACTGATCATAAAAGCTTGAAGTATATATTCACACAAAAATAATTGAACACGAGGCAACGACAATGGTTGAAGCTAATAATAGATTATGATTTAGGTATCAATTATCACTTAGGAAAAGTGAATGTTGTTGCTGATGCTTTAAGCCAGAAAAATTATGGAGAAGTAGCCTCAATGTTGATCGAGCAAAAAGAACTCATTAAGGAATTTGAAAGAATGAGTTTAGAATTCACAATGCAAGGTCTTGAAGCTGAACTTGGAAATCTAATTTTGGAACCTACCTTACTTCAACAGATCAAAGAAGCTCAAAAAGAAGATTCAGAATTTCAAAATATCACCAAGAAGTACCATAAGATAAATATAGGGATTTCCGAGTAGATGATGAAGGAATCTTTATAATGTGGGTAGCAGACTATGTGTACCCCATAAATTAGATTTTTAGCGAAAGTTAATGTAGGAGGCACATAATTCTAGATATATTGTTCATCCTGGAGAAACGAAAACATATCAGGAGTTGAAAAGTGAATATTGTAAACCCCTAATTTTTAGGATAATTTCAAGCTTAAACCCTAAACCGGAAAACTCTAAGTCAACAAATCCCTGGGAGACTCTAGTAGTTTATATCCGACAATCTCGTGTTCTTAAATCGAGAAGTCAAAATATGAGTGAAGAGTGTAGATTGTTTCGTAATAATATTATGATGCTTAAAAATGTTAGATTGATAAATTTTTGGCCTATGTCGAACCTGATTGAATACAGACTTTGAAAAGCGTGTCCTAAGGCTCGTGATATCAAGAATATACTATTAGCACCGTTAGACTCGTAATTTCATGAGATTTTCAAATATATCAGTTATATAATTTTTTGATAACTAAAAATATCTGATATTGTGATTTGACTTGTATTTTCTTTAATACCAATACTTAATTTGTCTTCTACACTATTCATAGTACAATACTACACTATTCTACACTATTCACTATCTCTACTTTATTACTATTCATCCTTATAAACTACCATGCTTTCTACTATTTAATTTTTTCATTTCTCATACACATCTACTCATATCTACTTTAAATTTTATTACACTTCAATTACACAAAACAAGTAAATGAATATTTTTTCCCCCATTTCTCCTTAAGGCCCGTGCCCCTTTCCCCCTTTGTGATATTATCTCAATTTATTTTCTTTTATTTTAATCTCTAAAAAATTGACTCCCATTTTTCTATAAATACCCCCCATTTCTTACACTCTTTACACCACTTTTTAACCTAAAGTTACTATGCCAAAATTACTACTCACAAACACTTCTTAAAATTCTCTCCAAATCTTCTCTACCATCTTCTCTTCTACTACACCAACACTCTCTTCCATAAACACAAAAACCATCTCTTTATACATACTCTACATATTACTACTCATAACACCATAAACACAAAAACACTTTCTTTATCCTCTTTTCTATAGCTTTTCTTTAGATAATAAACCTTTCTCTTAAGAATCCACCATGTCATGTAGCCTTATATGGCCATAGTGTATGTTTCTTAAGTTGAAAAACTAAAGAAAAAACATTATGATCATGTTTGGTTTTTGTTCATGGAACTACCATCATACTCACATATATATATATATATATATATATATCTTTTCATAATCTTGCTATATATATATATATATATCTTGCTATAACTTGCCTATATGTTGCTTTTTCTTTATGCTCATATTGTTATTATACTTGCTCTTATGTTATTGCTTTCAATATTTACATTTATGCACTTTTCTTTCTTTCTTTTTCTTTTGGGATGGAAACTTTTCCATATCTCGGGAGCTTAGTTCTCCCAATACTTGACCTACTTTATGCTATACATATACTTTGCTTCATCTCTTCTTATTTTCTATTTATGCTCATAAACATAAATAATTCATGGACAAAATGTTATAATGCCAAAATGAGACTAGGTTCTAAACCAAAAACTTTGATCTTAAGAAAATGACTAGATTTAGAAGTTTAACAAAGAAAGTTTTTTGAAAAACTTAGAGATGAGATTATGATTTTGATCTCATAAAGGTCACAAATGGTTTTCTAAAATAACAAGTTTCAAGACAAGATGAGAATGACTCGCAAAACAAGTTTTGAAAAAGGAAATAATTTTTCTTCTTCTTTAATGGGGTCACGACATTTTTAAAAATTCAAAGGAAAAATTTAAAACAGAGTTCAAAGTGTATGATCTGATAAAAGAGGTGTCTTTCAACATGAAATAAAAGAGATCTTAAAAGTTTGCAAAGGAAAAATATAAATCTTAGTTTTATAAACATAAAAATCATACCATATAAGTGTTGTTAGAACAAAAGAACTTTGCACAAACTTTAGTGATATAAATATAGGATTTTCACTCTCAAGACTTAAAAATAATGATCCTTGATTCTACAAAAATTTTATTAAGAAGATTAAGACTAAGAAATCTTGTAAAACACTTTCAAGAAATAAGTAAGTTTTTCAAAGCTAGAAAGAATGGATCTAGAAGCCATCCAGGAAATATTTAAGAGATTAATTATAAAAACAAGTTAGTATATGAAAGATGATATTTTTTTTATTATAAACTCCAAGAGTAAAATAATAGAATGAACATAAAGGAATAATCTTTTAAAGAAATCATGGTTTACTTAGAAATTTTTCAAAAACCAAGCTTGGGAAATTAATGTCTTGCAAACTCCATAAAACATTGTTTGAATGCATAATGAAATAGATTGATCATCAACCTATGAATCATGCATGTTATTGAGCTATATATGTATATAAAAGAGTTTTTCAAGATATATTGATAGCTAAGTATCTATCAAAGCTTTTGGATGACGTTTGATGTGAATCTAGAACTTGATTTGTGGGCTAGGAATTTTGTGTAACATTCTATATCTTACTGTTCTTGACTGAAATGATCTTGTATGATGAAAATAACTTTATAAATGGATATCTCTCATCGAATAAGTAGAAATCGGTATATAATATCCGAAATTCCTAGTTAAAATGACCAAGTTATAGCCATTTTAAGTTGTAATTTCTTCCTAGGCAAATTTTAACGAACTTGTTAGAATAAAATTTATAAGTTTCATTTAAACTTCATAGAAATACTCATTGGAGGTATTTCTTTTGTTAGGAGACTTGGGAGATGAACTAGACCTTCCCGGGGATATTACGTTTAAGAGGATTTCGTACCATGGTAAAGTGAGTGCACTTTCTTTAAATTACATGCTTATGATTTTGCTTGTAATGATAGTGGCATTAGAATTATGATAAGATAAAAATTGGAATGTGCATGTGAATTCCACTTGGTGGAATTGATGCTAAGAACATCGAAATGGAAATTGGTATAAATATTTGTATGATTTAGTATAGAATTGAAGTGCCTGAAATCTCTATGATTGCCTATAATTTACTTAAATAATAAGCCATGACCATATAACTAAATTCTCCATGCATAACATATATCGAGTCTCATTACATTCATTGTTATACCTTTATGGGAAAAAGACATAATAGCTAGGCAACGGGTGGGCCTGAAAACTCGGTTATTGGCTTAGGATCGCTTAAATTAAAATGGAAGTGGAGTAGGCACTTGAATCAACTACATAATTAACGAGTGGGTGGACACCTGAAACAACCACTAAATAAATGAGAGAAAAATTGAAATCTATGGTCGTATGAGCTTGGAACACCTAACCCCGAATGAAGGGCATAAATCCATTCAACATAGGACTCCCGAAAGGTCTTATGTATTGTATGCTCATGTGCTTGCGCATTTCATATGATTGTTTAATATAACTTGCTTGTCTTATTGCTTGATTGAGTATTTAATTTTGGAAGTGAATCTCACTAAGCCCACAAGCTTATACCCTCATAGTTTCTTGTTGTAGTATGATTATTTATGGCTATCCCCAAGAGGCCACTGTTCTCAGGTACAGCATTTTGGAAATTAAGGAGCTTTTTGGAGAAGTCGGGACCTAGATGTTAGGCAGACTTTTAATTGAATCTCCTTAGTTATATATGTGTTGTAAAGAAACTTTTTTTAGACTTTAAAGGCTTTTATTATTTTGACGGGGGTATGTCCCTTAGATCTTTGTAATAGACTAAATTTGAGTATAACTGTTGTGATTTATATTCCTATTGCTTATGTATGTCTTCTTAAGCTATTTCGATTCAAAGTAAGGTTTCCTACATGATAAAAGTAAGCCTTACACCCCGTGTCTAAACTCATGGGATGACTAAGGTTGTCATACTCGAGTTTAAATATCAAGTATAACAGACTATCGTGTTTAGGGTACCCTTTGGGGCATGACAATTTAAGTTGGTATTAGAGCATGGTTAAGAGTTTACAATCATAGCTATCACTAATAGACTTAATAAGGAATAAAAGGAAAAGACTAAGATAGGATAAAAATAAAATAAGGAAGACTTAGATTGAATAATACGGGTAGTTTACGTTTTACAATTCTAATCATTTCCTCTTTTTGTGAATAGCTTACACTTGGCGAAGCTCGCTTAGCAGCAAGGCAAATGCACAAATGACGCTATGAGTCTTTGGGCGAATACTGCTTGAGAATTAGGGTCTTGTGCAAAAAATTTGCTCTAGCTGGCTACCCTAGGTCAATCCGAGAGATATTTAACTTGTGGAAACGAGGTATGATGAACACCGAGTGGCATAAGGTCGTGACCAGCATAGTATACTACCCTATAAGAAGGAAATATTGGTCGGAACTCAAAGCGATTTATGTGCTAAAGAGGATCGCTGTTCATAGGTTGGGGTAACCCATGTTGCAATAAGCTACTTTGTGTTAAGAAATGAAGAATGGCCGACGTTTCCCGATTTTCAAATTTAGGACTGAATTGGACATTTGTTTGTTTATGCTCACAACTTGTTGGGGGATCACACGGATTAGCTTCTAGCCGATGCTTAAAGCCACTTCTTTTGGTAAGGATTGTGCGAGGAAATGATACCACCACTAGCTGATATGGCCGAGCCACCACCGCCAAGTCAAATCAGTTTCCAATACCATGATGAAGAAGTGAACTAGATAGAGGATATGGCTATAAGCCCTCGAATTTTTTGAGAATGGTTTTGAAATACCGAATCGAAATCCTAAAGTCTGACCCAAGTTAAAACCGAACCTTAATCAATTTCGATCACGGGATTTCATAAGAATCTTTAAAAACAAAAATAGAAAGTTCAATAATAGTTCGATTTGAAAACCCGAACATGAGAAGGACCATCTATCCGATCCTTGATATAAACTGTTGGTCCCGAAAAGATAACTAAAAGGGAAGAGGGGGGGGGGGGGGGGGGGGGGGGGGATGAGTTGGTTATAAAATTTACTTTTAAAAATTTTGAATAAATTTCACACCACTTGATTATTCAACTAAAATGGCTTGGAAACTTTCTTAAAACAATAAACTTAACAAATAAAAACTTTGAACAATAATTCGGATCAAAATGATTTGCTTAAGCTCATGAAAAATCAATTATCAATTCAATACTTTTTACTTCCAGAAATCTTCTGACTAACTCTCTGATTAAGAAAATATAAGTGAGTTACTCTCTGAATTTATCATTGTTTTTGCTCTAATCTAACTTCTATATAGTATTATGTATATTATATATATTTATTTAGAGCATATAAGCTCATTTGTTATTTATTTACTTTCATGTCTTGCAATTTATTTATTTACTTGTTTTATGCAATTTATTAGGATTAATCTTTTTAGTCTTAGACTTGTCCATATCAAATCCAAACAATTTTCTTTCTTTCCTTTCTTTTCTTTTGGGACTAGTCTATTTTTAGTCCCGGGTTGCCTTGATGAAGCTAAGGCTCCCAATGCATGACCGGGATACCTTGATGAAGTTAAGGTTCCCAATGCTTGACTATTTTATTATGTTTATCTACTTATAAGTATTTCTTTCTATCTTATTATGTATTATCTTTACTTTTACATTGCTACATAATCATATTCATACATGATTATAATGTTGTTGTCTTAAGTAAAAATAAAAATGGGTTCTTTCTTAAACAAGGAAAAGTAAACTAGATTTCTTAATAAAGGAGTCTTCAACAAAAAAGTCTAAATATTGTTTTTTTTTTTTAAGCTTAAGTAAGTTAATCATAAGTTTTAGAAGTATTAGTGCCCAAGATTTCTTCAAATGAAAGAAACTCATTTATTTTATAAATCAAAACTAAACACTCCATAAAGATAGAATTTTTAGCCTTCAACTAAAGACTTTAACTCAACTATATCTTTTAATAGGTTCATTATAGACTTTGAAAATCACATACTAGGAAAGCCTCTTCAAAACTTAATTTTTATATGTTGTTATTCTCTTTTCAAAATTAAGATGAAATTTTTGCTAAGTTCTAATGATAACAATTCTTTATTAAAAAAGTTTTTCTTATAAACTTGTCTAAGGGAATTATTCTACCATTTAACAAATATTAAGAATAAAACAAGTTTTTCAAACCAAGATAAAATCAACTCACTATTTTAGAAACCAACTTAGAAAAATAAAATTTGTCAAGTAAGTAAAGTTTAAAGATAAACTTATTTCCTAAAGAAGAGAAAGGATATAAAAATAAGAGGAAAACATACATTTAACACAACTTCAAATATTTGACCACATCAAAAACTTAAAGGATATTTTGAAAAGCTTATTTTTGAATCGCTAGAAATAAAGTTAGTAGATAACTTGAAGAATCAAATTTTTGGAAATTAATTTTCTTTTGAAAAGATAGGAAATGGAATTATAATAGGGAAACACTCATAACAATTCAAATATATTTTAGTTTTCCTTCTAACAATTCAGAAAGGAGAAATTTTCAAAAGTTTTATCTTTTAAAACCCTTAAAGACAAATTATTTATGAAATATCAATATTGAGACAACACTACAAAAATCATGCATACAATATGAGTGCCTATATATGTTCAAAGGATTTTTCACCTATATATATATATATATATATATTCATATATTTTGCTTAAGGATTTTTGAGTAAAGTGAAGTTTGGAAAAAAATCATATTTTGTAAACTATAAATTCGTAACTATTATGTACCGTAGTATTTTCCAACCCAAATGGCTTTTTATGACAAAAATAACCTTAGAAATGGATAGATCTTTTCGAGTAGGTAGAAAAGGGTATATTATTTGCGCAATTTCAAGTTAAAATGATTAAGTTATGGCCATTTTAAGTTGGAATTATCTTCTATACGAATTTTAACGATCTTATAACATAGTTTTTGATAAGTACCATAGAATCAATAAGAAATACTCATTATGGGTATTCTTCTTGATTAGGTGATCCCGAGGATGAGTATTCATAGCCGGAGAATTATTTTGATTAATGGATTTACTGATCGACTTATCCGTAAGAAAGATAGATCCTCATGGCTAAGTGAGTTTATTTCTACCTTTTTCGTACTTGGTTGTGCTTGTAGCTAGAGGCACTAAAAGTAGGAAAAGATGAAAATGAATTATGTATGATAATATTGGTTGAAAGAATGCTAAGCATACCGAGGCATGAATTATTGTTCATTAACTTATGTTTTACTATTATTCTGTTGAAGTGTGTGCAAATTCTGTGATCACTTTTAAATTACTCTAATCATATACTATGAGTTATATTAATTGATTCATGCATACCATGTAGTTAGTTTCATGGCATGAGCTGCTATACTCGATGGGACAAGAGTATAGTAGCCGGCTTTGCTGGAGCCATAAAACTGTGAGATGGGTGATTAGGAGCCTGAAAGAACTATTTTAAGATGGGCGAGTAGGTGCCTGAAATAAACTACATGAGTTGGATTTTAAGATGGGTTTTAAAGAGCCTGAAACACCTAACCCTAAATGGAGGGTTAAATCCATTCAAACATATGATTTTCGGTAGATCATATGTATTGTTTGATCACTTGCTTGATGCATTCATATGCTTGTTTAATAACTTGTTTGAAAGTATTTATAATATGTTGATTCAGGAATATTCTCATTAAGCTAGTTATGCTTATACTCTGATAAACCTTTGTTATAACAGGATTATATCTTTATACCCAAGGACTTCATATACTCGAGAGGGATGATGTTTTAGAAAAGCTTCTGGAAATCTTTTGAAGATCTTAGGTTAAATATCCTTTAATGTCTTTTGGTGATTGTATTATTTTGTTGTGAGAAAGATTAAGTTGATATTATGATTGTTTGGAGAATTATAGGGGAACACCCCTAAGATGATGTAAGGATTATATTCTCTTAATAATAAATTGGATGATTATTTAGATTTTTATATACTGTATTTACTATCTTGAACTATACATCCCACTAGTGTCTCCTATTGTATTGATAGATGCTTTACATATGGTGTTGAAAACTTTCACATGACTTCGGGAAGTCATTCTTAAGTTTTAATACTGTATGTGGCGGACTACCACATTTAGGGTACCCTATGGGGCGTGACAATGGCTACCACCCCAATGGAAGGAAATGAGAATGGAGAAGGAGATGAAGAGGAGGACGTACTTTCACCAGATTATGGAGAAGAGGCACCGTGGTTCATCGAGTAGGAATCCGAGGAATCCCTATCACCTTAAGTTGGAAAAAAATATGAAGGGAGAAGGAAGGAAGCAAGACCCGTGTTTTGACCCTTAAGTCCAAGCTGAATTTTGTAATTGTGACCTTAAGTGATAGGTCGTAGTGGCTTTTGTTGTTTTTGGGTTGTTGCTTTGTTGTTGTTGTTGTTGCTTTAATATGTTATCTTTGATGTACTTTTGCTTGATTTCGATGTAAGGGTCCTAGTTCCCGCAATTTGAAGTTTCAATGAAATTATGTTGTGTTTTATGAATTTGAGATTTCTCTTATTTAATTTCTTGACTTATATTTTGCACTTATATTACTCACATGCACAAGAATTTCCAATATTCCGTAGCTCATTTCAAAATGTTAATAATATGTTTGAAGAACACTTAACTAAATTAAATAAAATGTAAAACAGCTGCAGTAGAGGAAGAAGACAACAAGAGCAGAGTGCGTCTAATCAACCAAATTTAGAAGGAGAACAACAAGCGGCGCCACCTCCAAATCGACCAATGGCCGATACTCAAGCCGCTTTGCGAGTGACTTTAGGGCAGCTAGCACAAGTGATCGAGGCCATTCGACAAACTATGCCAATTCCTGCTCCTACTCCAACACCAACACCACCACCCTCAGCACAACAAGCATCTATAGCTATGCCAATGCACGAAAGTGCATACTCCCACACCGTGCCCTTGCCACCACCACCACCACCAAGGCCATACAAGAGCTCCTTACCTGGGTTCGTAAGGAGTAACAGATACTTTGAGGGAGCATTTGGAAAACCAGATGAGGCCAATGATTGGTTGGCCTAAGTGGAGCAATCATTTGATGCTTTTGAAGTACCCCACCACTTGAGAGTTAATTATGACACTTACATGCTAAGACTGAATGCAAGAGTTTGGTAGGAATCCAAGAGGAGGGAGCTTATGCTACCTATTACATGGGAGATGTTCCACTACGAGTTCCTTGAGAATTACTTCCCCAGAAGCCTCCGGGTATAGTACAGTGCGGATTTCCTACATATCTCACAAAGAGGCCGCACGATGGAGCAATATGACATCGAGTTCAATAAGCTAATCCAGTATGCCCCAGACTCGTACAAATACAGTGAGGAATTGAAGAGGCAAGTTTTTTTGAATGGCTTGGATAAGGACATAAGAATGAGACTTGAGGATTTCAACATCAAAACTTTTAGGGAATGCATTGAGAGAGCCCAGATTGTTGAAGGAGCTAAGAAGAGAAAGACAAAGGCTACACAGAGGACATCCTCAGTGTTTGGAAGAAAGTTTCACGATGGGTCAAGTTCAAGATACCCCTAGAAAAGGTTCAAGTCATTCCATGGCTTCAAGGGAAATACGAGCGGGCAAGGGAGACTACTACCCTAAGAGGTGTCCACAGCTGAGAGACAAGTGTTATTTCTGCGGTGATGCAAGTCACAAGATCTCGTAGTGTCCGAAGAAGGCCACCACTACCTGCTTTGCTTGCAAGCAAGTTGGACACTTTGCCAATGAATGCCCATAGAGGACGGGTGCCCCAACCAGGACATTTGAAGGATCATCCTCGACAATGCCCTGGAACAGGAATAGTAGAAACCTTGGCAGCCATCCCCGGATTGGCTATGCATGGCATTAGGATATACAATCTAGAGGGATAATGGGTTTGTGAGGAAGTTGAGGACGAAGACTATGAATTTGTTGCCTTTGAGGAGAACGATGGCCAAGATTTTGGACCTGTGACAGGTTAGTCTTCCAACCCTTGTTTCTATTTTCAATTGATTATGAACTGTTTATGATTCAAAGACTAGGAAAGGAAAAACAAGTGTAGTAAACTAAGACGAAGTTAGGAGAATAGATTAGAATGGTTTGAGATAGTAATTAGCCGAGTTGAATGCAGGACACATACCAGTAGCTAAGAAGACTGCTTATGCCTTATTCGATATTGGAGCCACACACTTGTTTATCACTACCAGTTTGGCGAGACAAGTTAGATTACTACTAGCCACCGCCACCTCTGGCTTTCGTGTCAAGACTCCAACCGAAAATGTTGTGATGACCAGTAATGTGTTGAAGGACTGTCCGATAGTGATTCAAGGACATCACATAAGATGTGATTTGATTATTTTGGAAATGAGTAAATATGAAGTGATTTTGGGTATGAGTTGGTTCACCTTTACTAAAGTTATTGTAGATCGTAGAAGGCATAAAGTGGAGTTTAAGGATCTTGATGGGAAGGATGTTGAATTTAAGGGAGAAACAGCAATTACCTAGACTTGTGCAAGACATTAGTAGCCCGAGGCACTTCAATATGAAGTTGAACCCCCCAAAAGTGCATGTTTGGGACAACCTTAAGGAGGTTCCTCCATACTTGGTCACACAACATGGCATTGAGGATAATGTAAAAAATGTTAAAGCCATAATGGACATGCAAGTTTGAAGACTCATCAAGAAGATAGCTACATTAAGCATATTCATATCCAAAAGCATTGACACATGTGTAAAGTTCTTCAAAGTAATGAAGAAGCTAACTAATTTTTTAGTGTACTAAATAATGCCAAACAACCTTAAAATGATTGAAGTCCTTGCTAAAAATTCCACCCAAGTCAAAGTTTGTCCTTAGAGAAGGGTTATTTTTATAGTCTTTAGTGAACAATTGAGCCCTCTTCTTGGTCATAGTTTGAGCAAAGGGGAGGAAGCACTAACCTATCTACTACGTCAATGATATTCTTTAGGGATTGAAAATGAGATATTTGAAGGTTGGGAAATTTACCTTAGCAGTAGCAATCTCAACATAATGCTTACAACCCTACATTGAAGCTCATTAAGTCACCATCTTGACCATTTAACCGTTGTAAAGACTCAAGTTGAATGATGAAATATGTGATAGAGCTCCATGCATATGAAGTGCCGCAAGAAGATATTAAAGCACAAGTCCTGGTAGACTTTATTATTGAGTGCACCAAAGAAAAGCTAACAACCATGTTGATAAACAAGAGTAGATTCTCTATGTCAATGGTTTATCCACTCAAAGGGAGAGAAGGGTTGGACTTGTGCTACACAGATCACATAGTGCAAAGGTATTCTACTCATTTAATTTTAGGTTCAACTTTAGTACTAATTATGTCAAATACAAAGCCTTCATCGCTTGTCTCAAGCTACTAAAAGACATTAGTGTAAGAAGGCTCAAAATCTATTTGGATTTAATGCCCATTGTCTAACAAGTCAAGGGTGAATATGAGAAGAAGGACGAAGGAATTACTAAGTATCTTAAGATAATTCAAGCTTTAGCCTCAAGATTCACTTCCTAAAGTTTTGATAAAGTTCTAAGGGCCTTCTAAAGCATACAAACTTTCAAAGCTTGCCTCCACTAACATTCTTAACTCCCATATGATGGAGAGCAAGATCTTTGCCTGAAGCATCAAGAAGCAACATCGTAATGTCCTAGAGATACAACTTGCACCAATCAAGTTATGTTAGATGGACTCCATTGTATTCTACCTTAAGTACTACATCATTCTTATAATACGAAAGGAATCAAGAAGTTTGATGTACAATGCAACCAACTACATTGTAGATGACCTTCTATATTAATGAGATCTTAGCCTTCCCTTCCTACATTATATTTGAATTAAAGAAGGTTGGTGTAGCCTATAAGAGTTGCATGCCAAAGTAGGCAACAACCACATAGAGATCTAGTCACCTAACATATGATCCCTTTAACTTAGTTATTATTGGCCCACCATAAAGGAAGATGCAAGGGAATTGGTACAAAAGTGTGTCCTATGGTAGAAGCAAGTGCTGATTGAACATGCGCTAAGCACCAACCTCCAGCCCTCCACCAGCCCATGGCTTTTTTCTCTATAAGGCATTGACATACTTGACCCCTTCCATAAAGAAATTGAGTAATGAAAGTTCATTATAACATCAATCCACTATTTCAAAAAATGGGCAAAAGGTAGGATAGTGACCAAGATAATTGAGAAGAACATCGAAGCCTTTATACTTAACCATATCTTCATCAAGTTTAACGTCCTATATCTATTGATCACAAATAATGGAACCTAGTTAACAATAAAAAATTAGAAATTTAGGTAATAAGTACCATTACATCTAAGTGAAAAACGCCTAATCTAATGGGAAACTCAGGGTTATAAATAAAATCATCCCAGTAATCTCAAAAAAAGGGTGGATCAAACATAAGGAAAATTGTGATAAACTCCCCAACATATTGTAGGGTTACTAAACTATTCTCTACACCTAAATTGAGGAAACTTCTTTCTAAATAATGTGGGATAACCTCATGAATAGACTTATGTCTAAACATTTGAAGAACTTTTGAGATAAGAAGCACTAAGTTGATCACCTATTTAGGCTTTGTCAAATTGAATCCTTAATATGGCTTAACATGGATATCCTTGTAGACGGACTCAAGTCTGAATGTCTAAGGAACTACCTAAATTTGTGATCCTTACATCACCCTTTAGTCACTTTAGAAACTACAATAACTTGCATGAGGGGTAAAACAAGCATGACATGCCTACGGACAATAAAAATAATACATGTAAAAGACATAAGAAAATAAGAGAACAAAAAATAGAGCAGTGCAAAATAAAAACATAAAAAGTCATTCTATTGATGAAAATTTGCTTGTAAGGCTTAAAGACAAGCATCTAAGCTTGAGAATACAAGTGGTAGAAAAAAAAAAGCTTGAGAATACAAAAAAAAAAAGGAAAAAGGAAAAGAAAAATCTTATATAAGTTAATTTGGTAAACCAATTTCATCGAAGGGGTAAGCTCAAGAGCATCTATCTACTTAGTAAGCCTAGACTCTCTAGGTTGCTATGGTAGGATGGGGAGGATTATCACCAACATGAGCAGACATTTCTCTTCTTTTTCATCTCCTTCAGGTTATGAAGTTAGGTTCTATTGACATTACATCTTAGAAAGAAATTAGATTTGTACTCATGTACAACAATTTCACATGTGATAGCTAGATTATTCTATCCTGCAAATATTACAAATGCATGTTATATATCCAAGAAACCCCTAATATTAACTAAGAAAAAAAAATCTTTTGCCTTCATCTCATGAGAATCTTTATCACTCTTTCTTTGGAATATATTTGAATTTCCATTAAATTAAGTAATTTGAATTTCTAAGTTGTCCTCAAATCCTTGATATTATCTACTGCAAATGATGCAACACATTACATAACCTCCAGATGTATGCCATCATCAAAATTTACATCTTGTTGAATTAATCATAAACCAATACAAGTCTTAACAGCTCTTAGTACGATGTCATCCTCCATATAATATGGTAATATTATAAACTATGAAAAATTTCATCCAAAAAAATTATCAGTTTAGAAACTATAAGCAAATAATTTTAGTTGCTATGGAAAGCACTAAAAATTAAGTTATATATCTAAAAAAAAATTAGATGAACAAAGAAAATGATTTCGTATATCATCTAACTTCTGAACTCCTCATTTATCTTTAAGGGTTTTGCTTGACTATTTCTCTAATCTAATTAAATACTTAAACACCAGAATTGATCTGGAACAAAGAGAAAAAAACCAAACAATTCAATACATTTTGTATTACATCATACGTGTATGTAATATATCTACAGTTGATAAACTTTTAACTGATAATTGTATGATGTGAATGTGTATGTATGTATGCATGTTACTAAATATCCATTATATATATATATATATATATATATATGTTTGGCAACCTACTATATATTATATTACTTATTTTATGGCAAAGAAAGTGTGGTTACTTCAACAACCTAACTTTGCATATGTTCAATAACTAAAACCTTCTTGTGATAATAAGATACAATTGTAATATTTATGTCTGAATTATTTTGACAAATGTTGTATAAAAACAAATTTAAAAAGCAATTTTTACCATCACAAGCCAACCATCATCCAGTAAGACCTACTAGTGTTTGTTCCTTTCCAACAAGTAACATCTCTACAACGTAGAAAGATAAAAAGAAATAATGTTATAATTAAAGTACAATATAAGAGGTAAATAAATAGTATGACAAATAGATTTGAAAAATTGGAATAACATTCCTTACCTGATTCTAGCATCTTAAGTTCTTCAATGTCTTCCTTTATTGTCAGTAGAGGAGAAGGATCTTTAAACCAATCTTAAGTACAAATTAGGGCTTCCACCATGGTCAGTGTTAAAGAACTATGAAAGGGATCAAGTACTCGAACTCTAGTATTAAAGGAATCGCTGTTGCTACGATTGATAAAGGAATAGCCAAAATATATACATTTAGCCCTCATTTTGTTTGCATCTCTATCATAATGTGGCCACATCGTAGAACAAAGTAGACTATTTGGATTATTAACATCACTTACACGCAGTCAAGATTTAGCAAATTTAGAGGTTGAACGTTTACTAGTTGGAGGGCAACTGATGGTTCTATAATCAACTTATTGAACATCAATTTGTTCTTATTTACATTAGGATTGCACAAGCCAAATGGAATTTCTTGACATGCCATAACCTCTTCTTCTTCAAGATCATCTACATGTTCGTGTTTTCCTTTAGTAAATGACATCTACACAAACAAGAACAAAGAAGATGATGGACATACACTAATTAGGGAACTACTTTAGTGGAATGCCACCTCAATACATCTCACTTTCTAAGATATTTCTTGAATTGGCAAGCAAAGATCATGTACGGGTATGGAATTAAGTAATATTGCATATATAATAAACAGACTTGCTCTCTCAAGATCTACACAATTCACGATGTCTCAAGGAAGGTAATAGGTCCTTTAATAATATTGAAGTGTTGGATCCTTGATATATTTTACATGCACCAATATTAGGTGTGTCTTAATCAACAACTAATACCATTGACTCCATGAATGATGTGACGCATATTGCACCTAGATATATGAGCAATGGGATTGATAAATAAAGCAAAAAAGAGAATAGCCTCAATAGACTTATAGTTACTTGTATATTTTCATTTTACTTGAAGTAGAATTTCTAGAATGTATTTGGTGGTGCTTTTAGAATTTATTAGTTGAGATTCTTCAATAAATATCTTAGATCGTAATTGAATTATTTTAGACAATATGTTATAGTCGTTGGATCACACTAATCTCCACTATTCATTGAGGAAGTGAAATTTTATAAATAGGCATTCTTCACTCATCTATAAGTAAAAAAATAATAATAATAAAACTGAAGAACGTTTAATACTTCTCTATTTGCTAACTGATTCTAAAAAAAAGGGGGGGGGAGGGTGGGAATCTAACGTTGCACCTACTAGGCTTAACAAAGGAGAAAAGGAAAAAAAAAAAAGGAGAAACAAAAAGGAAGTTATAAGCCCAAGCAAATGGAAAAGAAAATAAAGATGCATGACCTCTATGACTCTTGGAACATAAGCTCAAGATTTTGAAAAGGTAAGTCACAAATGGGTCACTAGTTCGACATAGGGAGAAAATAAATATTATAGTCTCAAATCGGATGGTAACAAACAAACTAAATATAAGTAATAAGATATCAAGTTTGTATTATCTTAAATATTTTAAATGAAAAACTATCTTCAACTAATACAGTCGAGCTCCCCCACATAAACGTAAACACACACTTCCATCAATAATAAGCACATATAGATATAGATGATGTAAATGCATTATGTGTTGAATTAAATATCAATCGTTGATAGGTAAAGAAATTTGTATACCATCTTTGGTGGTTGTTATCAAGAGAATGGAGAAGAACATGTATTCCCACTTTTCCGATAGGTCCGCAACTCCTCCTATTTTTTAATTTATTTGATTAATATTCTTTTTAATTCTCATTATTTCGCATTCAAACTTAAAAGGAGAAAAATAATCACCTATTTTAAAGGTGGGAGTCACTGTTCTCATTACATTAAGACTAGCTTTCTTTCATTTGATTTCCAAATGCTGGTTTAGTGTTCGCCTACTGCGTCTTGGGATCTGCAAATGCAAGTGATAGAAACCATACCCTCAAATGAGTAAGGAATAAGGATTCGAGGATAATATCTATATATGTGCTTCTATTTCCATTCACATTTCATTTTCTGATACTGAACCTTCAATTTTCATCATTCAAAAGGCAAACTAGACAAGCAAGAATGAGGAGAATCAAGCCCAATTGTAGGCCTCGTGCGTTTAAGTCCATGAAGCCATGTTATGAGTTACATTAGTAGAAAGCCCTTTTCTTAGAGGTCACTCTATTGAAGATGAAATTGGGTTGGTTCACCAAACGTCTCAAATCTATTCTAAATGTGCATCTAAGTTCTTTTTCACTTATTTTTATATTTTTTAGGCTTTTGACAAGTGATTCCTAAACCTTGTTAAACGCTCTTAAAAGTTACTAATTATAGGTTTGCATTAATTAATTAATAACCACAAAATATAAATTGTGTTGCAGTATACTCATGAACAGCCCTATTAAGCTCCAAGGACAAATCCCAATTCCCAAAATACTTTGTGGCACAATTTTCATATCACCAGGAAATAGGACGGTTCCACTGCAAAGAGTCAAAATTGGGGTGGGGTGAGGGGGAGGGAAAATAAAAAAATAAGATAAATTTCGGTTTAATAACACAGAAGATAAATGCAGTTTCTTAGTTTGAATGCAGGTAAAACATGTTCTCCTGCTACAGAAAGTATAATTAAATAGCCACAACTACAGAACGATTCAATTTTTTTTAACTACTTTTTTTGTTTTTATTTTTATTTTTTTAACTAAACCATATATCTAACTTTTTTACTACTTAGTCATAAAAAAATTGTATAAGCTAAGAATTAAATGAGAATGATGGCTTGAAAAAATGTATTACTCTTATCAGCTTTAGTTTTTGTTATTTTAATTATATAGTTATATAATACATCATACATATATATATAAATGTCACAAATTTGTTAATGAGCTTATTAATAGATATACCCAAGAGCTTGTTCCTTGTTCATTAGCTAAATGAACCTATTTACGAGTCGGCTATAAGTCTAAATCAAAGTTCAAACTTCACTTATTTGAATTAACGAATTCTACTTTGAGCTTGAGCTTGAACTAAGTTGGTTTACTGTTAGAGCTCAAGCCGAGCTGAATTGAAAGCAAGCTAAGTTGAAATAGCTCATAAGTAGCTCAATCCATTTATAATCTTAAGTATGAGATATTACTTTCAGCAATTTTTAAAAATCAAGGGAGTTTATTTTATACTACTTAGTCCACTAACTATTTTATACTACTTAAAAAAAAAAAAAAAAAAAGAAAAACCCTCTTGCATAACTACTTAACTATTTTTAGTCCACTGCTTTATGTCTTTCAACAATTTTTTTTTTTTTAATTGGCAATGGAAACATTAGTTTTCTTTTTAAGAAAATTATTTGTCTGAGGTTGAGATAATAAAAATTTCCAAGTGAAAACAATGGGAAACTTTTAGAGTCTTATTGACAAGACTGCAAGATCAGTTATCCGACATGATACAAATATAATAGTTAATATAATAGGCATTCTAATCATGGGATTATGAGTGGATATAGCCTATTAAATATTTTATACCATCGAACCAAGAACAAAAGAGATGTGACAACAAAGAAAGTGTTTCATGACTTCATTTACTCTTTCAATCTGGACGTGAACTAACAGAGAGGATGACCAAATTTAACTGCATAAAAGGGGAAAGAAGTTGCTTTAGATTTTGGTGATAAATATTTGGTCCGAAAATTTTAATATGGAATAACTATAGGGTAAGTTGCACGATTTTTCTTTTTTTTCTTTTCTTTTTTTTTTTTTTGAAAACTGTAAAAATTAGACAGGCCATCCACTTTTTAAAGAGCTAGTACTTACACCCCGGAAAAGTTGATATAATGAACAATGTGTAAATTTGATAAACCTATTTAGAGAATAGTAAAAGATATTTTCAAAAATTTAAAATTCGGAAAAAGAAAAATATAATAACAAAAGGAAAAAGAAGGAAGAATCTGAATAAAAAGGGATAAAGACATCAAAAGCACATATATTTTTTATTTTTGACAATTTATTGTCTAAATTTTTAATTTTTGTAATTTGGTGCCAACAGTTTCAATTTAATATCTCCATTAATAAAAAGGTTAATATTATTATACTTTTTTGCATTTTAGTGTATATACTTTAATTTTAATTGCATTTTGGTGTCTATATTTTAGTTTTGATGCACTTTGTTGTATATTCAATAATTAATTTATTAAAATTAATATTTTACTTTTCTTAAGTCATATATTATTTTAAAAATGAAAGGAAAGTTTTGTACTAATTCATTAAAAATTAATTTTAAATCTTTAACTGACATAAGATCTTAGAAATAAAAAAAAATTATTTATATATGATAAGTTTGATCGTAATAATTTTTCATATGCAATATTTAATTTTTATAAAATCTTATATCACTAGAAAACTCTCAACATCGATTTTATTTGAATGGGTAAATGTTAAATTTGATTAAAATTTGAATTTATTATTTAAACTTTGAAGTGGTCAATTTTATACTTAATCAAATTTATTGTGACTATTTTCACAACCTCTTTAATATCATTTGTTGTATTTGTAGACATAAAGTAGGTAACATATCTCTGAATTTTTATTAATACGTCTAACCATTTAATACTAATAAGGTGTGTACCTCTAACACCATTCAATACTAATAGATATGTCTTCTATAATAGGAAACAAATATACTTTGTTAGTGAGACAGTAAAAAAAGTCATGAATCTTTGATTGGGATTAAAATTGATTACTTAAAAGTTCAGTATCCAATTAAATTTTTGTGTAAAGTTAATATGCTAAATTTGATATTTTCCATATTTAGAAATAGTATCTTATTATGGGTTCCAAGATTACATAGATTAAGTAAAATTTGAAAATGGTTATTATTTGCAAATTATGACCTTAGGGTTCATGACCTAAGTGTTGTTTGTGCTTTTCTTTTCTTTGCAGATTCTTTTTCTTCCTTTTGGTAGGAGGAGGAGGAGGGACTTGCTCGTCATTCTTTGGATTAGACTTTTACCCTGCAACAAGGTTTGGCAGCTGAATCGAAGTTGTCTACTTCTTTCCAATTTGTTTTCACTTTTTTTGGTTTTTTAATTATTGATTAGGAAGAGAACTTATGGAATATGCTGGCTTTTTGGATCGACGCATATCATGTTTATCATGAGGAGACTTAATCTGAATAGAAGTCAGAACAATTGTTTTCTTTAGTTTTTTAGAAGAAAGATAGTATCTTTACTGCTTAGTTCTTCAGGTTATTTTTTTTGTCTAGGGTTGGGGAAAAAAATAACAAATACATGATTTGGGTTCTCTGTGAGAAATTAATGAACTCTGTGAAAAATTTGAAAATGGTTATTATTTGCAAATTATGTATCATTTTTCTTATAATATAAATTTGTAAACTTGTTAAAAAATTATCTATATATTGTAATATCTTTAGATTTTTTTGGGTTATGTTATTAAAAAAACTTTATAAAATTGTTCAACAGGTCTCTCATCGGTCTTGGGATTGAAAGATTTTATTAATTGAATCATTTGCTTGGATTAAGGGAGGATTTTTTCAGCAATTCACAATTATCTTTCGGGGACACAACGAAAAAAGAATCTAAACAAATATTATGATATATAAAAGTGTATTATTCAAAAAATTGAAAGCTCATGTTATAGGAAAATAACACTAAATTTACAAATTATAACTATTTTCAAATTTTGTTTGCTCTATTTTATTTGGAAATACATAGTGAGATTTATTTTTAAATAAAGTTGATGTTGAGAGTTTTTTAGTGATATAAGATTTTTAAAAATCGAACATTACAGCGACAAATAATTTACTATCAAAGTTTTCATATATATAAGTAATTTTTTTTATTTCTAAAATAATATATCGATTAAAAATCTAAAATCGATTTTCAATGAATTAATACATAACTTACTTTTATTTTTAAATAATATCACTTAAGAAAGATAAATATTAATTTTTAATAAATTAATTAGTGAATGGATACTAAAGTGTATCAAAATTAAAGTATAAATACAAAAATCAATTAAAATTTAAAACTAAAGTGCATGCACTAAAATGCAATATAAATATATATTATTATATAACGGCATTAACCTTTTCGTTAGCGGAGGTACGAATTGAACTATAGACACTAAATTACTAAAATAAAAAATTTAAATACTAAATTACCAAAAAATAAATACTGCAAAAAATTTAATGCCTTTATCTCATAAAACAAATTGTGCCGTTTCGGGCCAACCCCCGGCCATATGAAGATGATTAAAAGACAGGATGTGTGAAACATTCATTGTTCCGTGCCTACGATATAATTATACGATGGACAACCACAAAGATGATATGAAGACAAGACGGTGAATCGAAGAGGAAGATCAAGAGGTTTGGGTCGGCTAAGAATATTTAAAGCTCCATCAAGCCCTTGGTTGTTGATTTGGTGGGAATGATAGTAAGAAAAATATGCAAATAGAATTGGAATTTAATTTGAAGCTAATGTGAAGCAAAAATGTGGATTCTTTTTTAATTTAAATTTTTCAAATTTTTTCTAAAATTTTCAATGTTTTTTAGCACCAAATTAGAAAAATTTATAATAATTAGCTATGTCGGTTTTTATAAGAAATATAAGCATTGACTTTTGGGAAAATTGAACATCCCTGAAATTTTCAAATTTGTATGGTTGGTTTATAACAATTTACCCATCCCTTGCATAAACAATAGTCTGAATAAACTAGATTCTCATACTTTGTAAATCGCCTAAATAATTTCTTAACTTACTTAAAGAATAAATAAAATTGATTCGAATATTTAAACATCCTTAAAATTTATGTGAAGATTGCCAATGTAGCAAAACCGCTAGGAATCGCAACTCCTTCAATCCGTAGTTAGTAAGCCGAAAACTGATTAGATGCATCAAAGTATTAAATATGTAGAAACAGCCAGGACATAAAGAAAAACTAATTAAGGGCCTATTTTAGATGTGTATCTTCAAAATAGCCGCCCACTCATTGAATGTAATTTGGAGCAACAACAACAGCATGACGGTAAAGTTTTTAGACTATTTTGGGCGTGAGTACAATGTTAGTTATATATTTTAAGATAAATTGGACGGATGTCCGTGAAAACTTTACAAACTGTATAGAATATTAGAATTTTAAAAAATCATCACTTACACCCGTTGAAAAAAAAAAATAATATGGATCTTTCCTGAAAACTTTAAAAATTATATATATCCTTAACTTTTTTAAGGTTAATATTTACACCACTAAAAAAATTATATGATGATAATATGTAAATTTTGTTTAGTCGATACTAATGTGTCATTACATCTAATATGTTTAATAAAAGTTAATTATCGTTTTTCTTCTTCTAAAATTTCATTTTAACATGAAATAAATATATTAGAAAAGTTTCTAATTATATTAAAACGCACCTCATGACACTGTTTTTACTTAAAAAAAAAAGTTTTTTATTAAAATAACACTTTAGATGCAAGGTTCAAAGGGAAAAAAAGAATTCATTCTTTAATATTTAATTTTTAAATATTTTGAAACTTTTATTAATTAAACATATAATGACACATTAAACACCATAAAACAAAATTTATATATTAACATCGGTCATTTTTTAAGGGTGTAAGTGTTAACATTTGAAAATACTTAAAATTTTCGATGGGGTCATGCAATTTAATTATTTTTAAGGGTATAAGTATTGACTTTTGAAAAACCTAAAGGTTCTTACAATTTCTAAAGTTTTTAGGGCGGGTTTATGCAATTTATCCTATATTTTATATGGTTTGTATAAGTAAATATTTTACTAAATTAGTGAGTTCCACAGTTGTGCTATTGATATTATCATATTGTTTTGATAATGGTAGTAGCATTGACCATGACAGCGATAATGGTAGTTGCGATTAGGGCTGTTTGTAAATTAGTCGAGCCAAGCTTTTAAAGGCTCGGCTTGGTCATTTAAAATTTATGGAGCTCGAGCCAAGCTTTTTATCAAGTTTGAAATTTAGGCTCAACTCAAATTGTTTAGCTAAACAAATTTTAGTTCTAGCTTAAGTTGAGACAAGCTTTTATTGAGTTATTGAGACTAATTTAAGCTCAAGCTCGACTATTTAAATAGATCATTTTCCAATTTTTTTCAAACCAAAAATATAATATATATATATAGGTGTTGTTATAAATAATTAAATATATATACATAAATATTAAATAAAAAAATATTTTTTTGTTTTAATTGTATAGTTATATAAAAAAATATTATACATCTAATATTCACAAATCTACTAATGAGCTTATTAATAGACCTAAATGAGCTTGTTCACGAATCGACTTGCGAGCATAAATCAAGGCTCGAGCTTGGCTCATTTAGAAAATGTGCTATACTTTAGGCTTAAGTTCAGTGATGTAGATCATATGGCGTCATGTTGGAAGATTAAAAACTTTCAAAGTGTTGGAGCTTAGAAACACTCTACATTCTTGGAAGTAAGATGCACACCGCCGGCCATGATTGTAAGTCGTCGGCCTTGGGAAACCGTAGCCATCGACCTTTATAGGTACACTGTCGGCCTTTATTCTACATCGGCGTTGATACTTACACGCGCCGACCTAATTTGCACTAGCTTTACAACAATTTCATATTTTGTATTTTTAGCCGCCAGACTTTGTTTCAATGTCTTTTTAAGTCTCCATGTATTAGTATATATTGACCATTACACTTGTTTTTTGGGAGAACATCTTTGATATTAATTAAAATTGAGAGTTTAATTTCTCTTTGGTTCTTAAAAGAACTCTTTGAACTTATCGGGTTTTTCGTAGCGTCTATCAAGACTTATGAATCAGATTTCCATCACTGATTGTGGCATCCTCTTTATACCAAGGTTCTTGCTTTGCTAAGTAACGGGTTGCGGTTCTTCCATACATTCTTAAAAGATCTTACGTTAACTTCCAAATTAAGTATTAGGTTTCATCACAGGTTGACGTGGTTAACATCAATTTGGTATTAGAGCCAAGGTTTTCTAAGAATCACCATAATCCAACTTGATTACATAGAGGCATATCAAAACCCTAACTCAAGTCATTCATATTCTTAATTTTCTTTTGTTAGTTTTGAATTGTTTGATCTTGTTGATCTAATTTCTTTAGTGTCTTTATTATTAAAAAAAAAAAAAAGAAGAGGAAGAAAGAATCTGGACAAGACAAAAAAAAATTGATTTTCATTTGTTTGATTAAGGTTCTTGTGAAATTCATGGGTATAGGGTTTGGTTGAATTTATGCAAAAGATTTAATGAGCTTAGCCCTTCTCTGCTTAGTGTGGTTGTTTCTCTTTCGCAGGAATTTGGAGATTTGTTTCCTGAGGAGATACCAAGAGGACTGCCTCCTTTAACAGTCATTGAACATCAAATTGACTTCATTCTAGGTGCCTCAAATCCCCATAGGCCAGAGTATCGAGCAAATCCAGAGGAGATGAAAGAGATACAAAGGAAAGTTGATGAGATGATGGAAAAAGGGTTTATGAGAGAGACCCTCAGCGCATGTTCAGTTCCTGTTATTTCGGAACCAAAGAAAGATGGAATGTGGCATATGTGTGTGGACTATCGAGCAATCAACAAGATCACGGTAAAGTACATAATCCTATTCCTAGATTTGATGATATGCTTGATGAATTACATAGTGCTTGTTTGTTCTCTAAAATTGATTTAAAGAATGGATATTACCAAATCGTATGAAAGAGGGGTATGAGTGGAAAACAGCTTTTAAAACTAAATATGGCCTCTATGAGTGGTTGGTGATGTCGTTCGGTTTAACTAATGCACCTAGCACCTTTATGAAATTAACGAATCATGTTCTACATACTTTTATAGGGAAGTTTCTTGTTGTTTACTTTGATGATATTCTAGTTTACAACAAGAATTAGGATGAACATGTTCAGCATTTGCAAGTGACTTTTAATACCTTGAGAGAAAATAGATTGTATGCTAATTTGAAGAAATGCACCTTTTACATGGAGTCTATTATGTTCTTTGATTTCATTGTGAGTGCACATGGGATTTCTATTAATGAGGATAAGGTAAAGGCAATTAGAGAATGGCCAACACCTAAGAATGCAAATGAGGTGAAGAGTTTTCATGGTTTAGCAAGCTTTACAGGAGATTTGTAAGAGATTTTAGTTCTATAACAACTCCTTTAAATGACCTTCTTAGAAAGAATGTGGACTTTAAATGGACTGAAGTGCATGAAAAGGCCTTTAATGCTTTGAAAGATAAATTAACCAATGCACCTTTTCTTGTTCTACCTAATTTTAAAAGTTTTTGAAATTAAATGTGATGCATTGGGAAAAAGGTATTAGTGGTGTTTTGATGCAAAATTCCAAGCCAATTACTTATTTTAGCAAGAAGCTTAGTGGTGCAACATTGAATTACCCAACTTATGACAAAGAAATATATACAGTAGTGTGAACTTTGCAAACCCGGTAACATTACTTGTGGTTAAAGGAGTTTATCATTCATTCAGACCGTGAGAGCTTGAAATGGTTAAAGTCCAAGGTAAGTTGAATAAAAGACATGCAAAGTGGTTGGAATTTATTGAAACATTTCCCTATGTGATCAAGTACAAGCAAGGAAAGGAAAATGCAGTGGTTGATGCATTATCCAGAAGGAATGTATTTTTGACTTCCTTACATACTAAATTGCTTGGATCTGAGTTCATTAAGGATTTGTATGAAATTGATGTCAACTTTGGTTAAGTTTAGAATGCTTGTTCTAAATATGCATATACTGATTTTGATCGGCATGATGGTTATTTGTTTAAGAAAAATAAACTTTGTGTGCCTAAGTATTCTTTACGTGAGTTGCTTGTTAGAGAAAAACGAGGTAAATTAATGGGCATTTTGGTGTGAAAAAGACTTTGAAAATATTACAAGAGCATTTTTATTGGCTGTAAGTCAAGCATGATATGTAAACTATTTGTGGCCAATGCATTGCATGTAAACAAGCTAAATCCAAAGTAATGCCTCATGGACATTACACCTCTATACCTATGACTAATCAACTCTGGACTGATATTTCTATGGAATTCATTTAGGGTAACTTCCATCTCAAAGTGGTAAGAATATCATATTTGTTGTTGTTGATAAGTTTAGTAAGATGACTCATTTTGTTGCATACTCTAAAACTAATGATGCAACACATATTGCTTATTTGATCTTTAAAGAAGTTGTGCATCTGCCTGGTATGCCAAGATCCATTGTGAGTGATAGGGATGTTGTAAACCCCCGAAGTTTTGGATTCAAATTAAAGCTTAAATCCTAATTAGAAGTCAACCGAAATTTTAAAGTCAACAAAACCCTAGTTTACCGTAACCGCTTAAGTCCGGCATTCCTGTTTAAGAAACCCTAAGGGAGTAAGAAAGAGTTTAGTGAGTAGAATAGTTCGTAATTATCCAAGGAAGCTTAAAAAGATCAGTTTAGTAAAACCGCGACTCGTCTTGAACCCGATCGGATACAGTTCTTGAAAAACGTGTCTCAGAGCTCGGAATAGTAAAAATATTCTGAATATACCGTTAGACTCGTAAAAATATAAGATTTTCAAAAATCAATTTCATAATTTTTCGGTAGCTAAAAATATCATAAATCGCATTTATACGCGTATTTCTTACTACCTATTTAATTGTCATGCTACTTTAGATTACACTATTTATTACTAGTCTACACTATTTATCTATCTCTACTTTTTCTTACAACCTACTCTTACAACCCATACACTTATTTCTTACACATTTTCATTTTCAATATAACTTCACATCTTTCATATCTTACTTTTAATTAATCAAAAGACAAAAAAAATAATTTTTCTCTTTCCATTACATCAAAATTGCATCGGCCCCCTCTTTCTTTTCCTTAAATTGTTTTATTTTTCATTTATTTAATTAACGCAAATTATCTCCCACATTTTCCTATAAATACCCCCTCACACTTCCACTTCTTTCACACTTCTCTTCTACTAAAGTTACTATACTAAAATCTCTCCGAGAATTTCCTTTCAAGGAGCTCTTCCAAGATTAGTTCTTTTAGGTAAAATTTCTTCAATAATTTCATATGTTCATTTATTTAGTATGAGTTTAGTGTGTGTTTTCTAAACCATGAAGGTTAAGAAAGCAACAATAGGTTCATACTTTGTTTTTGTTCATAATCTACTTTCCTTATGTTGTTTTTATGTTCATAACTATCTAATATATCTATATAGCTATATATATCATTTAGAGCATATATGCACATTATTTTGCAATTTATTTACTTTCCTTGCAATTTATTTACTTCCATACAATTTATTTACTTTCATGTTATTTTAAGACTAGTCTTTCTAGTCTTAAACTTGTCCTCATCAAGTCAAAACATTTTCTTTTTCTTTTGGGACAAGTCTTTTCTTAGTCCCGAAATACCTTGATGAAGCTAAGGTTCCAATACTTGATTTATTTACTTATTAGCTTATTCTTTTAAGTTATTATGTTTCTTTATATTTCCATAACTTTATGATTCATATTCATGCATGAACATAATGGTTTTGTCTCAACAAAATAAAATGAGGAAATGTTTTCTTAAAATAAAGATTCTTTTCTAGAAATGAAAGTAGGAAGTAAACTTTTCTAAAACTAAAAAGTCATCTTAACAAACTTAGAGAAATTCATAAAAGATTTTATAAACATACATGACATAAAGAGGACTTTTTAAAGTAAACAAAGATTTTACAATAACTTCACTTTTTCTTCAAATGATAGAAATTCTTTTCATTAAAATAAAATGATCTTAAGAAATCAAGAAATTATTTTTCTAAATATAGAAGTGTTATTACTTTCAAAAAGTGTTGGAAGCTAAGCTTAGGAAATAAAAATCAGTCCTTAGGAATTAAGGAGATTATGAAAATAAAATTTAGAAAAAGAAAAGAAATACTCATTATAACTAAACTTAAGGTATTTCAAAGCAAAATGAATATTTCAAAAACTCTCAAGTTTCAAAATCTTTAAAGACTTTACTTTTTCATAAATTGAGACAACTTCATTTACTTTATACATTTGTTATGAGTCAATAAATATATGAATATATTTTCCAAAGGTTTTACAAGCTATTATATTACCCATCTCTTCAAATGAGCTTTGGATAAAAGAAGGAAAACAAGTTTACAAAAATTCGTGGTGAATCTGTCCGCCACTTTTCGGAACCCAAACAACTTAATTTGATGAAAATAAGTTTAAAAATAGATAGATCTTTTTGAATAGGTAGAAAACGGTATATTATATGTGAAATTTCGAGTTAAAATGAGCAAGTTATGGCTATTTTAAGTTGCAATTTCCTCTTACGATTTTACCGCAATTTTAAGAAAAGTTCAAGATTTTCAAGAATACAAACTTCATGAAAGACTCATTTTGGATATTTCATCTTGTTTAGGTGGAGAAGGACCTGAGATCACTTTTCTGGAGGATTACATCGATTAGGATCTACCGACATGAAGTGAGTTAATTCTTGACTTAAGTTACATTTCCTTGTTTTGTGCCTGTAAGTAATAGCACTAGCAATTAGGAATGAGATAAAATGAATAATTGTTGTGTGACTTGGAATATGATTGATTGAATATAAGTTAAGAATATCAAAAGAAGGTTTGATAAATAAATTGTGATTCTTGTATTGATATGATGAAAATTGCGTTGATTGCCTTTAACTTGAACTAAACATTATTTGGTTAAATATATGTTGAAAATTGATTCATGCATATCATAATTGTGAGTCACATTCTTTTCACTACTATTCTTCATGTAGGGAAACGAGGAAATGGTGGTGGCGGCTGGTAAGAGTCAGAAAGTCTACATGGTGGCTAGTAGGAGCCAGAAAGTCTACAAGGCAAGCAGGAGCCAGTAAATCTGTAAATATTAATGGTCGTATGGGCCTGTAACCTTCCAACCCTTGACATGGAGGGCGTAAATTCCATGGTACACTTGATTTCTGGTTAATCATGTGTATTTCGTTTGTTCATTTGATTGGTGCATTCTCATATGCTTGATTAAACACTAGCTTGCTATATGGAAATGTCTTGTAGATGGAATTATCTCACTAAGCTAGTTTTGCTTATATCCTTATAGCTTTTTGTTACAGTACGATTACCTTTGGTAGGACCCAAGGAGCCTTGTATGCCAGGTATGAGTTTTAGCTAGTAGGAGTTTTTGGGAGAAGCTTTATGTATTTAAGTTTTGGACATAGGCTTCTAGGAAAATCTCTATAGTAGGCTCATGTTATAGTTGTTATTATTTTGAAAGACTTCTAAAGCGGGGGAATACCCCTAAGATGATGTAAGGATATTATTATTGAAATCTTATGTTTATTAATATAAGTTCTTGCTTGCTTTTATTATCTACTTAAATGTAATACCCCAGTAAGTCTCCTACTATCTTGGAAGTACGCCTTACATGTGATATCGAAGCTCCTACATGACTAAAGTTGTCATTCATTAGCTTTAATATTATATGCGGTGGACTGCCACATTTAGGGTACCCTTCGGGGCGTGACAGATGTTAAGTTCTTAAGTCATTTTTTGTTCACTTTGTGGAATAAGTTAAGAACTAAACTATTGTTTTCAACTGTTGCGCATCCTCAAACAGATGGGCAAACTAAAGTAGTCAATAGGACTCCTTCTACATTGTTGCATGATATTCTTCTGTAGAAATTCAATCAAACACTAAACCCATGGATTTCACAAGAACCCTAATCAAACAAATCAGAATCAATTTTTTTTGTCTTGTACAGATTCTCTTCTTCCTTTTTTTTTTTAATAACAAAGACACTAAAGGAATTAGATCAACAAGATCAAACCATTCAAAATTAACGAAAGAAAATTAAAGATATGAATGACTTGAGTTGAGGTTTTGATATATGCACCTCTAATCGAACTAGATTATGATGATTCTTGAAAACCTTGGGTCTTATACCAAATCGATACGAACCATGTCAACCTATGATGAAGCCCAATACCTAATTTGAAAATTAACCTAAGATCATTTTAAGAACGTATAAGAGAACCACAACCCGTTGCTTATGTCACGCCCCAAAGGGTACCCTAAACGCGACAGTCCACCACACCGATATTTAAACTTAAGTATGACAACCTTAGTCATCCCATAAGTTTACATATCGTGTGTAAGGTGTACTCACACAACTTTTAGGATCACACTTTGATTCGAGTAGTCTTAAGAAAGCATACATAGCATTAAGAATATAAATCACAACAAGATAAATAGTTAAACTTTACAAAAGCCAAGGGGGCATACCCCCGCCAAAATAATAGGAGTCTACATCGTTTAGCTCCAATTACACATATCTGAATTTACATTAAAGAGATTTTCCTAGAAGTCCACGCCTATACTAGGTCCCGACTTCCTCAAAAGCTCTTTAATCCAATGTAGTAAACCTGCACAAAGTGTCCTCTCGGAACATCCAAAAATAGGAACACTGCAACAAAAACTATTGGGGTATAAGCTAATTGCTTAGTGAGATTCATTTTCCAAGTAACATACTCGATCAAGCTAAAATATCTATACAAGCAAGTTATAATTAAGCAACCATATGAATGCACAAGCAAATGAGCAAGCAAGCATATGACTTTCCGGTAGTCATAAGTGAATGAATTTACGCCCTCCATTCGGGGTTTGGGGTAGTTCATAAGTCATGCAACTACAGTTCCAAAGTTGGTCCATAAGACATGCAACCATAGTCCCAATCTTAAGTGGGGTGGTCCATAAGACATGCAACCACAATTTTTAATGTTGGTCCATAAGTCATGCAACCATAGTTTCATTATTTGAATGGGGTGGTCCATAAGTCATGCAACCCTAGTCCCCTTCATTAAAGACCCGCTGCCTCCCAAATACACCTTTGTCCCACCAAAGGCATACTCGACAATGATATGTGACTCACTACGTGATATGCATGTACAATTTATTCATATAATCATGGTATATTAATTAGATAATTTAAAAGTGACCATACAAATTTCAGACATTCCAAATCTATACTAGCTCATACAAGATTATTGCAACAAAGCTTGCCTCGATATACTTATCGTTCATTCATGCAAGTTTAGATCACCATTCAATCACAATTTTATCTTTTCCTAAGTCTAATGCCACTACTACTACAAGCACATCCAAGAGCATAATTAATTGAGAAATGAACTCACTTGTCCATGTAGTGAAAATCCACTAGTCGTAATAGTCCTCGGGAAGTGGTAACCCGTCCTCCAATTCACCTAAGTACAAAGAATACCCTCAATGAGTATCTCTTATGAAGTTCTATTAAACTTAACAATTTTATTTACTAAGTTCGTCAATTTCCGCCTAGGTTGAATCCTTAACTTAAAAAGGTCATATCTAACTCATTTTAACTCGGAATTTAGCTTATAATATACCGATTTATACCTACTTCGAAAGAGCTATCTATTTCTAAAGTTAATTCAAACATTTAAGGTCATTTAGGGTCGGAAACATACTGTACAGTAGGGTTGCGAAAATCCAAGATTTGAGCCTTTGTGAAAAATTGCCATATCTACTCTATTTAACTACTTAGATTAACTTATTTTAGTCCTAAACTTGCAAGGAGATTATCAAAACAAAATTAAGAGATTACACACTTATCTAATCCCAAACATAAAGTTCAAATGAAACTTCTAAAATCCATTTTCATAAAACCGAAATTTACAAGTCAAACTCATTGTCTTGTTTTGAGTAATTCCTTTACTAAAACTTACTTAGTTCAATGAAAATAATTTTTCCTATATTATATATCATCAAAGCATTCCATTTTCAATATAAAATACTTGTTTTGAGATCTAAAAGAAGGTTTTAAAAATTGGTCTCCCCATAATTACGAATTTCCTCTTTGAAGTTTACAATGAAGACAAGACCTAAATTTTGTCTTTTACAAAACACTTGATTTAAGCAATACCTTTTAGGAAAACTCATTTAAACTTATGAAAATTCATTCCTTAAGATATCTATACCAAGAGCCCTTTATATTTTTGTCTAAATCTTCATTTTAAAGTTGAATGATGGGTTCCAAAAATGGGTCTTGGTCTAGATCCGAATTTTCATAAATTTATTTTGACATATCTCTTGAGAAAATTCATCAAAACTCATGAAAAACAACCCATTACATATTATATCTTAAGAACCCTTCATTTCTTGAATAAAATCCTCATTTTTGAGTTGGAAAACATGTTTTTATTTTAGATCTTTGTCTTGATCCGAAAATACAATTTTTGTTTTTGAAAATAAACTTTGAAAATCAACTTTGATTCTTGTAAGATGAAGTCTTGATGATATACATCCATCAAACCTTCATTTTCTTAACAAAAACTTCCATTTTAAGACTTGAAGGGGTTTTTAAATAGTGCCTTGACAAGTTACGAATTTTACTTTTTCATTCAAACTCAAATCTAAGATCTACTCAATATCAACCATGAGAACATAAGAAAAACTTGGTAGTAGGCCTTAAACTTCTAGATCTACACATAAACATAACTAAAGCTTGGTAAAACTCTAGATCTACAAGCTATCACAAAAAAAGAAGATAAACAAGCCTTCAAATAACAAAAATACTAAGAACAAAAGAGATCATCATCTAGAGGAGTGTTTCAACTCTTGGCATCATCATCCATAGCTTTTAAGCTTGTGGAATGTCCTTTGATGCATGAAACATCCACAATATCATCCTATAACATCTTATGAGAGCTAAAAGAGAAGATTACCTCAAATATTTGCAAGAAATATGTGGAAGCAAGAAAAAAAATGGTGGCAGCTTGTTTTAAGAAGACAAGCAAGAAGAAGAGAAAAGAAGGGAAAAAGAGAGAGGAAAAATATAGGGTTTGTAAAGTGAAAGAGGGGAATGAGATGTTTAAATAGAATGAAAGTGTGTTAAATAATTGATAAAAAAAATAAACAACAGCTGCAAGGAGGAGGGGGCTGGCGTGATTCATGTGGTGTAGGAGTGTGTGTAGTTTGATTTTAACTTGTATTTTTGAAAGTGTAACAATTGCTTCCATATCTAACTAAAAAGACTTTAAAATATCAAATAAATAATTAAAAATAATGAAAAGTGGCTAATTTATGGGGAATGGTCAGCTGCAATTTTGGGAAATGGAGTGTAAGAAAAAGCAAAAGAAACATAATAATGTGTAGTAATGATAATGATGTGTACTTGAGATATGGGTTGATAAAGTGGCTTTTTGAATAAGAAAATATATAAAATAAATTAAGAAAAATATTTTTATTTAAGTGGCAGAATTTTTATGATTTAAATAAAATAATCAATTAAATTATTTTTAGAAATTTAACAATTAAGTTACCGGTAAGAGTAAAATAAGCTTATATGAGCTATAACTGATATTTTTAAAATCCGAAAAATTATAAACTTGATATTTTTGAAATCCTTATAAAAATACGAGTCTAAAAATATTAAAGATATATTTTTAATTTTCCGAGCCCCGGGACACGCTTTCCAAAGCAGTATCCAAACGGGTTCGAAATAAGCCGAAAATAAACCAATTTGATATTTTTAATAAATCAAATATTATTACGGACTATTCTAAGCACTTTAATTATTTTTCGACTCCTCGATTTACGAACTTGGGTTTGTAGGATCTAAACTGTAGGGTTTTACTCAAGATCCATTGACCTAAGGTCTTCGATTGACTTTCCTACTTAAGGTTAAGGATTAAAAAACAGGGGTTTACAACTTAGCAAAGCAAGAACCTTGGTATAAAGAGGATGCCACAATCGGTGATGGAAATCCAATTGAGAAGTTTTGATGGATGCTATGGAAAACCCGATAAGTTCAAAGAGTTCTTTTAAGAACCAAAGAGAAATTAAACTCTCAATTTTAATTGATATCAAAGATGTTCTCCCAAAAACAAGTGCAATGGTTTATATGTACTACGTGGAGATCTAAAAAGACATTAAAACAAAATTGGTGGCTAAAACAAAGCTAGCGACCTAAAATTACAAAACACGAAACTAGTATAAAGTTGGTGCAAAGTAAGCTGGTGGTGTAAGTATCAACGTTGGTGACATAGCCATAAAGGCTAGTAGTGTACGGTTTCCTAAGGCCAGCAACTTACAATCATGGCCAGTGGTATACAGCTTGCTTCCAAGAATGTAGTGTGTTTCTTGAAGCTCCAACACTTAGAAAGGTTTTAATCTTCCACGATAATGCCATCTGATCTCCATCACTTGGCTCTTTTGCTAATCGAGCTCGAGCTAATCCTAGCCTGAAGCGAGCTAAGCTTGAGTAGCTTGCAAACAGCTTGGCTCGTTTACAGCCTTAGTTATGATGACGGTGATAGTAGTGGTGGTAAAGCCATGGATGATAAAGTGGGCATGGTAGTGCTCACAGTACTAGTTCGAGATCTTGGTTAGGAATTTTATTTATTTTTATCTTGACCATGATTTTCATACCACCATATGAAAGAAAAAGAATTTGGCCATGTCTTTTAATGAAAATATTATTCAGGAAAATATCTTTTATTTGTCCATGTTTATTTAGAGAAAAAATAGAATCATTATTAGAAAGTTTTCCCTTGTTTGGAAATTCATAACTTATTTTGAGGAAGACAACTTGCCGAATATAAAAGAATAAGTCATTTTATCATCGACGTGCAAGCTCTATCTATCAATCATTTATTATTTAAAGACATTTATTATTAATTTTATAATATTTTTCCTTTAGGTAGAAAAAATTTCTCATTATAAATATATATTTATAATTTTTTTTATAATTAATGTGAGTTGTCTTGAAGTTATACAAATAGAGAAAAATTATTCTCATAAAATTAGCCAAATATTCAAACAATAAGCTTTTTTTTTTTTCTTTTTAAGGAATAACATTATTATAAATAAGTAGTTTTCCTCAAAACAAGCGAGGTCTTAAAATTTATTAGGCAATAATATGACTTTTGTAGTATTACTAGAGTTATTTTAAATATCAAATATGATATGATAAATTATGTTTTTTTTTCCCATTATTTTAAAGAGTGGCAAATAGAATGCTAACTAGAACTTTTAAATTACCGGGCATCTATAATTTTTTGAATTGAGCATCTATATACTGTCATATAGTAGTAAACCCTATAAAAATTTGATAAGTTAATAGAGCAAAAGAATTTTCATAATTAAAAGAAAGCCCCAAGAAATGCTTATATAAAAGTGTTACTAAATACAAAGGGGTGTAAATATTTAATAAAAAAAAAGAATGTAAATAACAAATACATCCCTATATTTGTTTTATGTAGAACTCTACGTTTTGATATCAATAGTTTAAATTATTCAAGCTTTTGAAAATGTATTCTCATATCTATATGATCTTTTATTCTTTGATAAAAAATTAATAAAATGTAACGCTCTAAACTGATAGCATATTAGCTAACCACACTTACTTGAGATGGACACACAAAAGCTATTATTCCACTAATCCACAATTGTAAATGCCATATAACATCAATCTCTCCCATATAAGGGTATTTATTTAAAACATCTCATAATAACAAAACTTCTAAACAACTTAGTTGGTATAAACCAAAAGCCAACTTAATATAATCTTAAAACATCCTAAGAAAAGGTCTCACAAAAATTTAGATTTATAAAAATATACAAAAAAGAAAAAGGTCTCACAAAAATTTAGATTTATAAAAATATACAAAACTTCATAAGATCTTCAACTTTATCTATCTCTAAACCATAATAACTAATAGTCAGCAGGAAAGTGAGCTCCACTATCATCTTCCAAGTGAGCTCCACTATCATCGTCCCCATAGTCCATATAAACATCATAGCCCGATAGATTAAAAACTACTAGATCATCACATGTTCCTTAAAAAAAAAGGTGAGCACAAAGACCCAGTACGTCATAACCATAAACACATGTCATAAGCATATAGCATATAGATCCACATGCAACCTAGTAACTCTTGTAGCAACCACAGTTTATTAGCTTTGATTAGCTGATAAACAATACATTTTAGAATCATTTACAAATAGTTATAAACCCAGAGTAACTCACGACTACGAAAAAACAACCAATAGAGAAAATAATAATACATACATATATTGGCATTGGAAACTCCTCACATACCCTAAGTACCATACCCACACCACTCCTAGACGACCAGAATCACTCTATACACCACTCCACTCGGGATAATGTCACACACAAATTATCAGGTTACCGTTCTAGTAGCAAAGATCCTCTTGATCTACTAGACCCAGCTAAAGACAAGCAACAAACTCAATTAAAGCTGAATAGTATTATGCTAATTTACAAATACTAAACCTACAATCACAAATACCAAGCAAGGTAAGGTTGTCACGCCCCAAAGGGTACCCTAAACGTGACAGTCCACCACACCCGATATTTAAACTTAAGTATGACAATCCTAGTCGTCCCATAAGTTTACATATCGAATGTAAGGTGTACTTACACAACTTTTAGGATCACACTTTGATTCGAGTAGTCTTAAGAAAGCATAATAGCATTAAGAATATAAATCACAACAAGATAAACAGTTAAGTTTTACAAAAACCAAGGGGCATACCCCCGCTAAAATAATGGGAGTCTTCATCATCTAGCTCCATTTACACATATCTGAGTCTACATTAAAGAGATTTCCTAGAAGTCCACACCTATACTAGGTCCCGACTTCTCAAAAGCTCTTTAATCCAATGTGATAAACCTGCACAAAGTGTCCTCTCGAACAACCAAAAATAGGGACACTGCAACAAAAACTATTGGGGTATAAGCTAATTGCTAGTGAGATTCATTTTCCAAATAACATACTCGATCAAGCTAAAATATCTATACAAGCAAGTTATAATTAGCAACCAATGAATGCACAAGCAAATGAGCAAGCAAGCATATGACTTTCCGTAGTCATATGTGAATGGATTTACGCCCTCCATTCGGGTTTGGGTAGTTCATAAGTCATGCAACTACAGTTCCAATGTTGGTCCATAAGACATGTAACCATAGTCCCAATCTTAAGTGGGTGGTCCATAAGACATGCAACCATAATTTTAATGTTGGTCCATAAGTCATGCAACCATAGTTTTCATTATTGAATGGGGTGGTCCATAAGTCATGCACCCTAGTCCCCTTCATTAAAGACCCGCTGCCTCCCGATCGTACTTTTGTTCCCACCAAAAGCATTCTCATAATGCAATTGTGACTCACTAAATGATATGCATGTACAGTTTATTTATAGAATCAGCAAGTTCATTATTAATTTAAGAGCGATCATAGAGCATTTCAAACAATCCAAGTCTATACTAACTCATACAATATTATTTCAACAATCTCGTCTCATATACTTATCATTCATTCAATAGGAAAAGTTCATTTCTCATCAACAATTTTATCTTTACCTAAGTCAGTGCTACTACAATTACAAGCACACTCAATGAGCATAATTACTTAGGAAATGAACTCACTTGTCATGTAGTGAAATCCCCTAGTCGTAATAGTCCTCGGGAGTGGTAACCCTCCTCCAATTCACCATAAGTACAAAGAATACCCTCATGAGTATCTCTTATGAATTTCTATTAAACTTAACAATTTTATTTATTAAGTTCGTCAATTTTCGCCTAAGTTGAATTCTTAACTTAAAAAGGTCATATCTAACTCATTTTAACTCGGAATTAGCTTATAATATACCGATTTCTATCTACTTCGAAAGAGTATCTATTTCCAAAGTTAATTCAAACTTTTAAGGTCATTTAAGGGTCGGAAACATACTGTACAGTAGGGTTGCGAAAATCCAAGATTTGAGCCTTTGTGAAAAATTACCATATCTACTCTATTTAACTACTTAGATTAACTTATTTTAGTCCTAAACTTGCAAGAAGACCTTTAAAACAAAATCAAGAGACTACACACTTATTTAATCCCAAACATAAAGTTCAAATGAAACTTCTAAAAATCCATTTTCATAAAACCGAAATTTATAAGTTGAAACTCTTGTCTTGTTTTGAGTAATTCCTTTACTAAAACTTACTTAGTTCAATGAAAATAATTTTCCTATATTATTTACATCAAGGCATTCCATTTTCAATATAAAATACTTGTTTTGAGATCTAAAAGAGGTTTTCAAAATTGGTCTTCCCTTAGATACGAATTTCCTCTTTGAAGTTTATAATGAAAACAAGACCTAAATTTTGTCTTTATAAAGCACTTGATTTTAGAGATACTTTTAGGAAACTCATTTAAACTTATGAAAATTCATTCCTTAAGATATCTATACCAAGAGCCCTTTATATTTTTGTCTAAATCTTCATTTTAAAGTTGAATGATGGGTTCCAAAAATGGGTCTTGGTCTAGATCCGAATTTTCATAAATTTATTTTGAACATATCTCTTGAGAAAATTCATCAAAACTCATGAAAAACAACCCATTACATATTATATCTTAAAAACCCTTCATTTCTTGAATAAAATCCTCATTTTTGAGTTGGAAAACATGTTTTTATTTTAGATCTTTATCTTGATCAGAAATACAATTTTTATTTTTGAAAATAAACTGAAAATCAACTTTGATTCTTGTAAGATGAAGTCTTGATGATATACATCCATCAAACCTTCATTTTCTTAACAAAAACTTCCATTTCAAGACTTGGAAGAGGGTTTTTAAAATGATGCCTTGACAAGTTACGAATTTACTTTTTATTCAAACTCAAATCCAAGATCTACTCAAATACAACCATGGAAACATAAAAAAAAACTTGTAGTAGGCCTTAACTTCTAGATCTACACATAAACATAACTAAGCTTTGTAACTCTAGATCTACAAGTTATCACAAAAATAAGAATATAAGCAAATCCTTCAAGATAACAAATATACTAATAACAAAAGAGATCATCAACAAGAGGAGTGTTTCAATTTTTAGCATCATCATCCATAGCTTTTTAAGCTTGTGGAATATCCTTTGATGCATGAAACACCCATAATCATCCTACAACATCCTATGGAAGTTAAAAGGGAATGATTACCTCAAATATTTGCAAAAAAGTGTGTATGAGTAAGGAAAGAAAATGGTGGCAACTTGTTCTTAAGAAGAACAAAGCAAAGAAGAAGAGAAAGGAAAGGGAAAAGAGAGGGTTTGAAGTTTTTTGGAAAAATGGAATGAAAGTGAAGAGAGAGAAAAGTAAAGGAGTATTTATATTAGGTGGATTTAGGGTTTGTTTGTATAATAAAAGAGTTAAAATGAAACAAATTGGGGGGGGGGAAAAATATGGGGATTTTGCGCGGCCAATGAAGGGAGTGAGAGGGAGATATATTTGATTTCATTTGAAATTTGAATTGTGATAATAAATTGTATTAATTGTAATGATTTGTTAAGAGACAAAATTTCTGTGGAAAAGAAAATGAATTGAGTGATTAAAGGTTGTAAGATAGGGTATGGGTATGTGTGTAGTAGGTTGTACTTGGAATAGTAATAAATAGTAGATAAGACATCTACTTTACCGTAGTAACGAAAATATGAGAAAAAGGCTATACGTAATTTTATAGCTCCCGAAAAATTATAAAATATATATTTTTGAAATCCTTATAAAATTCCCGGTTCTAACGAGTATTCCGGAATATTTTTCTGAGTTTCAGTTCCGGGCTCGCTTTTCCGTAATGAAGCTCGGAAAGCTCGGAATAGAAAATTTTTCGAAATCAAAATTTTGTATGGTTCGAAATATACTATAAAACAATAATCCGCATTAATTTATCTTATAGAGGTTCTTTTATATAAAATCTAAGAAAAGCCAGAATTAGGTTCCTAGGTTACTTGTACTAATCCTATTAGGGTTTGATTTCCGATTTACGGAGCTTACTCAGTTACTAAGAAAACCGGGGTTTACACCAGACATATTACATCACATAAGTTATTAGCAAATCATATGTAATGCAAGCACTCAATCATATGCACGGATACAAGCTTGGATGATCTAGAATCCAAACAGGGAAAAAGATTTACGCCCTCTTTTTCAGGATTGAAGAACATTTACCTTATGACCCATCTGCCCATAAGAGACTAAGTTTACAGGAAAATCAACAATTTGTCGTTTTAGGGTTATCACTTTAAATATAATAGATTTAACTTACCATTTCATGTATCCATCCTTAGAAACTCCCTAAATATTAATCATTTCAAAGTGATACTACGGTCAGTGTTCTTCATTACCACTTAGTTCCCATAGAACCAACGGAAGAAAAAAACCTTAGAAGAACTAACACTTTAGAAAAACCAAGCATTAACAGAGAACCGAAATATTAATACATAGCAGGCTGTCACCCATTTATTTATGCAATAATGCAGTACGTGCAATGCATGACCAGATTATTTTATTAAGTCAATAGTTCTTACTCAATTTCATGGTGATCATACATTACACATAATCATCATCATATTACTTCACAACATCAAATCATTGTATTACCAGTTTTGTAAAGGTAGATATTAACAGTCAGATAATCAGATCACAACATACTTCCAACAAAACATTCATTTGATTGTCTTTGTATTATATGTTCAGTTATTTACAAGCACAAACAATACAATATGACTGAATTACTCACCTGCTCATGATGATTTAATCGTAATAATCTGCCGGAAGATCCTCTAGGGTATCAAAGTCACCTATTGAGATGAATAAAGTATTCATCAATATAATAAGGATTATATAGCTAAATCTCTATACGTGTCTAGTGTCCTAAATATAGAAAATCAATATAGAAAATCAGATGTATTTATGTTATTCTACACCGAACTCAATATAGAAAATCATATGTATTTATTATTACTTAGTGTCGTCGTGTTTCTCTAATTTATTTCATATAATTATTTTGTCATTTTTAGAAGTCACATTATTTGCAAATTTAGCTTATTTCAATTTCCATTCTTACCTATTTTATCTATATAAAACAAATATTTGATTATTTATAATTTTTATTAACACTTAATATTTTTCTCTAATTCTAGGATTTTAAGAATTATCAAATCTTAACCAAAATGTTCTAAATATTTGTATTCATTTTTCTATTTAGTAACTTCTATTTTGACATGCAAATAAATATATATAAATATAATTATAATTATATCTAAATATTCATTCACGAAATACAGATTGTATAGAAAGGAAAACAGGTTTGTACGCCGGCTCCTATGCCGCCGGCGTTGAAACCCATGTGCCGGCGTTCTTTTAATTTGCATAATATTTCATATCGTTTGCACTAGCTTAAAAGCCGTTGGCTTTCAACGTACGCCGAACTCTATGCCACTGGCGTAAAATCCCAAATATTCGGCGTTCGTTCATTTTTACGTGAAAATAATTTGTTTACGTAACTTATGTTCAGTGTAAGCCGTCTCTACATAGCCAGCCTACCCTTGTAAGCTGCCGGCATTGGACGTCTACTCTGTCGGCTTATGGACAGTGTTAGCACTGTTCATCATCTTCTCCGATGAACCAATTCATATTTCTTAAATTTTCTTAATCAAAAACATTCCTAAACCATTCCTAAGTGTTTCTATATCTTGTATATAGACATACAACAACTTCTAACACGTCTACAAAATCTTAAATTTCAAATATAATAAAGTATAGCTAGGGTTTCAAATTTTACCTTGGTTGAGCCAATCCGATGGAATTCAAAGCTTGTTTTTGTGTTGATTATGTTCCTATGATTATCAAAACTCAGTTCTAATCCTTAGATTTAAAGAAAACCATTTGAATTGCATCAACTTACCTTGAGCTTGTTCCAAGTATTTTCCGTATGGTATTTTTCCTTGATTCGAATTGGTTTGCTTTGGACTAGTTGATCTCTGTTTTTAGATCATTTTGGCTACTACTTAAGAGTGGTTTTGTTTTGGAAAGTTTGAGAGAAAAAGTTGTGGTTGTTTTTTTATGCATTAAGAGACTTAAAGGTATGTATATAGAAAGAAGAAGAAGCTTGCGACTGCATCATTTTCCTCCGAATTTGATCCGAATTTCTTCTACATATAGCTCTGTTTAATCAGTTGTTTTCATGGCATAAATGAGGAGCTGATTTGGCAATCTTTGATTTTCTTAAGGAGTTGATTTTGTTGACTATTTGGGCAGTATTGAGGCAAAATTTCGGCTCTCAATTTTCTATGTCCTCCAAGCCAACCAAGAACAACTTGCAGCCGAAAATCTCCACCAAATATATATATATATATATATTAATATTAGTTAATTATTTAACTTAGTTTTAGGATAGTTTACTAAGTTATATGGGTATAATTTAGCTAATCTTTGAGAGTTTTTGTACAAAAATATGTTTATAGGATTCTACAAAATACTTAGGTTATTAAACAATACAACTTTAAGTTTTAAATTTATGTGATTAATTATTTGTAGAATTTTATCTCCCGCGATTAAGGTTTCCCAAACTCATTAGGTCAATTTTTGTTTTAGGCTCCAATAGCTTAAGAAAACCCTAATTAGAACAATAGTGTGATTCAATTATTTATTTGAAGTTTAGATCTTGAGTTATACATCAGTTTATGTTTTCATTATGTATTTATAATCCTAACAGTTTATCTTTAGGTTATCGTTTTCTATTTACAAGCATAGTTAATTAACTACTTAATATCGCACTTGATATAGAAGCTAGATTATCTATTTATCTTTATCTTTTGATACTTATTAAGAAATCTTATTAGTAGCATTTAATACTATCTAGAAATCTTAAATTTAAGGTTTAAATCTAAGCATAGGCTCATTACTATTTATTGTTCTAATCTCAAATCAATTGTTGAGTTCAAAAGTAGTCATTTAATCTCTATGTTTATATTTTTCTATTTAAATCTATTTGTATAACAAGTTTCGAGTTTGAAATTTAGATTTCCTTTTAATCATATCTTGAATTATCCATTCAAGATACGAAATCTCGTTTTTGGTATCAATTAAGGTTAAAGAAGTTCTTTATTTGATTTCTAAATCCTTATCTAGCCAAATTTTATGCATTGATCTATTCTTAGGCTTTTATTAGGATCTAAATTTACTAACTAGTTCATACATTCTACTTTAGAGTCATATACTAATGTGGAAAATTTCAGGGGTTTACAGAGGTAGTCATTCTTAAGCTTTAGTATTGTGTACGACAAACTGCCACATTTAGGGTACCCCTCGGGGCGTGAAAATTTAGGCCTATAATCTAAAGGTAACTTATTTTTATTGTTCCGAGGTTTCGTTCTCAGTATTGCTGGACTTAGGGTTCCTAGGTCCGACCTAGCCCTAGGATATTCTTTTAGAGTTTCGATTTCCGGTTCTAATTTCCGAAACCGAGTTTAGGTTGCTAAGAAACGAAGGCTTACAATCTTTCACTGTTTAGGAATTATTCATCCTAACTATTAATAATAGTAAATTTCCTAATGCTATTTTATGGTATTATAATATTAAAGATGATTTAATAATCATTGCATTATTATTATAATCTTATTTTTCTAAGTATTGAAAGGAAATTGATTTTAAATTTTATAGTAACAATCAGTTTATCATCAATCATTATTTATTTATACATCAATACTTTTAATTCGTGAAAAAAAACTAGGAGCGATTTTTATGACTTTTTTATTATAGTTCTTCATGATTCAATATTATATTTTTAATAATTATTATAATCATGTTATGTAAAATTATGGTGATTACACCATAGTTGTCGAATAGGAAGCAACAAATTGTCATAGCTTGGGTTGATCAACATACCCGGTAAGCATACCAACCACAAGCCTATTGTCTAACTCTAAAATAACATTTCGCGTTTGAGTTCCCAGGCAAATTGGAGACCATGTAGCGTACCCAGATTTTTGCAACCAGAGACGGGGCTACACCAATGTTAACCATAAAACCACCAATCCATCTCTTATGAAAATCACGAATCAAACTCCTAATCAAAGCTACAGAATTTCCACTTTTTGCTGCACCTCTCTGTGTTAACTTTATAATACCCACAAGAAGGAGGCTCCCATGCAATCATCCTTTCACTTTTAGGCTTAGAGTTGCTGCTACAATTTTTAAATTCAAAATTAACATTGTAGATCTCTTTCACCTTGGCTAGGAGGATAGGCATAAGGGAATGTTTAGGTAGATTCTTTCCAGCCATGATTTTATTACGCCAACTCTAAAATAACCAGCAAGCCGTACCAAAATAAATGGCCTATGAAGTATTATTATGCAAACTAACATCATGCAGATTGGAAACTATCCATTTATTAAACAGAAGATTCATAAATATATTTAACTTATCAACAAGTACCAATTTATACCAAATTAGCATAGCATGATGACAATTTCGCAAGACGTGCTCAACCATTTCATCCTCTAAACCACACTACTGACACTTAGCATCAACAATGAGATGTCTCCTTTTTCGTTCAGCATTAGTTAGCAAAGCATGATGAAATGCTAACTAGAGAAAAGAACAAATTCTTTTAAGTCCCCCCATCTCCAAACAACCTTCCATTTTATATCTGGATTGCACTAGTTGTCTTCACAAATCAAAGTGTAAGTAGAAGTAGTAGCAAAGAATCCAAAGGACGAGAAACCCAAGAAATTTTATCACAACCAGCCATATCAAATGATGGGAAAACTACTGCAATACGGCCTATAATAGAAGAATCCAGGTATTTGCTCAAAAGATTCCAATTCCATCTACCTTGTCAGATACATAGAATCTCACGATAGCATCTCTCTCCCCTTTAGGCACATGAGACACAACATAATCAATTAATGGCTTATCCATCCCCTGCCATTTATCATACTAGAACAAGATGCGTTTTCCATCACCAAATATTCACATTAATCCTTTGAGCACTATATCCCATACTTTAGCTAGATTATTCTAAAGATGTGATGGTTGATGAACTAGAACAAATTGAGCAGCTAAGATATTTGGGAACTTGTATTTAGCTCATAACAAATTAGCCCAAATCATTCAAGCTAGAGATAATACCCCAAGCAACTTTAACTAAGAGAGTCGCGTTGAATTCTGTCATCTTTCTTATATTAAGCCCTCCACATACTTTAGGTCGAAAAATCCTATCCCAAGAAACCAAATTGATTTTCCTACTGGTTGAATTTGATCTCCAAATGAAATTCCTCATGGCATTATCCATATCGTCGTAAACTCCTTTAGGAACATAAGTTGCTTACATAGTGAATGTAGAGAGAGCCGATCATACAGATTGGCACAACGTAACTCTGCCTGCAAGGGAGAAATGATGGGAATCCTACTTCACTATCTTCTCTTCAATTTTATCTGCAATTTTGGAATAGGTACTTTTATTTACTCTTCCATGAATCATAGGAACACTTAAGTAGTGTTAGAGGTTGTCAGTCACCTTGAAATTCAAAGTGCTACTAACTTCATTAACCACATGTTATTGGACATTTAGGGAGATGTAGATTCTGGTCTTATTGCTACTCATGGCATGAAAAAAAAAAAATGCATGCAAAACTCATTGAAGGTTGACAAAATAATAATAGTCTGCTTCACACTAGCTTCTAAGAATAAAACTGTGATAACCCAAATTCATACAGTTCAAAAATAATAATCATTAAAGAAAATAATGTAAAATATATATGTATGTATGTATGTAAATAAATGAATGATGAGTAAATAAATAATTATAAAAGAATAGTACTAAATTTATATAACTTGAATCTTGAGAAGTTTTGTAAATATACAAATATTGCATTGAACCCCAAATTAATATAGTAAGAAAGTATTACTTAAGTAAAAATATTAAATAGATTAGATAATGAATATGGAAATATAATATATTAATCTAATAAACAATATATTATTTAATTATTTAGAATTGTAATGAAAGTGGAAACGATATCAAATTTCAATCTAAATTAATTGGAATAAAACAATGAAAAATTGAGTGGGAGAATAAAATCTTAAAATGATTAAAAGCTTTCGAATAACAAAAACTAAAGTTAATATGGTGTCAACTACCAATAGATAATTAATTTTGAAGTTGATTAGGGTGTAATTAATAATTGAGTTTAGATAGTTTAATTAAAATAAGTAATTTGAAGTATAGGTTATGAATGGATAGATTGATATAGTCAATTAATAAATAGACTTAATTGACATTGAGATTTTAAATACTTTTTTCAATCTTTTATCTATTTCAATTATCCATTTCATAAACCAAATTTCTTAAATCATTTTGTTTATCAAATTTGAACTGTATTTCTTTCACAGTATTTACTCATTTTGATTATTCTCTCATCAGGCCAAATTCCACTATTTTATCAATCAATTTTAATCTAACTACTCTTTTCTTATAATCTATAAATGATTTAAAATTTTCTTAAGTCTAATACTTAGATTTCTGAAATACTTAAATATAGCTTCTTTAATCTAGATTATATACTTCCAATTTTAATGAGTTTTGAGATTACCTGTTTATTTAAAAATATCAATTTCTAAGCCAAAACTCAATTAAATATCAAGTTTTACAAAATTAAATTTCTAAACTTGGTTTGCAATTCAAGTTAACGATATTACTTATTTATATTTTAAAATCTCTTCTAATTGTTTTTAATGCTCAAGATAATGATCTAAAAAGTTTAAATCAAGGTCCTTAATCCTAAATATCTTTAATTAGTTTTTTATCCTATTTAACCCTTTTCCTTCTCTCCTAGCTGCCATTTTCCTTCCTTTTCCACCTCCTTCCTTCTTTCCTACGTTTTCTTTCTTCTTCTTCTCTGCTCCTCTTCTTTTCATTTCATAAATCCACCATCAAATCTCAATCTCAAGAAGTTTATGAGATAGAATGAAGCTAGAAATAGAGATAAATGTGGAAAGCATGTTAGTAAAAGCTTCCAACATGTAAATATGATGTTGTTCTTTTTTTTTTTTTTTTTTTGTGATTGTTGTTATATGATGGGTTAATGCTAGTTATGAGTAAAGCTTAAGAATAAACTTGTAAACTTATGACATATGAGTGTGTGCCAAAACCTAAGCTTGTTTAGGCATGAATGGATAAAAGGGATTGATGACATGATTTGATAAAATGAGAAGTAGAAATGTATATAGAAGTGTTATGGGTTATGTTGCTGAGTTGATATTGTAAACCCCCAAAGTTTTGTAATCAATTAAGCTTAAACCCTAATTAGAAGGTCAACGTAAATCCTAAAGTCAACAAAACCCTAGTCATACGTAACGTTCAAGTCCATCAATCCCGTGTAAGCAATCCTAAGAAAGTAAGTAAGAGTTTAGTATGTAAAATAGTTCAAATAACATGAGAAGGCTTAAAATATTATATTAGTTAAACCGCGATTCGTTTTGAGTACAGTCGGACAGTTTTCGAAAAGCATGTCTCGGGCTCAGAATGGTAAAAAATATTCCCAACATATAGTTAGACTCGTAAAAATATAAGGTTTTCAAAAATATCAGTTTCATAATTTTTCGATAACTAAAAAATATTATATTCGTAATTATACGTGTATTTTCTTACTACCGGTACTTAATTTGTCATGTGTACTTTACATTATACTATTTATTACTATTTTACACTATTTATCTATCTTTACTTTTTCTTACAACCTACTCTTACAACCATATCTCTATTTTCTTACAATTTTCATTTCAATACAACTTCACATCTTTCATATCTTACTTTTCATTAACAAAATACAAAAAAATAATTTCTCTCCCTCCCTCTTACACTTAAGATTGCACCACCCTCCTTCTTCTTTCCCTCATATTGTTTAATTATTTTAATTTATAATTAACCAAATTTCTCCAATTTTCCTATAAATAGCCCATCTTCCTTCCATTTCCTTCACACACCTTTCATTCACTAAAAATACTCTCTCAAACTCTCCATAAACTCTCTCAAGACTTCTCTAGTTTCTACTTCATCTATTGGTAATAGTTTTAGCTTTCTTATTGTTCATTTACTAGTATGAGCTTAGTGTGTTTCTAAACCATGAAGGTTAAGAAAGCAACAATATGTTCATACTTTGTTTTGTTCATGAATCTATTTTCCTTTATTTTGCTTTCATACATAAATAACTAAATATATCTATGAGCTATATATCTTTTAGAGCATATAAGCTCCTTTATTTGCAATTATTTACTTTCCTTGCTAATTTATTTACTTTCAATGTTATTTTAAGACTAGTCTTCTAGTCTTAGAACTTTTCTCATCAGTCAAAATAATTTCTTTTCTTTTTTAAGGACTAGTCTAATCTAGTCCCGGAATCCTTGAGAAGCTAAGGTTTCAATACTTGACATATTTCTTTACTAGCTTAGTTTTTAATTATTAGTCTTTTTTATGTTTTCATAATTTTATATTTCATATTTATGATCATGCATGAACATAATGATTTCGTCTCAACAAGATAAATGAGGAAAAGTTTCTTAAAATAGAAGTTCTTCTCTAAAAATAAAAGATGTTATGAAGGAAGTAATTTTTCATAAAAACTTAGGAATTTATCTTAACAAACTTTTCTAGAAATTTAGAGGGTTCATATAAATTTTAAGAACATAGGAATTTTTAAACAAAACTTACATACACTTTACAAAATCAATAAAATGAAAAGAAATTCTTGATTAAAACAAAAAGTTTTACTAAATTCCATTTTTCATCAAACTAGTTTGACAAACACCAAGAATTCCTTTCATAAAAGTAGATGATCTTAAAAAATAAGGAAATTATTTCTATAAAAATAGAATTATTACTACTTTCAAAAAGTATTAGAAAATAAGCTTAGAAAATAAAAATCAATTCTTTAGAACATAAAAAGACTAAGGAAATAAGGAAAAAAATACTTTATTAAAGTAACTTGAGATATTTTCTAGCAAGCTAAGAGGAAATTTTCAAAGTTTTTTACTTTCCAAAATCTTTAGAAACTTTGTTTTTACCAAAAATACATGGTTGAGACAACTTCATTAATTTCATGCATTTGATAGGAGTCACTGGATACATATATAAATATATTTCAAAAGTTTTACAAACTATTATAATGTTTATCTCCTTGATATGAGCTTTGTAAAAAGAAGGAATGCAAGTTTTGTGAAATTCGTGGTGAAAACAATCACCACTATTTCGGAGCTTAAATGATTTAGTTTGATGAAAATAGTTTTAGAAATAGATATATCTTTTCGAGTAGGTAGAAAACGATATATAATATGCGAAATTCTGAGTTAAAATGAGCAAGTTATGGCTATTTTAAGTTGGAATTTCCTTCAATCCGATTTTACCGCGAATTCAAGATAGATTTAGAATCTTCAAAAATAGCAATTCTATGAAAGACTCATTTTGGGTATTTCATCTTGTTTAAGTGAAGAAGGAACCGATAGCATCTTCCCGGAAGATTACTTCGACTAGAAACGATCGTCATGGAGTGAATTAATCCCTTACTAGTTACATTTCCTTGTTTGTGCTTGTAAGTAGTAGCACTAGAAAATAAGGAAAAGATAAATGAACAAATGTTGTGTGATTTGGATTCATGACTGATTGAATAAAAGTAAAGAATATCGAAAGAGGAATTGATGAATAATTTATGTTTTCTTGTAATGATATGATGAATATTGTTTTTCGTCTTTAACTTAAACTCAATACTAATTGATTGAACCTATATTGAAAATAATTCATGTATATTATATTTGTGAGTCACATTTATTTTCACTACTATTCTTCATGTGGGGAAACGAGGAGTTGTAGTGATGGCTAGTAGGAGCTAGAAAGTCTACATGGGCAAGTAGGAGCCAGAAAGTTTACATGGGCAAGTAAGAGACAGAAAGTCTATAGGGCAAGTAGGAGCCGATGAGTCTGCAAATATTGATGGTCATATGGGCCTATAACCACCCAACCCCTGACATGGAGGGCGTAAAATCCATGCTACACATGGTTTCCAATTAATCGTGTGTATTTTGTTTGCTCATGTGATTGGTGCATTCTTATATGATTGTTTAAATACTTATGTGATTTATGGAAATGTTTTATAGATGGGAGTTATCTCACTAAGCTAGTTTTATTTATACCTCTATAGCTTTTTGTTACAATATGATTACTTATGGTAGGCACCAAGGAGCCCCGTTTGTCAGGTATGAGCCAAAGCTACTAGGAGTTTTTGGGAGGAGTTTATATGTATTTAGTTTTGAATGTAGACTTCTAAGAAAAATCTCTATAGTAGACTTATGTTATATTCGTGTCTATTTTGAAAGTGGCTTAGTTAAACAAGGTTATTAGAACGGGGGAATGCCCCCAAGAAGTTGTTAGAGACTATTATTCAAATGAATATTACATGTTTAGCTATATAAGTTCTTGCATGATTTTATTATCTACTTATACATAATACCCCTGTAAGTCTCCTACTATCTTGGAAGCACGCCTTGCATGTGATATTGAAACTCCTGCGTGACTAAGGTTGTCATTCATTAGCTTTAATATTATGTGTGGTGGACTACCACGTTTAGGGTACCCTCCGGGGATGACAAATATGGTGTTTTGAATGGTGTTTGATGGATACAATATGTAGGAAAGTGACTTGAAGAAGAAGAAAAAAAAGGGACGCGTTCTAGGCTGATACGCCCCTCAACACGGGTCGTGGCAGGGGGTATGGCAGCCACTGTGGCTGCTATTGGGCTACCACAAGGGGTGACAAGGGGTGTGGTGGCCTCTGCCTCTTGCCAATTTTCACATGCTCCTTGATATGGAGCGTGGTGATCACCACCACCCTTGGCACGGCCCATATGGATCCAAAGCTCTTTTGTTTTTCTCTCCTTTGTCAAGTTAACTTGATTTTATTATAATTTCTTCATTTGAACTCGGATTAAAGTGATTTCAAATGCTATGAAAAGGTTAGGAAGAATCCTATAATTACTATGTTTTAAGTTTTAGGAAATTCTAGAAATAACAAAGCTTAACCTATAATTGTTTCATTAGTTGTGTATGTGTAGTTAAGCATAATAATTCATGATTTCTTCAAGACCATTAGAGTAAGGAGTTAATATAACAAGTTTAGACTTCTTAGACATAAAATGAACTTAGTTAACAAATCTAAGTCTCACTTGGCTTAATCTAATTTAGTAACTAAATGAGACTTAATATGGTCTATGCATATCAAATGAATTAGTTAATGGACTTGAGTTAACATGATTTTTATAAATGAAATGAAATAGTAATATAACTAAAGTTAGCTGATCTAATGAGCTTCACTAAGGTAAAATGAATTAGATAATTAAGTTAGATCAACATGACTCGTTTGAGTAAATGATTTATATGTGATTGTAATATACTAGACCTTAAGTAATAAGAGGATGTGTTGTTTCAAGTATAAGATTGTTATGAAATGAGTATTTTGTATATAAATGCTTTGGTGGTGTTTTTGTAACAAAAGACTATAAACAAAGAGAAAAGAAATACTTTGGTAGATAATGGAGAATTGTTTGTATCTTGGTGGGGCAAACTTCGCAACCATGGCGGGGTTCCTACTTATTATCTAATCAAATAGGATCTTAAAATGAATCCAAGATCTTCAATAGATGTTTGCTTTTGTTTTACATTCTCTTCAATAGCCTTTAGCTAACTTTCTATTCTTGTTTAGATTTCATATGAAGGATAATGATGATTTGATGCTGATGATAATGTCGTGGAAGATTGAATGGTTGATGGGGATGGTGCTTTGGTCATCCTAGGGAATAGTTAAGATTTAGCTTGGATGCTGGTTGGGTAAATACAATCTCTTCACCTAGATTGTGCTTCTAATCTATTTGTATTGCAAATAGTATAAAACTAATTGATTGCGCATGAGGTTCGGGAATTCCTGTCATACCCTAAGGGTACCCTAGTAGCAGTACACAAGTCATATTTGTACACTAATACTAGTTAACTTTCAGAGAATGACAAATTTTCAAACAATAGGATCTTTTAGTTGCATTGATAAGAAATGATAAAAACATATAAGAAATAAATTAGTAAATATCTACCATCACAAGTAGTGAATATCATAGTAGTATTACATACCATAATTCTATTTTAAAAGTCTTCAAATACATAGGCTGATAATTTCAAATACTAACTAGCCTATGAATAGAAATAAAAATAGATAACATAACTTGAAGATCTCATATTCTTCTAGCTTCTAAATTCTTACTGGAGCCATGCTCCTAGAAGTAACCAGTTAAGGTCGTAAAATTAACCTAAAAGGTCTTTAGGAGTGTGAGCGAAATCACGGGGTTAGTGAATAACTAAACAGATTACACATTAAGCATATTTATTAACAAAACATATGAAATGTAACAATCAAGGATGTGTACAGATACAAGCTTGGATGATCTAGAATCCAAAATGGAAAAGGATTTAGGCCCTCTTTTTAAAGTTAAAGAACAATTACTTTCATGCCCCACCTCCCTAGGAGAGATTAAGTATATAGCAAAATCAACAATTTCTTATCTTATAATTATCACTTTAATTTAAAGGTATCTTAATTGACCATTTCCCACAACAATCCTTAGAAACTCCCTAAGAATTAATCATTTTAAAGCGATACTATGGACAACATTCTTCGGTGCCAGTTGATTCCCATAGAACTGACCGAATAAAGAAAATCTTAGAAGAACTAACCAAGCATTAACAGAGAACCGAAATATTAATACGTAGCAGGCTGCAACCCTTTTTGTATATGCAATAATGCAATGCGTACAATACATGACTAGGTTATTTAATAAGCTAACAATTTTTACTCAGGTATGTGGTGATCATACATTACACACATTAATCAACATGCTAATCCAAATCATCAAACAATTGTGTTATCACTTCCATTGACTTGTCTTAGCATTACAAACAACCAATTCCAGTCATAAACCATTCTCATCATGCTTCACTAACAATTGTATTATTATATTTACATTACATATGCCACTAATTACAAGCACAAACATTATAATAGATCTAAGTTACTCACCTGCACATATTGGCTAATCATAATAGTCGGTTAGAAAATCCTCAATCGTATCAAAGTTACCTATTGAGATGAATAAAATATTCATCAATAAAACATATGTTATATAACTAAACTCCTATGAGTGTCTAAGTGTCTTATATTGGTATTTCTATTACCTATATTGGTCTTCTAATGGTCTTATGGTAACAATTATTATTTAATATTTTATTTCACTTTGCTATTCTTGATCTTATTTGAAATTTATATTTTTATTGGGTAGTTATAGAGTTTGTATTCAGTAGATTGATAGTTTATCATTTCAATTATCATTACTATAAAATTGTTCTTTAGTTAACCTATGATAGTAACTAATATTTATTTTCTATCATTTATTTTTGTCATTTTTCTTGATCTATTTTATATAATTATCTTATTATTTTTAGAAATCACATTATTCAAAATTTTAGCTTATTCTAAATTTTCATTTTCATATATTTACCACTATAAAACAAGTATTAACTAATTATCATATTCTATTCTTATTTGTTTTATTACAACGATAATATTTTCTAATGGTTTTTAGAATTTAATACTTCATAAATATTACACTTATTATTCTTAAAATATTTGCATTAGTTCATTTATTAAATCTATTATGTTTTTCTTCTTTTTTATATAAATATATAATATGTTTGGATGAAACAGAATTAGTCCTAAGCTGATTTTGCATGTACATTGGCATCCTACGTCGTTGGCGTTGCACTCCAGATGTCGGTGTTTGTATAATTTTATACGTTATTTATGTCAGTTTACGCTAGCTTATGGCTGCCATCTTTACAACGTACACCAACTTCAACGCTACCAGCGTTGAATTCAAATTTGTCGGCGTTCGTTCATTTCACGTAAAATATATATATATATATATATTATGTAGCTTTTGTTTTCTGTGTGAGCCTTCTCAACACCACCGACCTACCTGTGTATGCCGTCGACGTTGGGTACTTACACTGCCGACGTAAGACAATGTTGTTACTATTCATCATCTTCTCCGATTTTCTTTAGTTCAAAACTTAGATTTCTTATAATATATATGTATTATACTTGTATTAAAACTTCTTCTAAGTATTTTTACATCATCTACAAGTATTCTTCGTGCCATAATAATACATATAACATCTTATATTCTTCATGTGCTATGATTTCTTAATTCCTACATATGTCTTAATCCATAAATAAAATTTTGAAGTTGAATACTACCGTATATCGGCTGATATTGATGTGTCATACCCTCCCCCAAAGCTTGATACGAATCTAAGTTAGTAAAAGCATAGTTTTAAGTTGTTGCTCAACACATAGTTAGTTTAAAACGAATTGTTTTCTTACCTTATTGTTCCTTTCCCAAGCTTGAAGTCTACTAATGGAGCTGGATTGTTATGTTTGGATTGTAAGTTGTGTTGGTGGTTTATAGGGGACGAATTTGAGCTATTGTTGGGATAATTTATTGGTTGATGTCTTGGTGTAAATTAAGGGCTTTGGTTTATTATTCATTAATAACATGTGTACATATATATGTTGAGGAAGAAGAAAGTAGCAGCTAGCACAATTTCAGCCAAAGATCTCCACCGAATTGCAACTTGTATTAGCTTAGCTTCCTTTGCATTAATATGTAGCTTATTTGGATAGCTTTGATTGGTTTAAACCTAGTCAACTTGACTTGTTTTGGCAAATTTTTCATATGTTTCGACTGCTGCAATTCCGAGAAAATCCTAGCCATAACCTTGCATATTTCCACCATAAGTTCTACACATTATGTACCGTATATGTACATATATTAATATAATATTATTAATTTGTTTAATTATCCTAATTTTAGGGTATTTTATTATGCTAAATGGGTATAAATATGTCAATTATTTAGGAGTTTTGTCTCCAAATTTTTTTTTAGAGTTTCTACAAATTTCTAGATTATTATCAAGTTCAACTTTAGGTCTAAAGTTTATGCAATTAATTATTTTTAGGGTTTTATCTCACCTGATAAGGGTTTTCTAAACTTAATAGGCTAATTTTCTTTTCAATCTCTAATAGCTTTAGAATTCTCTAACTAGAACAATAGTGTAATCCAAATATTTATTTGAAGTCTATATTATAAGTTATGGATCTCTTTTTTGTTCTTATTGTGTATTTATAACCCTAATAGTTTATCCTTAAATTACCATTTTCTAACTGTAAGCTTTATTGGTTATTTTCTTTTTAATACACTTGAAGTCTTATTTAAATTATTTTCATACTTTGAATTTTCAATCCTGACTATGAAATTGTATTTATGATAACTAGTACTATCTATAGAACTTTGTTTTAGGGTTTGAAGATATATATTGGTTCATTACTACTTGTGATTTTTTTCTAAGGTCTCTGTTGAGTGATATATTAACTTTCTATCTTCTATATTTTTATTTCTATTCATTTCTACTTGTATGATAAATCTTAGGGTTTACATTCTTCCCCCCTTAAAATAAGCTTTGCCCCAAAGCTTGCATATGTACCTGAATTCTCAAAAAGTTGAGGATAACCTTTCTTGATCCCATCTTCCAGTTGCCACGTCATTTCTTCAGTTCGGGGATCCCATAACACTTTGACATGATGGATTTCCTTATTTGTAAGAGTTTATACTTTGCTGTCCAATATTTAAATAGGGTATTTCTCATAGGTTAAGTTCTCCTTTAGATCAATTGGTTCCAATTCAACCACTTTATTTAGATTTGGTACATATCTTCTTAGTATCAACACATAAAAAACATTATGTATACCAGATAAGTGTATTGGCAATGCCAGACGATATGCCAGATTTCCAACTCGTTCTAAGACCTCAAATGGTCCAATATATCTAAGACTTAGTTTTCCTTTTTTCTGCCCACTATGAAGACTTTTGTTCGGGCTTATCTTCATATAAACTTGATTTCCTTTAGTAAACTCCAATTCTCTTCTTGTCAAGTTTGCCCAGCTCCTTTGCCTGTCTTGAGCTTCTTTCATTTTCTGCTTTATTACAGCAACTATGTCAATTGTCTCTTCTACTAGCTCAAGTCCAACCATTACTTTCTCTAAATTATCCTAGAGCAATGGTGATCAACACTTTCTACCATACAGTGCTTCATATGGTGGCATCCCAATACTTGAGAGATAACTGTTATTGTACATGAATTCCACCAATGGTAAGTGTTGGTCCTAATTTCTCTTGAATTCTAAGATACATGATCTTAACATATCCACTAATGTCTGAATGGTCCTCTCGGTTTGTCTATCAGTTTAAGGATGATATGTTGTACTGACCTTCAATTGTGTTCCTAAAGCTTTCTACAAACCTTGCCAAAATCTAGAAACAAATCGTGGATCCCAGTCTGACACTATACTAGCAAGTACACTATGTAATCTCATAATTTCCTTTAAGTACATTCGTGCCAACTTTTCCAATGGATATGTCATGTTGATTGGCAATAAATGAGCTGATTTAGTGAGTCTATCCACAATGACTCAAACAACATCATATCTTGTGTTTCTCTAAGGTAATGAACATACAAAATCCATGAAAATTTGATCCCATTTCCATTCTAGAATTGGTAATGGTTTCAACAATCCACTAGGTCTATGGTGTTCAGCTTTTACCCTTAGACACACATCACATCTAACAACAAACTCTGCAACATCCTTTTTCATTCCATTCCACCAATATGCACTTTTCAACTCTTGATATGTCTTTGTTTCTCTTGGATATACAGAATATCCAAAATAATGTGCTTCATGCATTAATTCCTTCCTCAAGCTTGCATTGAGTAGCACACACAATCTCTTATTCATTCTTAACACTCCTTCATCATCCACATAAAAAATCTTTATATTTTCCTTGTGATATTCCTTGCTTAATTTCTTGGAATTCTAGGTCTTCCTTTTGAGCTTCCTTGATCCATTAGAGTAGTGTAGGCTCCAAGACCAAATTCCCAAGTTTAACTTCTAAACCTTGCATTGAAAATTCCAAGTTTAATCTTTCAAACTCCTTAATAAGTTCTTTTTGCTCCATTAACATGGAAGCCACTTCCCCATAATTCTTTCAGCTTAATGCATCAGCCATAGCATTCACTTTACCAAGATGATAATTGATAGTTAGGTTATAATCTTTAATCAATTCCAACCATCTTCTTTGCCTCTAATATATAATTTAAATTCTTATGATTCGTATATATTTCAAACTTTTTCCCATACAAATAATGATGCCAAATCTTGAGTGCAAAAACAATAGCAGCTAATTCTAAATCATGAGTGGGTTAATACATCTCATATGGTTTTAACTGTCTAGAAGCATATGCTATTACTCTCCCATTTTTCATTAGTACACATCCTAAGCCATTCCTGGATGCATCACTATATACATCATATAGGTCTTTATCATTTGGCAAAACCAATACTGGTGCGGAAATCAATCTCTTCTTCAATTCTTGAAAACTCTATTCGCGTTGATCATTCCATTCAAATCTCTCATTCTTCCTGGTTAATTGAGTGAGTGGTTGTACAATCGCTGAGAAATCTTTCACAAATTTCCGGTAGTATCTTGCTCATTCCAAGAAACTTCTTACTTGTGTAACTGCTTTTGGTCTTTTCTATTCTACAATAGCTTTAACTTTCGCAGGATCCATAGATATTCCTTCACCAGAAACAATGTGTCCAAGAAATGCTATACTTTTAAGCCAAAATTCACATTTAGATAATTTAGCATAAAGTTTATTATCTCTCAGGATCTGTAATACACATCTCTAGTGTTCATCATGCTGCTCTTTAGTAGATGAATATACTAGTATATCATCTATGAAAACTATTACACAAATATCCATTAGAGGACGAAAGATTCTGTTCATCAAGTCTATGAAAACTACAAGTGCATTTGTTAATCCAAATGATATAACAAAAAATTCATAATGACCATACCTAGTTCGGAATGCAGTCTCTGGTACATCTTCTGCTTTTATTCGGATTTGATGATATCCTGACTTTAATCAATTCGAGAAAATACCTTTGCTCCTCTCAATTGATCGAAGAGATCATCAATCCTTGGTAAAGGATATTTGTTCTAGATAGTAACTCTATTTAATTTCTTGTAATCAATACAGAGTCTCATTGAGCCATCTTTCTTCTTAGCAAACCATACCAGTGCTTCCCATGGTGAAAAACTTGGTTTAATAAATCCTTTACCCAACAACTCTTATAATTGCACCTTTAATTCTTTCAACTCTACAAGTGCCATTCGATACGGAGCTTTTGATACTGGTTCAGTTCCAAGTATCAAGTCAATGGAAAATTTCACTTTTTTGTGTGGGGTTAATCTAGGTAATTCACTTGGAAATACATCCGAGTATTCACATATTGTTTTGATATTATGAATATTTATTTCTTTTGATTCACCCTCCGTAGCTCCAAGAATACATTTGTGAAACTCCATATTTTCTTCATTTCCAACCTCAATTGCTGTTAATCTGCTTCCTACTTCTTTAAGTATTCCACCCCTATACTCTTTTTTTTCTCCTTGATTGTTAACAAAAGATATCATCTTGAGACGACAATCAACTTTTGCTTTTACAGTAGTTAACCAAGTCATACCCAAAATAATATCATATTGCTACATAGCTACCAAGATCAAATAAGCGAATGATTCTTGATCCTTAATCTTTAATGGACAATTCTTTATCAGATCTTGCGTTATCACCAGGTCTCCGGTTGGTGTAATAACTCCTAACTCTCTACTCATGGTCTCAATTGGTAGTCCTATACATCCTACTAACCCATCATTTATGAAAGAATGTGTTGCTCCTATGTCAAACAAGGCATACGCAGTCTGATCTTTCACTTGAATTGTTCCTATTTATCATTTATTTATTACATCTTATTTCTAAGTCATAAAGGCATTTACTGTGCATCTAATTGTGCTTGTGTCTTATACCATACTTTAAATAAACAAATATCTAACAACATACATGTAATGAAACCGTAGTCATCAAGGTTAACTTCTTCCCATATGTTTCCTTCATCTTCCTCTTCCATCTCCACGTCATCAATTGGACTCCCATACATAGCAAAGACTCTAGTTGTTGTGGTAGCTTTGCTGGTATTAACATTTCCATTTTCCAGGCCTATAAGTCCAACTGCTCCTTTAGACTGTGAAGGACCAGCTACAATGTTCACTCCTTGTGAACAGTTGGTTGATATATGACCAACTTTGTTATAAACAAAACAAGTTGTAATCTTTCTTTTTGGACAGGTTATTGTCATGTGTCCACTTTCTCCACAATAGTGACATTTGTGTTGCAATTGTGGGTATTCTCTTGGATAGTGACAACCCTCGCATTTCCAACATATGACATTATTTTTCCCAACTACTCCTCCTTTGTTCAAACTGGGGGGTTTAAAGAACTTAATCTTCTTAGTGACAAAATTTGCCACAAAATTATCATAGGTCCTTTTTCCAAAGGTTCGACCTCTCTTCTTATACCTTTCCACCTCGTATCTCTTTGCACATTTAACGATTCGAGCTTTTTTTATCATAGCTATGAAATCAGCAGCCTCAAACTCTATAAGTCTCCTTTGCAAATGGGGTTCTATCGCAACCATGAAAGTTTATCTCTTTAGCTCATCACTGTCCCAATAGGAATCTCGAGTAAATTGCAATAACCTATTGAACTCGTGTTCTTATTCATCAATTGTCTTACTACCTTGTGTCAGATTCATCAAGTCAGTACTATACTTTGCTTTTAAGCTGCCTAGGAAATATTCTTTCAGGAATTCCTGCTTAACTACTCCCCAGGTGATCAGTTGTGGTAAACTTCTTTGTTTGGAATTCCACCATATCCTTTCTCTCAACCTTAGTAAATAAGATCCATATGGTACCCTTAGAGCTTCTGGTACCTAAAAAACATCAAGGGATTGCTCGATTTGAGCTAGCCAGTCCTCAGCTTCTTTGGCTTCCTTGGTATCGCTTCAAAATACCTGTTACACTTTATGAATTCAGGTAACAGGTTCCTTTGAGATTGTAATGGTGGTGGTGGTGGTAGTTCATGCCGTCGAGGCGGTCCATGCACCTTAGCAGCAGATTCAGCCTGATCATTATGATTCACTAGTCCATTGGCTTGAAATTGGATCGGTATAGTATGTCCAACATTCCTCTTAGTAGGTGCTGGAGGCCTTGTTGATGCCTCAGTTGGTGGAACTGCATGTAGTGCTTGCAAAATTAACGCATTTTGCTATTGAAGTGTTTGTAAAATGTCCTCTAACCGATTTTGAGATGGTGCAGGCACATTTTCGAGTGGATTTCCAGATATTCTGGCATTCCTACTCCTACCTCTTCCATTTAGCATTCCATTTGCATCAAATGTAATAATTGAATTAAATTTCATTCATCATATTTCATCTTTACTCAAAGTAACTATAAACAATCATATATATTCACATATATTTGTGCATCCAAAACATACATAAGTCCCCTAGTTAGTGCTATATGTACATAACAAAATTGGCACTATCTCTATTCCTATCATCTTTTATTAATATCATTCAAAGTAACATATCACATTTCATCACTTACATATCATACTCTACCATATACACACCATCAGAAGTTTATCAAAATATCACAGCTAACCTATCATCTCTAATAACAAACATCATAACATAATACGAGATCTGACTCTATAGGCTAAGGTATAGGCGTCCTTTGCCCTTCTCCTTAGGACTAAGCTAGGGATATTCATCTCTATCATTAGAATCACTGTCGCTGCTATCAATCCTAATAGCTCTACTCCCAGGTGGTGTTAAAATCAGATATGTCATCTCTAACTGAATGCCTTTAGCAGCTGTCATCTGCTCACCTCTAGTGGTAGGTAAAGGCTCGTCCTCCACTATCTAACCTCCATGAGGAGTCCCAATCAATTTTCCATAATTGTAATTTGAAACATACTTTTCAGCTTGAATCCTTCTACTTTTTCCTTCCTTCTCATCTAGTAAAGTTGTTTTTATACTCTTCCAATGGATTATAGACTGGATTGATATCTGTTTCCTCTTAACAGTAAATTTAGTAGGGTATCTAAACTCACCTCCCTCCTTAGGAATGATGGGTGGTCTATCCATCAAGACATCTTTGGGAAAATTGCATCTAATCATGTGTGCCAACATCCATTGTCATCATAAGCAGTATTTTCCTTTACCTAAATATGGTTGTAACGCCCTAAACTAAGACAGTACAATTAGCCACGTGTCCTCTCTTCAAAGGCACATGCAAAGGCTATAAATATGTAAACCATAATATATATATCATGACATAACTCCATAGCTCACATAAAGGATACTCAATATGAAAATCCAGAAAACATAACTTCAATAACATCTATGTTGGCATAAACCAAGCCAACTGATAAAAAATCCTCCTAAGAACATAAAACTAATATTCACATAAAAAAAAAAACTTTACAACAAGAAATCTAAAGGAAATCTAATAACTCATTATGATCAATAAAACTCCACTCCAGCCATCTACATAACAGCTGGGTAATCGGGTCTACTATCATCCCTAGGCTCTATGAATACATCAAAGCCAGATAAAACATACACTATCTGGTCTTCACTTGTTCCTGAAAAATAAAAAGGAATCAGCACAAAAGCCCAATACATCCAAACCGAAAACATAAGCACATGATTATACATCAAACAGTTCACATACAACTTAATATCTAATGCAGCAAGCACCAATTATTATCTTTTCATTAGTCCAGCATACAACACAGTTTAAGGTTATGCGCGACTAATCTCAAAACTGGAGTAACTCATGACCCCGATGAAAACCATATTATAATTGTGTGTGTGTGTGTGTGTGTGTGTGTGTGTATAGATGCGTTCCACAATTAAGCTGGTATCAACTTCTAATCTACCATAATCGTCTCCAAGTGCAACTCCACTCGGGACAATGACACACAAGGATCATCAGGTTACCAACATTAGTATCACCCTCCACCATGGTTTCTCTCTACCATGAGTTCTATACTAACCACAGCTATGCACAACCAACACTCGATTCAATTAAAGTTGAATATAAATTAGTCAAATTTTAACAACTAAACCTACAAGCATAAACAAACAAGCATTGTAAGGACATATCTATTTCCATTTAAGAAATAGAAATCCTATTCTCAAATATACACCTGAACAAAGAATTATTCGTTCCACAAATCAATTTACAACGTTGATACAATATAAGAAATATAAACCCTAACCCTAATTCATCAAAACTAGAATCTCCAACATACCTTTTACTCGTGAAATTCGTAGAGTCTCCAAATCTCCAATTCAACACCAAAAAATAATGAAACCCTAACCTTCCAAAATTAATGTAATCACACCTTTTTCCTTCATCGAATTCCACAAAACTTCACAACAACGAATATCCCTCCGTAAACCCCAAATTTTAAATCAACAAATACAGAAAAATCCATCATTCTAATTCGATATTTTAATGAATATATGATTTAGAGGATGAAAACTCACTTTGATTTGACTCCAAATCCGGAAAATCGCCAAAGAACGCAAAGAAAACCAAATTTTAGAACATCACCAATCATGAATGAACAAAACCCTAAATTAGAAATCATTTCGATGAAATCTACATATGTAAATAAGGGATTCAATTACCTTGAATGGATCTTAAATTCCCAATCGTTCTCCTCAAGATTCAGATATGATCCTCAACAATTTCTCTCACAATCTCCTTCAAAAAACACGAGAAATCTATGATTGCGACGTTGATTACATGTTAAATCGTATAGATCTCGTCTAGATCTACTTACCCGGATTGAAGACCTTGATTCTCCTTTGATTTCTCACACCAAACATTGAACAAAGCAAGCCCTAGGTCGCTTTGGAGAAGAAGAACTTGGAGGAAAACAAGACATACCTTAATTCTCATCATAAACTGCATATATATAGAAAACAGATTTAGGCCGCCAAGTAGGCCAGCGGCCTAAGTGCCATCTTAGGGTTAGGGCCAATTTCCATAAATTCGTCTCGTCTTGTTCGTGTGACTTTTCTGTGTCCAAAACTTACTTGTTCAAAGACAAAATTACCCTTTAACAACACTTTCACTACAATTCTAATCTTCATTATAACTTATTTATTTGTATATTACAATGGTCATGTCTAACATCATGAGCATATATCCTCTCATCTCCAATGGATATTCAAACTCTAAAATTTGGTGGATCTGGCCTCACTGATCTTAATGACACTATGAACGTTATGTTATCAATTTCAAGACCTCCTCCCTCTGGATTATCAGTCTCTTAAATCTATAAATGGTTCTATAGCTAGCCCATTATTAGGAAAGGCTCTCTCCATTAAGAATAACCATTCTTTGAATAAAGGCTGCAGACCTCTTTTCCAGGTGCTAGAGATCTCATCCAGTGTCTTGGTAATCCCGCCTAATGATAAGTCTTCTACTAAGACTCTAAAGGCTGCAGACCTCTTTTCCAGGTGCTAGAGATCTCATCCAGTGTCTTGGTAATCCCGCATAATGATAAGTCTTCTACTAAGACTCTAAATCTACATCTGTAATAAGTTAGAGTCTCCTCTTCCTGCATACTAAATATCATCTACTGGATGTTGCATAATGTAGGATTAGACTGTACACAACAAAATTTGCAAGATTAATAATAATCACATAGATTTCATTCCTAATTGTACATCTATCACTACCCATAACTACCCAACTAATTTTAAAAGGTTCTAATTGGATCTAAACTCATAATATCATCACTACATTTACCAATTTATTTTCTTACACATATTTATCTTTCTTATACTAGCAACCATGCTCTAATACTAACTTAAAACTGTCATGCCCCAAGGTACCTTAATAGTAGTACACAAGTCACATTTATACACTAATACTTGTTAACCTTTAAAGAATGACAAATTTTTAAACAACATGATATTTTAGTTGCATTGATAAGAAATGATAAACACATATAAAACATAAATTAGTAAATATCTGCTATCATAAATAGTAAATATCATAGTAGTATTACAGACTATAATTCTATTCTAAAAGTCTCCAAATAGATAGGCTAATAATTTCAAATACTAACTAAACTATGAATAGAAATAAAAATAGACAACATAACCCAAAGATTCCATATTTTTCTAACTTCTCAATTCTTACCAGAGCCATGCTTCTAGAAGTAACCAGCCAAGGTCATAAAGTTAACTTGAAAGGTCTTTATGAGTATGAGAAAAACCATGGGTTTAGTGAATAACAAGACATATTACACATCAAGCATATTTATTAAAAAATCATATGAAATGTAATAATCAAGCATGTGCACAGATGCAAGCTTGGATGATCTAGAATCCAAATAGGAAAAAGATTTATGCCCTCTTTTTAAGGTTAAAGAATAATTACTTTCATGACCCACCTCCCTAGGAGAGACTAAGTATACAATTAAATCAACGATTTCTCGTCTTATGATTATCACTTTAATTTAAAGGTATCTTAATTGACCATTTCCTACAACAATCCTTAGAAACTCCTCAAGTATTAATCATTTCAAAGCAATACTATGGACGGCGTTCTTTAGTGCCACTTAGTTCCCGTAGAACTGACAGAACAAAGAAAATCTTAGAAGAACTAACATTTTATAAAAATCAAGCATTAATAGAGAACCAAAATATTAATACATAGCAGGTTGCCACCCTTTTTGTATATGCAATAATGCAATGCGTGCAATGCATGACCAAGTTATTTAATAAGCCAATAATTTTTACTCAGGTATATGGTGATCACACATTACACACATTAATCAACATGCTATTCCCAAATCATCAAACAATTGTGTTATCACTTCCATTAGCTTGTCTTGGCATTACAATCAACCAATTCCAGCCATAAACCATTCTCATCATACTCTACACAACAACTGTATTATTATCTTTGCATTACTTATGCCACTAATTATAAGCATAAACATTATAATAGATTCGAGTTACTCACCTACTCATATTGGCTTATCGTAATAGTCAGCTGGAAAATCCTCAATAATATCAAGGTCGCCTTGAAATGAATAAAATACTCATCAATAAAACATAAAATATATAACCAAACTCTTATGAGTGTCTAAGTGTCCTATATTAATATTTCTATTACCTATATTGGTCTTCTAATGGTCTTATAGTAACAATTATTATTTAATATTTTATTTCACTTTGCTATTCTTGATCTTATTTGATATTTATATTTTTATAGGGTAGTTGTAGAGTTTGTATTCAGTATATTGATAGTTTATCATTACTATTATTAATTAGTAATTATTCTTTAATTAACTTATTACAGTAACTAATATTTATTTTCAATCATTCAGTTTCGTTGTATTTTTCTTGATCTATTTTATATAATTATCTTGTTATTTTAGAAATCACATTATTCAAAATTTTAGCTCATTCTAAATTTCCATTTTTATATATTTACCACTATAAAACAAGTATTAACTAATTATCATATTTTAGTCTTATTTGTTTTATTACAACGATAATATTTTCTAATGGTTTTTAGAATTTAATACTTCATAAATATTACACTTATCATTCTTAAAATATTTGCATTATTTCATTTATTAAATCTATTATGTTTTTCTTCTTTTTTATATTAATATACATAATCTATTTGGATGAAATAGAATTAGTCCAGAGCTGATTTTGCACGCACATCGACATCCTACGTCGCTGGCGTTGCACTCCAGATGCCGGTGTTCGTATAATTTTATATGTTGTTTATATCAGTTTACACTGGCTTAAGGCTGCCATCTTTACAACGTACGCCAACTTCAATGCTGCCGATGTTGAATTCAAATTTGCCGGCATTCGTTCATTTTACATAAAAAAAATATTATGTAGCTTCTGTTTTTAGTGTAAGCTGTCTCAACACCACCGGTGTCATGCCCCAAAAGGTACTCTAAACGTGATAGCCCACCGTACATAATATTGAAACTTCAGAATGACTACCTCAGTCACACAAAAGCTTCTATATCGGTACAAGGCGTACATTCACATCAAAGGGAGACCGGTAAAGTAATGCATTTTAAGATATTGGCAACGGAACATGTAAAATAACCTTTAATATATTTCATTGAAATAAAAAGTCTTACAACTTCTAAGGGGCATTCCCCTGATAATAACAACATGGTACTGAAGCTAACAGATTTTAGAAGAAATCTACTCTAAGACTTCAAAACAGAATTCCTCTAAAAGCTTCCCAAACTAAGGATTCTACTCGGGGAATCAAGATGGTCTCGGGTATAAAAAGATAATCCTGCAATATCAAAAGTCTATAAGGGTATAAGCATAACTTGCATAGTAAGATATTCCTTCACAAAAGTACTCATAACAGGCAATCAACCAAGTTTATTAAGCAAGCATATGAAATGCAATAACCATATGATCAAACAGTACATACGACTATCTGGTTTCGTATGTATGATGGATTTACCCCTCCATCGGTGGTTAGGGAATGCTTTGAACTGGGCCCCGAACGACCTCCTTAAAAGTTTACGCGTGTCTTAGGGTTCCAACCAACCGTACTACTAGTCCCTGGGTTTTCCATACCCAAAGCAATCGATCCGACTTAGCTACACCTTGAGACCGTATTTCCCGAATGTCCTAACCCTCAAGATGTAGCTAGGCAGCTTACCTTTCCGGTCCCACGCTGATGAGTAGTAGCAAAATTTCGAAATAATATTCTAAGTGATATGCATGAGCAATTTATTATATGGGGATTCCGATATGACATTAAATCATTTAAAGCGATCAAGTAATAATTACACACATGGCAATACATACATAGAAACAATTATATCAATCATAGATCGGGTTCCGATATACTTATCGTTCATTGATCGCACATAACAATTCACATACATAATTCCCAAGATATCCCACATGCATATCAATTTTATCTTTTTCTAATATCTAGTGCTCTATTCTACAAGCACATGCGCGAATACATAAACGTAAAGGAAACTCACTCGTCCATAGTGATCTTCTAAGAGTCGAAGTAATCCTCGGGAAGAAAAGATCTTGGTCCTAAACACCTAAACAAAGAAATACCCTAAGTGAGTATGTCATCCAAGATCTACTCAATAACTCTAATTCTATCTTATTGAATTCGCCAAAAATCGTATGAATGGAAATCCCAACTTAAAATGGTCATAACTTGCTCATTTCAACTCGGAATTTCGCATAATATAACATTTCTACACTCAAAAGATAATCTATTTATAAGGTTATTTTTATCAAAGAAGTTATTTCAGTCTCGAAATAGTCTACAGATTTGATGCGAAAATTCCAATTTCAAAACTAGAGTTTTCAACTTCTCTCATTCAAAGCTTTTGTACAAAAATATAGAAATTTGTATGGTTGAAAAATCCTTTGAATATATACAAATATATATAGACTCAAATTATATGCATGAATTTAGTAGTGTTGTCTCAACAATGATTTTGCAAAACAATGTGTCTAAAAGTGAGAAAAGCTAAGACTTGAAACTCTCCTTTTTAGTTTTGTTTGGAAAATTTATTAGTAATATTCCTTCTTTTAACTCCATTTCTTAATTTGAATAATTACATTTTCAAAAAGAAATTTAATCTTTTAAGATTCCCATAACTTTATTCTAGTGGTTTGGAAAACATGGGTTATAGTTCTAAAGCTTTTCTAAAGTTAGATCCACTTTAAAAGAATAATATCAATGATCTTATAAGTTAATTTTGAAAAACTTATCTAGACTTTAGTATTTTAGAGTGTTGGTAGAAAACTTTGATAAACGAGTTTAGGAAAACTTTTGTTTAAACAAGGAATTAAGTTTAAAGAAACTTTCTTATTTTATTGGTTTGAAAAAAGAGTTTGTAATAACTTTACTTTATGTATTTTCGATAAAATCACATATAGTGTTATTAATAAAACTTGAGCTAAACTTATCTAACCTTAGAAAATATTTTTAAGATAAAACTTTAAGTTTTTATGGAAAAAATTTTCCTTATGTGACAAAATTTATTTTAAAGAGTTTATTTTTATTACTTAAGAAAACTCATTTTCATTATGGTTGAGACAATATCAACATGTTCATGCATGAATGAGAATATGTAACTATGAGAAATATAACAACATAATAAGGTGAATGAAATAAGAGCATAAAAATAAAGTCAAGTATTGGGAACCTTAGCTTCATCAAGGTATCCCGGGACTAAGAATAAACTAGTCCCAAAAGAAAAGAAAAGCAAAGAAAGAAAATTGTTTTGACTTAATCTGGACAAGTCTAAAACTAGAAAGATAAGTCTTAATAATTTGCATAAAACAAGTAAATAAATAAATTGCAAGACATGAAAATAAATAAATAACAAATGAGTTTATATGCTCTAAATAAATATATATACATAATATACATAATGCTTTATATAAGTTAGATTAGAAACAATAATAACAATAATAACAACAACATAATGAAAAAAAAATAGAAACATGAACAAAAACAAAACATGAATATATTGTTGCTTCTTTAACTCTCATGAGTCTAAGAAACATACACTAAACTCATGTTAAGTTGTATGAACATGATGAATATGTGAAAGAAACTTTTACCTAAGGTTATGGGCTTGTTGAAGAAGAATGGAATGGTTTGTAGTAATATGTGGGAATTGGTTTTATGGAGAAAAGAGAGAACTTGAGAGAGATTTCGAAAGAGGGATTTTATGGAGTGATTTTGGTAGAGTTTTTGTAGGAAAATGAATTGTGTGAAAGAATGAAGGAGGAAAGAGGTATTTATAGAGTTTTGGAGTGGGAATTATATGTAATTAAATAAATTGGAAAAGAAAATAAAATTGGATGGATGAGAGAGGGATAGGCGCCGATTTTGGCTTTGTAAGAGGGGGAAATTGATTTATTTTGTTTGTTTTGTAATAAAAGAAGTAATGTGTAAAGTATGATGTGATTAAAGTTGTATGGAAAAGGTAATTTGTAAAGTATATGTATGGCAGAGTATAAGAAAAAGTAGAGATAGATGAATAGTAAGAATAGTAGAAAAGTACTATGAATAGTAGACTAGACAATTAAAATACTGATAGTAAAAAAAATACGCGTAATTAAGCTATATCTGATATTTTTAATTAATCTATTGATGTTGTCGGAATATTTTTATTATCCGGTACACCAGGGCACGGTTTTTGAAAACTGATCCTACTCCGATCCGAAAGACACCAGAAAATTAAGAATCTTATATTTTTAAGCTTTCCTATATTATTACGAACCATATTCCACAATTATTTCAATTCCTTTTTCTAGGGTTTAAGAATACGGGATTATCAGATCTAGATTCACTAGACTAAACATAGAACTAGGTTAACTTTAGGGTTTGTTTTGACTTTCGGCTCTTAGGGTTTGCTTATATTATCGAAAAATCTGGGGGCTTACAGCCAGCCTACTTGTGTATGCTGCCGACATTGGGTACTACACTGCCAGCGTAGAGTAGTGTTGTTACTGTTCATCATCTTCTCCAATTTTCTTTAGTTTAAAACTTAAATTTCTTATAATATATATGTATTATACTTGTATTAAAACTTCTTCTAAGTGTTTTTACATCATCTACAGGTGTTCATTGTGACATGATAATACATATAACATCCTATATTCTTCATATGCTATTATTTCTTAATTCCTACATATGTCTTAATACATAAATAAGATTTTTAAGTTGAATATTACTGTGTATGGGCTGGTATTGATGTGCCATACCCTCCCTCAAAGCTTGATACAAATCTAAGTCAGTAAAAGCATAGTTAAGTTGTTGTTAAACACATAGTTAGTTTGAAATGAATTGTTTTCTTACCTTATTGTTTTTCCCAAGCTTGAAGTCTACTAATGGAGCTAGGTTGTTATGTTTGGATTGTAAGTTGTGTTGGTGGTTTATGGAGGACGAATTTGAGCCGTTGTTGGGATAATTTATTGGTTGATGTCTTGGTGTAAATTAAGGGCTTTGGTTTATTGTTCATTAATAACATGTGTACATATATGTTAAGGAAGAAGGAAGCAACAACCAGCACAATTTCAGCCAAAGATCTCCATCGAATTGCAACTTGTATTAGATTAGCTTCCTTTGCATTAATTATGTAGCTGATTTAGATAGCTTTAATTGGTTTAAACCTAGTCAACTTGACTTGTTTTGGAATATTTTTCATATGTTTCTGTTGTTGCAATTCCTAGACAATCCTAGTTGTAACCTTGCATATTTCCACCGTAAGTTCTACACATTATGCACCATATATGTACATATATTAATATAATATTATTTATTTGTTTAATTATCCTAATTTTAGGGTATTTTATTTTGCTAAACAGGTACAAATATGTCAGTTACTTAAGAGTTTTGTCTCAAAAAATTTATTTAGAGTTTCTATAGATTTTCTAGATTATTATCAAGTTCAACTTTAGGTCTAAAGTTTACACAATTAATTATTTTTAGGGTTTTATCTCATCCGATAAGGGTTTTCTAAACTTAGTAGGCTAATTTTCTTTTTAATCTCTAATAGCTTTAAAATTCTCTAACTAGAATAATAGTGTGATCCAAATATTTATTTGAAGTCTATATTATAAGTTATGGATCTGTTTTTGTTCTTATTATGTATTTATAACCCTAACGGTTTATCTTTAAATTACCATTTTCTAACTATAAGCTTTATTAGTTATTTACTTTTTAATACACTTGAAGTTTTATTTAAATTATTTTCATACCTTGAATTTTCGATACTAAGTATGAAATTTTATTTTTTATAACTAGTACTAATTATAGAACTTTGTTTTAAGGTTTGAAGATATATATTGGTTTATGACTACTTATGATTTGTTCTCAGGTCTCTATTGAGTCTTATATTAAATTTCTATCTTTTATATTTGTATTCCTATTATTTCTACTTGTTTGATAAGTCTCGGGGTTTACAATTCATTTGCTACTTGATGGTCGCATTTGATTGACAACTCACTAAACTATAAGTGAAAACAATTGTGTGATGTTAATTGTGATTTATATAATATTTATTGTCTATAAACCCCCAAATTTTTGAATCGGTTTAGCCTAAAACCCTCAACCAAAGTCAACCGGAACTTCTAAAGGTCAATAAAACCCTAGTTAGACGTAATAGCTTAAGTCCGGCAATCCCGAATAAGCAACTCAGTAAGAGTAAGTAGGATTTTAGAATATAGAATAGTGCGTAATTACCCAAGGAAGCGTAAAAAGATCCGATTAGTAAAACCGCAATCCGTTTCGAACCCGATTGGACACAGTTCTTGAAAAACGTCTCGAGCCTGAATAGTAAAAATATTCCAATATACTGTTAGACTCGTAAAAATATAAGGTTTCAAAAATATCAGTTTTATAATTTTTCGGTAAGTAAAAATCATAGATATCGCAATTATGTGTATTTTCTTACTACCGACTTTTTATATATCTACTTTACATACACTATTCATTACTATTCTACACTATTCTTTTATCTCTATTTTTTCTTGCACCTACTCTTACACACACCATAACCTATAACCTTTACTTTTTACCTTTCCATAACTTTATTTCACATCTACCTTACATATTACTTCATTTAATTAACAAAAAGAAAAATAAAAACTCTCTCCCCCCTCTCTACATGTATGGCCGATACCCCCCCCCCCCTCCCCTTTGCCTCTCTCTTCGATTTGTTTCAATTTTCTTTTATTTTAATCACTCAAAAATCACTCCACATTTCCCTATAAATACCCCCTCCTCTTTTCTTCTTTCACACATTTACTACCCACAAATTCTCTACAAAAACTCTCTCAAATTCTCCTCCCAAAACTCTCTCCAAATATCCTCCCAAAACTCTCTCAAAAAAATCCAAAACTTCTACGACAACAAAAACCAAAACCACATAATACTAACCAAAGTCTTTTATAGGTAACCATTTCCTATTGTTTTTCTTCTTCTCATGTCATATAACTTTACATGACCATAGTGTGAGTTTCTAAAGACTAAATGGAAGCTACATTATGTTCATGTATTGTTCTTGTTCATGAAAATCTATTTATATGTTATTATTTTGTTCATATTGTTGTTATTATATCTAAGTATATTATTATATATTAATATATATATTCTTTAGAGCATATAAGCTCACTTGCAATTTATTTATTTTATGCAATGTAATTTTATTTATTTATTCCATTGCAATTTATTTATTCATTCCTTGTTATTTTAAGACTAACTCTAGTCTTAGACTTGTCCTCATCAAGTCAAAACAAATTTTTCTTTCTTTCATTTATTTTTATTTTGGGACTAGTCTACTTCTTAGTCCCAAGAGCCTTGAAAAAGCTAAGACTCTCAATACTTGACTTTATTTTTATGTTATTTTTGTTTGCTGTTATTTCTCATAAATCATGTTCATTTAGATTGTTGTCCAAAATTTCAAGTTCTAAAAATAATTGACAAAAAGAGATTTTACCACTTAGAGATAAGTTTATGTGAAATAAAATCTATGATTTAATAAAGCTATTCTTTTCAAGTTACAAAAGAACCCACTACAATTTTAGAAACTACTTTTGATATGAAAAGCTTTTAAATCATTCATTATCCCACTTTGTTTTCAAAAGAAAATGATTTTTGATATAAAATGAATTTCTACTAAAACATAACATAGCAAAAACCTTAGGAAGCAAGAAGTAAGATTTTCAAGTTTAGATCTTTCCAAATAAATAGTCAAAGAAGGATTGTGTAAACATACATAGGACCAACACAAGAATTTAGAAAAGAAGAAAAATTGTTTTTCAAAAAGTCATCTAGAAAAGTAATAAGTCAAAATAAAGTAATTCTTTGAAAACCAAAAGAATCAAAGTATTCATTTCGAAACCAATCACAAAATGAATATATTTAAACTATAGTTTTCTAAACTTCTAATTAATATCTCTTTACTCAAGAAACATGATTGGACAATAAAACACTTGAGCATGAATAAATATGAGCTATATAGCTATAAAAAGAGGATTTTTCAACTATATATAACTAAGTATTTATCAAATAAATTTTTGATGATTGGACCAAAGTTGTTTTTGAGTTGGAAAAATTCTGGTGAAATTATCGCCACTATTTGGGGCCTAAATGGTTTAGTTTGATAAAACTAGTTTTAAAAATGAATAGATCTTTTCGAGTAGGTAGAAATCGGTATATTATATGCGGATTTCGAGTTAAAATGATCAAGCTATGGCCATTTTAAATTGGAACTTTCCTTTATACGAACTTTAACATTCTTTGACATTGTCTTGTCAAAATTCAAGAAATACTCATTGTGGGTATTTCCTTTGGCTAGGTGACTTCGAGGAAGAATACTTATATTCCGAAGATTATTTCAATTGAGTGGAGTGTGTGAACGACTCATCCGTATAAGAAGAATAGTCGACATGGCATTGTGAGTTTATTTCCGTTAAATACTATACTTGTTGTGCTTGTAATTTAGTTGCATTAGAATTAGGAAAAGACAAATGGATTTGTGTGTAAAATGATTCCTTAAAAATCCTAAGAATAGCGAGGCCGGAATTGATTTAAATGTTTGTTTTAGTATAACATTTACTTTGTGTGAGATTCTTTGACTGCCTTAAATTTGATAATAATAATGTTATGATATCATAAATAAATGGATTCATGCATACCATAAAGTGAGTCACATTGCATTTGGGTTATTACCTTGGGTGAGAAGGATGGTAAGCTCATGTCGAAAGCAACACTTGGCGGAGTCCGAAAGCGATTGCTTGGCGGCGTTAAGGAAATGCTTGGCGAAAGATCCGAAAGCAAGGCTCAATTCAAGTAGACTTCATATGCTTGGCGATATTGGTCGAAAGCATAAATCTTTTTACTAGAACTACTTGTTTGAGGTTATGTATCACCAAACCCTGAATAGAGGGCGCAAATCCATTCAACATATAGTTTCCGAAAAACTATATGCCTTATTTGCCCACGTGTATGATGCATTCCATTTGTTTGATTAAACAATTTATTTGAAATTTTGTTACAAGAAGTTATTTATGGAAAATAGTTCTCACTAAGCCTGTTCGCTATACCCCCAAATATCTTTTGCAATTCCCTTATCTATGGTTGAGGCCATGAGGACCTTGCAGTCAGGTAATTTCTTTTGGATAAGGAAATTTTAGATGAAATTTAGTATTGGGAACAGATGTACAGTTATTTTGTAATAGATTAGTGAATTAAGGAAATGTCCCTAAGTTTGTAAAGATCATTGTTATAAGTAAATGAATATTATGAATCCTCTTTTCTTAATATGTTATTATATCTTCTTAAGCTTCATAATTCCATGTATGGTCCTCTAAATTTGTGAGAGCACGCCTTACACTTAATATCAAAACTTTTGGGAGTGGCTAAGGTTGTCATACTTAAGCTTTAATATTGAGTGTGGCGGACTGTTACGTTTAGGGTACCCCTTGGGGCGTGATAGTCTAAAAATGATATAGATATTAAGTAATAAGATATAATTCTTATTTGACATTTAAATGAATCAATCATCCATTGCATCACATCACATTTGCATTGGTAGGGGTTCACATCACATATTAATATTCCGATTCTATCGTAGTGCTTGATTGGGACTAATGGGTCTGCATGGAGGCTACTGGTAGGGTTGTTGGCTTTATGGGAACTAAGTAGGACTAAAGGACATCGCTCGTGTTGGAGTCGGCTTTAAGGATTAATACTTAGGGAGGTTCTATGATTCTAAGGAAAGTTGAGGGTTATTTGGCGGAGTAAATATTTTGATTTATGCACAAAATGAATTCAAAAGGAAGTCCTCACTTCTTAGTCTTGTTTAAGGAGTAGATAAAAGATATGTTTTAATAAAATGAATTTAAAAAAAAAAAATCCTCCCTCTTTAGCTAAGTCTAAGGGGAAGTTAAAGAGGTTATTTTTTTATAACAAGTATTTCAACGTGAAATCCTTCCTCCTTGGATATGTCCAAGGGGCAGTTGATGGTTATATCTGTGGTATAAAATAAATGATTTTTGTGCTAAGATAGATATGAGCTGAAGGCTCAAGTTGAGTATGCACCCCCTTCCTTAGTTCATAGTTTTCCTGAGCATGAATGGTCTATATTCAGTCCTTTAACCCCCTAAAGAGGGCATAAACCTCCATTGATTTAGATTCCGATCATCCAAACTCTGCATATCATATGGTTGAGTATGCATTGTATATGTTGTTAAATAAAAACTTGTTTGACATTTGTTTATAGTGTGATTTGGCTTTATTATCTACTGAGTTGTGGTTGAGCTCACACCCCATAGTTTTGGTGCAGGAATAGCTGAAGCATCGTTTTAGGATAGGTCGGTATGGAGAAGAACCTTTAAAGATAGAAGACGAGATCGATATGAGAAACAAATAGATAGTACAGTCTATTTAAGTTTCAATTCTTGTATAAGAGTTTAGATTATGAATTAGATTTGTAATGTTATAGTTTGAAGTTTCTAAAACGTAGATGTTTTATTCTATTTTATTATTTGGTAGGAGATACCAATCAATGTGGTTCTAGTGGACTGTAGGAAATCAGATTTCCTTTAGTTATCACAAATGTAATTTCATATTAGATGTTTACATAGTAATTATTGAGCCTTGTAAACATATGATAACTTCAGGTTATCTGTCTAGGCCTATTTTAGGGTGTCCCATATTTCTTTAGTAGATTTACATGATGATATCACAACAAACTTATGAAACTTGCTACTTAACATGTTTTATGATATGAATGCAAGTGATATGATGCAAATAAAATAACATAAATTAAAGTGCAAGAAAATATAGAAGATGGCGATTTATAAAGGTTCCTCTTTATAAGTCAATCCTCTCTTCCAGCCCCACTATTAGGGATATGGTCTTCTACGTCAGTCGTTCCACTAATCCAATAAGCAAAGAAAAGGTACAAACACGAATAACTTTTGCTCTGTCTCTTTTGCTCGACTACGTACGTATAAGACTTTTGTAGTCACTTCTATGTTAATCCCACTCAAATAGTAAAGAAATAGTTGCGTAAAATGAGAAAAATATAACTTCTCTAAATTAAGCTCATAATCTAAAAAGAAATGTCTATGAAAAGACAAAGCTGATAGTGTCAATCAAAGTATTTGTCAAGTGCTCAAAGGACTTTTGATAAAAGTGCGAATAAAAATTTTTGTTATTGATATTGTCTTTTTTTTTTTTTTGAATGTTGGGTTATAGAATATACATGCTCTTCTTTGAATGGCTTTATTGATGATATCTCTAAACGATTAGAAAATCCTGTAAAATCTTCTAATGTCTCTTTGGTTGAGCTGATAAGATCCATATATCCACATTTGTATGATTTAGTGAATTCAAAAGCTTAACCACTTGATTTTGTTTCATTGTTGACCCTTAAGTTTCGAATAATCTTTAGTTGATATCTTTATCTTTATCTTCATCTGTTGATATTTTCAAAATATATCAAAATAAACTTTGTAAAAAGATCTTCATTAAATCTGAATTGCGAAAGCTACTGCAACTTGTAAACAACATCTTAAAAACTTGGATAAAAATTCAGAAAATCCTACCCATTGATTATTATCTTTCTTATGTGGAATGAATTAAGTGTATTACAAACACACTTAATTAATGGAGCTAGGTTCAACTTATACTTTGGTTATCGAGATATTCTACATGATCACTCATTCAGGTAAAAAAGCAATGACTTACCAAGTGTTTGCTAAAGTCTTTATTGAACTATTTGTAGTAATGTATGTTTATATATCTATTTAGTATCTATATATTAATAGAAAACCTTGTTTTACACACTTAAAAAATATTCATTAGTTATCTTTTAATATTTTTGTTATCATCCAAACTTTTTAAGAGAACTCAACACTTTTTATTTTTATGAACAGTTATTTTTTGTATCATCTGCTATTCTCTTTCTCACTCTTTTCTCCTCTTTAGTTTTTGTAATATAAACTCTTCCTACTTTTTATTTTCTTTTCCTCTTTTATTTTCAACACAGACAGCGTGACTGCCTTATATGCTATTTTTTTTTTTAATCTCCATTTACCTATCCTAGAATCAAGGAATTTATATATATATATAATACATACATATATATCATTCAAGCAAGAGGGAGGAGTTTGGTGTCTATACGTCCCTTGACGTATACAATTACAAAATATTCCTTTCATACAAAGGCTTTTTTCTATTTTTTTCCAACTTGTATATTAATCATCGATAAATTTTGGATGGGTATATTTGAACTTTTTTTTTTTTTTTAATTTACCAATCCTCCAAACTATCAACTTCCACAGCCACATACCAGCAATACTAGTTACCACATTCCCATAAACTACAAAGTACCACTTCCCCATGACTACTAGGAATAAGTTACAGTAAATGCCAATAGAACCTTTATTTAATATCTCTCTCCCCTTTTCGTACTCTTCTTGTATTTGTTAGTTCAATTTTGTTCTAATTTCAAATTTACTTATCATGAAGTTCAAATTGTGATCAGGAGATGAATGTAAGAATAACAACCTGGTCATGATGATTGATGAAGTTGAAATTATGATGAGGAGATGAATGCAAGAATAGCAACCTCATCATGATGATTGACAACATAACAATATGCATGATTTATAATAAATTGTTTAAGAGTTTTACTTTTTATTTGATTACTTATATATATTACTCTATAATTTGTTGAGTTTTACTAGAGCATCCACAATATACCAAATCAGCTTCTAAGAATGTCTCTTTTTTAAGAGCCTCACAGCTTTATACCTAAGTCCTTTAGATAAGGTCCTTCGCATTTTTTAAGATTTTGTAGGCTCTTTATACTTTTTGTATGATACTTTTTTTTTTTTTCAAGTAATATTAATGGAAATAATAATTTAAAATCATGTAAAATGAATTAAATAAAAATGGAAAATACAGTGAATATATTATTAATGTTTAATTTATTGTTTAAAAAAATTATATGAATTTGACGTTGCATATCAATTCATTTCAGTTGGAAAATTATTATTATTATTTTTTTCAAAAGTTGGAAAATCAATTGCAGTAGTGAAAGTTAAAAAAAAAAAAAAAGAAAGAAAAGGTGTCCTTTTTTAAATGCAAATTGAAGAATAAATTAGCTGCAACCAGAACTAGAATCTGAAATTGCAATATTTGACTGAGAAAAAATTAAATAAGGGTAAGGAAAAGCTAAGGACCGATCCTTCACAGAGAACTCGATTTAATTTTAAGGACTCTCCCATCTCGTAGGATTTTAAAAGGTAAGGTCCTTGACATGGGATCTCGTGTCAAGGACTAGGGATGAGGATGCTCTTAATGGCATAGCAAACATGAAAATAATTACATGACAAATTATTCATTTTTTTTAACTTCTTATTGGCAGTACATGGGAAAACAATGATTCAAATATGGGTTCTTTCATGGAAATATATCCTTTTCTTATTTTCAACAATGATTATGTGTTTTCATTATTTGGTAATTTTTAATGTGTTTTTATAATTCATCTCTTCAATTTTTTACTTTCCTAACCAGAGGCAGGGTATCGTAGTGGCTAGATGTGAATGCATAATCCACACCATCAGTACTTCATTCTTCTTTTCTTTTTTTTTTTTCCTTTTCTTTCAAAACGACTTTTGTTGACTTCTCATAAAATTCTTTAGTAACATTTTGACGGTCATCCTTAGTATTGCAATTGTTTAATTGGATTTATTGTGTATTGGGTTTTAAGTTTTATGTTTTTTGTCATGGTTTATAATTTCATTTGTAATCTAGATTTTCTTTGATATCAAAAGTCAATTTTCTTTTTTTTTTAACTCTTCATTATTCAATATATAAGGAACATCATTTGAATTGTAAGATGTGGAGATATATCAATATAGGTATATATACTACTTAAATTATGCAATCCATATTTTCAATTTTACCCTTAGATTGAAAAAGTGCTTTTGTGAGAACAAATAAATGCAGTAGTCTCCATCTCCCTACAATTGCAAGTAGTGGAATATAGCTATTCCAATTGTAATTTTAACATGGACTTTTTTTTAAAGGTTTGAAAAAAAATTATTCTCTCTCTTCTTTTTCACTATTATAAATTTCCATCAACTAACTTAGGTTACTTCAAGTTTTTGGCGCGTTTTTGTTTGTTTACTGTGCCATGAAATTTTGTATTTTATAATTATTTTTAGTAAATTTTTCAGCATCAATGTCATGTATTATATTGAATTAGATCATTATTGAAATTCCATAGTCTAGATATAGAGATGCTATATTGGAAGATAGTCCGAAATAATTAATCCTTCAATAAAGTTAATCCTGTAGCAAAAAAAAATAGTTCTTTTCCATCTGAAACAAAATTAATTCAAATTAGTCTATTCATTTCAAAGACCACTATTTAAATTATCAAAAGCAAGTTAAAGGTCATAACTTTTAAAAATTGTGTGTGTACTCTTAACAAAAAAAAAATGGGCATTTAGGTGTTATGATTTGATTTGTCTTTAAGTAAATTTCTAATTTAAACTTTACAAACATGCTATAAAATAGTACTTATAATATTTAATTACTCAACTTACTACATTTATCAGTTATGTAAATCTGATGTTTCTCTTCATGATTGCTTCTTATTCATTCTTCCCATTCTTTATTTTTTTTAATATTTTGAATTCTTATTTACTTAGGAAATTAAAAAAATATATTGTGTTATACCAAAAAAATAAAAATAAAAAAGTGAGTATAATTGGTTTTTATGTGGATTTTAAAAATAAAGGATAAAAAGTGCAAGATGGTAGTTGGGGTCTAGAGACAAATCTTTTAGGAGCCTCATTAGTAGTATGGTTTTTAAAAAAAAAATTGACAAAGTTTTTAGTTTGATATTCTTTTTCTTTTTTATTTGTTTATTGTAGATGATACATTTGTGCTAATCTTGATGCATTATTTTTTCTTTTTCAAGACAATTTCATTCTTTTTCTAAAGGGTATTGAGTCTAAATTTAATGTAAATTTTTTTTCTTTTTTTTTTTTTTTTTGTTGATTGTTCAACATAAATTTACCCATTTTCTTATTTACTATTGGTGCATAAATGCCATATATATATATATTATATATATATATCAAAAGTGCAAAAGGTGCATACTGTTAAAATGTTCTCTATAACTCTATTGGTAAATTTAAATGATTTTTTAAATGATAAATTTACCTATTTCCATATTTCCTAATAGTGTATATGGAGAATTCTATGCCATTTGTCACTTCAATGCCGAGCAAAAACTAAATAATTAATTTGTTTTCTTCTCTCTATTTCTTTTTCATCTTCTCCATCAACTAATTTTCATTAAATGATACCTTTGACAATACTACAAAATGCGAAGAGTACTAAACAAGCGTAACGCTAAGCATCACATAGGACATCACCAATAGTGTTATTACCAGATACAACAAAAGCAATCCAAGATACAAACCCGGTGCTCACCACGGTCAGGATATATATCCTATGTAATCAATTTTTCCTTTTTTTTCCCTAGTCTCAACCAATCTGTGTGATCACCTTTAGAATCACAACAACAAAACAAGTCTTCAACAGCGGTTTTTTTATCCTTTAGCGGCGGTTTAAACCACTGCTACAAAATGTAGCGCGGTTCCACAGACCACCTTACTGGTGTTGCAAGTGGCACCGTCTCTACAATGTAGAGGTGGTTCTACCCCCCGTCGGGGTAGACTATCATCACATAGAGGCAGTTTTGAGGAGTACTACTGGTAGTCAAAACTGCTACTATGTTACTAGGAAAATTTGCATACAATTTATGTAGTGGTGGTTTGGACCGCCACAATTTTTGCGGGAAAATTTTTATTAATTTTATTGGTGGTCTAAACCACCAGTACATAGAGGAAATTTCTAAATGTTTGTGTTAGTAGCGGTTTGGACGCCTTAATGTTTCGCATGAAAATTTTGAATGATCTTATTGGCAACCTAAACTGCCGGTACATGAAGAAAATTTTCTAAAATGTTTATTTTAGTAGCAGTTTGGACCGCATCAAAATCTTGGTGCAAAAATTTAGTACATGATTTAAGGCCAATATAGATGTGGATGAAATTGCCACAACAATTTGGAACCAAAATTTTAATAAATAATATTCACTAAATGTAAAAGCAAATTCAACCGCCACAACTAATTGATCCTTCAAGTATGGCACCTAATATAATGCAATATAAAAGACACATCTGATCACTAGAATTCCTTCAATGTCAAATTTTGAACAAATATTGGGTTCATATCTTGAAATAAGAACCAAACGAACCTAAGTTTGGCATTCAAAAATACAGAAGTCTAAATTCATTTGTCAAGTAAAGGGCTCTACATTCAAGTCCATACAAAAGTAATGAGAACACCCAGCTAATGAGTTTTGTGGATTGCAATGTTAATAAACTTAGAGTACTAGAAATTCCATGGCTCCCATGAAAGAATAATCAAAGTTCTCTATTGTCAGCAAAATAATAAAGATACTTAATAAGTAGAAAGAGACAGATAAAGCATCTCAAATATTTGAGAGGGCTCATTAGATCTAGGTTGATGGCTTGAATGTGAGGAATGATTCGCGAAAGGAGATGCACATTTACATGGCTACCCATCAGTTTCCTGTAATTAAGAAGTAAATTAGTTAATTTTATAAAAAATTGAGAAAAAAGGTAAATAAGGGAAAAGTAAATATACTTGTACCTGATTGATTGTATTTAACATGTCCCCTACTTTAGGAAATCTATCAACTAATAAACCAAAAAGGATATCATATTTTCGTCCCATTACCGATAACTTTTGTTTCAACTCAGCTATTTCATTTAAATTGGCATCATTTGTAGATCCTTCAACATTAATATCAAATCCTCTTAAGCCAAAATATCTTGAAGGAGTAAGTCCAAAACCTAATCCTCTCACTCTACCATTGTGCTCAAGACCAAACACCTCTCTAAATATTTCTTCATTCAATTCACTTGAGGTACTATTTGTGCCTCCACTACGCTCTTTTTGTAGAGCTTTAGCTCTTGCCTACAATATATAAGAGCATCAATACAGTAAAATTAAAAGATATTCCTAGAATCTTCTTGAAAAAAAAATAAAAAAAAAAAGATGGATGACATAAAGGTGTAGTTTACCATCTTTTCCCTTACATCTTCATGAACATAATCGCCATCTTTCCTCTTATGTGTCATGTCATACATAGTAAGTCTGTCAGGTACTTTCCCAGTTTCGATTTGCTATAACCAAAACTTTGCCATGTTATGACACATTTGATACAAAAATAAAATCCATTCCATAAATAAACTATGAATAAACTTATCACCATTCCTTCCTTCGTCATGCATGGCTTTTTCTTCCATAAGTATGAGCATTGTTTGTTTGTTAGCATTGGTAGTATTAATCTCTCTGATTGCCTATATAATAAAAAGAAAATCATAGACAAATTAACAAATGGTATTCAATAGATCTATTTATTCTATATATAACTTACTTGTGATTCTGGCTTTAACCATCATTCAAGAGAGCACGCCATTGATCTGATCTGACAACATTAGGAATTTTCTCCATCATTTCCTCTACTGTTTTATCCGGATTAAAGCAAGCTCCTTTCAATGCGCTTTATAATCACTCCATCTTTTGTTCAATGTTTCAAGATCCAATCCTTTGTTTAAGAGGATAGATAAACAAAATACTCTCACACATTGAGGTAAAAAATTATTAATAAGAATTACCTACTTAATATACTATACAAAGTAAAATGAATCTAGTACGTCAACTCATTCACATTTTTGTTTTAAATGGTCTAAATTCTGGTTTATCCCATCTACAATGCTCAAAGGTGCATATGATCCATTTATAGCAAGTGTCCCCAAAAAGGAACTAAGTGTAGCACCTCCCGAGTACAGGGGGTTCCGATCATCAACTTCAACATAAATTCTTTCATTACCATCCATATTCCAAACAGAAGCCATTGTGGTCCTACCCCTCTTTTTATATTGACATCCATTTTAATCTACACGATAAAGAAGAGATAAAAAAAGTCATTGCATACGTACGCTTCTCTAAACATGACAAATAGCCCAAATGAAAAACAAATGAAAGACATACCAATGTACTCAAAAGAGTCTTTTCAAATTCAATGTCTCCTTGAGTTTCACTTTGAGTTTGTGCTTCTGTCACATATTGCAAAGAAGGATTTGAGTGTTGATCTCCATCTCTACGTTGAGGTTGACCACGTAAGTTCCTTCATTTGTTTGTTCAAGATGTTGCTTGGATCTAGAAGTTACTCTAACTCTTTTTAAAGTATACTTACCTTTAGCCATGATAAACCTATAGACAAGAAATTCAAAAGTTAGAGACATTATTTAGTTTAAAATGGAACTTAAATTGTCTTTGAAAGAGAGAAATTTACCTGGATAATACATATTTATATCATTGAAATCAACCAAACCAAATCAAGATATAGCACTTGTCTATCTATATTCAAATATATATCAAAATAACCAATTTAATCACAATAAGCTGATAAGTGTAAGTGTGACAATGATCAAAAAAATTCACATATATTACAACCAGCCAAAGTTTCTAAAATAAAAGGCAAATTTATAAGCATTTCTATACAACCTCATCTTCATCTACATCAATCCGAACCCAATTTAAATGATCATCATTGAAACTTTGATCATTTAAAGTTGTTGAATGTTCAACCTCATCTACATTGTACTCCTCTCCTCCCATATCAAATGCATCTCTAGGTCTAAACCTACCACTACTGATAAATTCTCACAGTTAGGATTTGTACATAAAAAACTTGCTCAATCTACAAGGTGAAAACAAATGGATCATCCTCTATTTTTCTATATGAATAAGGTGAGAAAAGTTCACAAGAGCAAATCCAAATTCATCTTGTTTAACACCAATGTTATTGTAAACCCTTGTTTTCTTAGCAAACCTGAGTTCGATTTCGGAAAAACTTAAAACTGGGAACCGAAACCCTAAAAGAATACCCCTGGACCAATGGGACCTGGAAACCCCATGTTCGACAATGCCAAGACTGAAACCCGGAAGATTAGAAGCAAGTTAACTCCGAAATAAAACCCTAAATCGGGAAGTCAACTGGAAACCCTAAGTCATCAAAATCTCAAGAAAACCATAGCAGTTTAGATCCAGCAAACCCGTGTCCGCAAACCAAGAAGTCGAAATATGAGTGGAAAGTGTAGATTGGCTCGTACTAACATTAGAATGCTTAATAATATCAGATGGGTCGATTTTCGACCTATTTCTACCCCAATCGGATACAAATCTTGAAAAGCGTGTTCTAGGGCTCGGGATATTAAATATATCATATTAGTACCGTTAGATTCGTAATTTCATAATATTTCTAAATATATCAGTTATATTATTTTTCGAGTTATAAAAGTTACAGTTATAACCTTTTATCGTATTTTCATTACCAATAATTTAATTATCTAATCAACTTTTTGCTTTCTTTCACACTATTCATTAAGCACAACCACCAATACCCTATTCTTATATCCTTACAACCTATTCTTACAATTTTACATCATTTCGTTACAAATTTACTTTTTCAATGCAATTTTATTACTCAAATTATTTAATTTAATTTTGAAACTTACACAACACAACACATATATCTTTCTCTCTCCATTGCTGGAACCGACACCTCCTCCCTCTATTCCCTCTCAATTTGTTTTATTTTCCCCAATTTATTTAACATACAAACCCTAATCCACTTTTCTATAAATAGCCCTTTATACCAACTTCATTTCATTTTCTCTCATTCTTTACAAAAATCAAGCTTTTGAAAAAAGTTTTCTCTCCCTCTCCTCTCTTAATGCCGTGACCCCCTCCCTCAAGAACACATACACGTACTTTTGTTTTCTTCAAGTTTCATTCTCCAAATACTAAATATGTAATAGATCTTGACCTACCACTATAGAAACATGTAATGATAAGGGTATATATGTGTGGTTCCACCAAAAATCCCCATGAGCTTTATGCTAGAGATGTAGAAACACTAAAATATGATATTCTTGTAATCACAATGTATAGACCTTACTATTAAAGTTGATATACTAGTATTTTGATATATTATTTTGATATATTGTTCTTATAGAAATTTTGTGCATATATTTTCATTATGATTCTCATCTACATATTTTTCAGATGCATTTACATTCATAGCATGAGTAGTATAGTGGATCTACTTGTTTAGAGTAGTTAAAATAACATAGTATTTGTTTTACATGCATGAAAGTCTTGTTACTTGAAATTCTTAGTGAAGGTGTTGATCAAAACTCAAGATCCATTTTGTTTCTATCAAAAAGTCATTTTAAAAATTCGGATCTTGGGAAAGAACCATTTAGAAAACATATTTCCAACTTTAAAATGAAGATTTTACATGTAAAATGAAGGGCTTAGATAATAGGTATCATAAATTAGGGATTTTTATAAGTTGATCATGGTTTTACTAAGAGAAATTTTCAAAACAATAGAATGATTACAAAAGTTAAGTTAGATCTATGTTTCAACACCAACAAAAATGTAGAAATTTGTAACTAGGGTGAAATACCAAGAAAGCACTTATTTTTCAATCTAAAACAAGAGTTTTATTTAAAAAATGGAAGTATTAGGGAGTAGGTTTGATTAGGTCTTAGTTTTAGAAAGATTAAATGAGTTTTTCATGAGAAACAATCTCAAAAACAATTTTTCAAAATTCGGATCTAAAAATGATTCCTATTTAAACACCTATTTCCAAATGTAAAAATGAGTATTTTAATGGAAAAATAGAAATCTTGGGGAATAGATATAATAAAGACTAGATTTTATAAGAGTAAATGTGTTTTTATCAAAGTAGAATCTTAAAACAAAGGAGAAGTTTTCCAACTAAGATCAAACAATATTTTCCTTTCCAAAAATTGTGCAAAATTAGTCACTAGGCAAAAATCCACTTTAAAACATCTATTTTCCAACCTTTAAATGAGGAATTTATTAAGATAACGAAGTTAATAGGTATATAGGTCATCAAGGCCTTATTATAGTAAGAATATGCATGATTTTACAAGGAATAAAGCTAGTTTTCTCAAACAAGTGTTCATGAAATTATTGCAAGGAGAAAGTTTTTGCAAAAAATCTTTTTAATCAAGAATCATTAAGGAATATCATGTAGATAGCTCATATCATGACATTCATGAACATAACTTATAGATATTGTAGATACATATAATATACTTATTAGAAATAATGCAAATTTCACAAAACAATTTCGGAATTTCAAATTCTAGTTACTGATCAGATATGATCCGAACATTCCGAGACCTAAACATTTCCAAAATATAGTAATAACATCATAAATAGATAGATCTTTCGTAGTAGATAGAAATTGATAGCTTATTTGCGAAATTCCGAGTTAAAATGACAAATTATGGCTGTTTTAATTGGAATTTTCAATTACCACAGAAATTACGAATTTAAAGAATTTTAATTGAAAAGTCTGGAATTAGTTATGGTATAAAATACTCATAGGGTATTTCTTTCATTCAGGTGATTTTGGAATCGAGGGAAATTCTTGTTTGGATCGTTACCGTTAGAGACCGGAGACCATGACCGAGTGAGTTTACTATCTTTAAATTATATGCTTGTGATTGTGCTTGTGCTTGTGCTTGTAGTGTTAGTGGCATTAGAATTAGGGCAAGATAAAAATTTGATGGTGTGTATATGAGTTCTACTTAATGAATCGATGATAAGAATATCGAAATAAGCTTGTTATAAATATTTGTATGATTTAGTATAGAATTGAATTGTCTGCCATATCTATGATCGCCCATAAAATGTTTATTAACATGACGTGATCTTATAATTAATTAACCATGCATACCATATGTGAGTCACATTGCATAGGTTATTATACCTTTGTGGGAAAAAGGCATAATAGCTGGGCAACGAAGGGCCTGTAAGCTCGAATGTTGGCGTAATGGTCGAACATTGAAACGTTGGCATAATGGTCGAAAACTGAAATGTTGGCAAATTAAAAATGTGTGTGGGTGGGCACCTGTATCAACCACAATATAAATGAAAAATTGAAATCTATGGTCGTATGGGCCTGAAACACCTAACCCCAAATGGAGGGTGTAAATCCATTCAACATAAGATTTCCGGACGATCTTATGTATTGTATGCTCACGTGCTTGTGTATTTCATATGGTTGTTAATATAACTTGCCTGATATATATATTACTTGTTGAGCATTTAATTTTGGGAAGTGGAACTCACTAAGCTAGCATAGCTTACACCCTCACAATTTCTTTCTAATGCAGTTCCTGTACTTATGGATGTGTCCCCGGACTTGGCCAAATCAAGTAATGAGAGTCTAAGAGTTATCTCCTTAGAAGTTTACAATTGGTTTGTATAGTTTTTAGTAGTGAACCTAGAAGGATCAATTGTTACCAAAAAAAGGATAATACCTAAACTTATGTGCAGAGGGAATGCCCTTTAATGCTTTGTAACTGATCCAGAGATATCTGTGGTTTATATTTTTATGATTATCCTATCAGTTTGAGCTATCTATCTCCAATTGTTTATGCATTTATTATCGTAAAGGAACGCCTTGCATACTAATACAAGACTTTTGAATGACTATGGTAGTAATTCTTAAGTCTCGTTTAGCATACGGCGGACTGTTATGTTTATGATACACCCTTTAAGGCGTGACAGTTTAAGTTGGTATCAGAGCAGCAAAAATGTAAAGCATGGCAATAGAATTTAATATCCTAAAATATAAGAATAAATGAATCTTAGGATAAGAATGAACTTAAAAGTCGAATCTAACTAGAAAATCTCTTTTTGGTATAGTTATCCCTAGGTGAAACTCGAGAAAGGGCAGAACATTTCCAAGGGATGGGTGAGACCTTTATTGACTACAGATTAAGGCTAAGGACTCTTTGAGGATTTTGCTTTGGCTAAGAAACCTAGCACTCTCAAGGAGGTATATGTGATCAGGAAAAAGGTCTTAGATACACCCAATGGGAAAGAGTGGTTGATCAGATTAGATATGATCCGATGAGGAGAAGATGGTCTATGCTAGAAACAATTTATGCAGTGGAAAGGATCATGGTTGATTATGGCAATGAGCCAATGTTGAGGGAGGCCATATTTATTTTAAAGAAGGAAGATAACCCACCCTACCTGATTTTAGAGCATGGAGGAACATCGGACCCTATATGTATATGCCATGATGATCCGATGACTATAGAGAATGGCTTGAGGTCGATGAAAACAACCATTTCTATTAGAGAGGTATACATCTAGACATTTTTCAGAAACCTCAGAAATCCAGCACCGCCTCTTAATGAAGTAGGCATACAGTTTAGAGTTGTCCCATAATAGAAAATCAGGATGAGGTAGAAGTGAGGAGGAAGAAATCCTAAGGAAGACTTGAATTGGGTAGAAGTAGAAGGAAATAGAACACCTCAACCAACTGAAATTGAGGAAGAACTGTAAGCCGAAAAATTTCAGTAAATAATTCTAAAATAAACATCGAAAATAAACTCTAAAAATGACTTCAAATTAAACCGAACTTCGACTAGTCCAAATCACGAACGAATCCAAAAATTTCTTAATCTTGAGAAAATGAGAATCCTTAAAAATAAAATAAGAACTCAACGGTCTTTAAATTCAAAACCACTACGTATAACAAATTCTATACTTAACTCTGACTTGTAAAATCGTGTAATATAGAACCAAAAACAAATTATTAAAAAGTAAATAACGATAAACCTTCGAAAATAAAACCCAATTCAAGAATTCCAAAAACGTTAAGAGATATTAAACACTTACAAAAATAAAATTTAAAATAAATTTTCTCAAACTAAATGTAATGTATAAACAGAAACCTCAGTTTCCAAATTAGCAAAGATCTAAACCGAAAGTCACCCGGGTGCCTTGAGTGGAATTTAGTAGTTTAAGTCCGGTAATCTCACTCCCTTAGCCCTAGAGGCCGAGGTGTAGTTTAAGTGTATAGAGTAGCTTGTAGTAATATAAGATCGCTTAAAAATATCAGATTGGTAAATTTTTTACATATTTCGAACCCGTTCGGATGCAGACTTTGAAAAGTGTGTCATAGGGCTCGAGATATAAAAAAATAAACCATTAATATCGTTAGACTCGTATTTTCATAAAGATTTCAAAAATATTAGTTTTACAATTTTTCAATAATTAGAAATATCTTATTATTTCGCGATATTCGTATTTCTTTACTACCGGTAATTAACTAGTTTTTTATACTATTCACTACTATTCATTACACAATTTTACTATTCTTGTAAACCCTTATTTTTATATAAATATTTTATATATCATAGAAAATTTCGTTTTTCTAAAATTTAGTTCGTTTCGGGTTTTTACGGAATCAGTTTCTGTTAAGACCCGATACTAAAAATAAATTAAATTAAATTAATAATTGGAAAATATTTGAAAAATATTTTATTTTCATAAAATATTTTTTTAATTTTTTGGGTTATAAAAATATCAATTATAGCTCATATTCGAGTAATTTGATCATACTGGTAACTTAATTGATAATTCACTAAAATAAATAATTAATTATCTTATTTTAATTATGAAAAATATGCTACAAAATTTTGGAATGCATTTTCTATTTTTTATTTTTGTTTTTATTAAGAAAAGTACTCTTACAAACCATACCTTTAGTACCATTTCACACATCACTTCTTTTTCACTTCAATCTTTCTACACTTCATGTATCACTTCATGACAGAATTTTTGACCTTATTTGCTGCTTTTTTTCATTTGAAAACTCCAAAAATTGATTAAAACAAATCTATTCCGATCCTACTTTTTTAAGTAACACATAAACTTAGTTACACATTACAATTTCAAGTTAAAAACCAACTAAATTCCCTCTCTCTCTTCTAATAAATCACGCCAGCCATGAGGATAAACTTGCTGCCATTTCTTTTTTTTTTTAACTTTATTTAAGAGTCTTTAACTCCTCCTATCTTCTATATATACCTTCTCTCATTCAAAACTTTAACCCTTTATCATTCTACATTTTCTCTCTTTTTCCTCTCTTTCTCTTCATTTGTTCTTGTTCTTGCAAGAACACTTGCTGCCCCTATTCAATAAATGAGCTCCCACAAATATTTCTTCAAGATCCTTTGGTAAAACTCTTGTCCAAAGCTTCCATAGTTGATGTAGGTAAAGAATAGTGAGAGTTTCATGCATCAAATAACTTTCCATAAGCTTAAAAGCTAAGGATGATGATGCCAAATGAAACACTCATCCTACTCATGATTATTCTCTTGAAATATTATTATTTTCTTGCTAGCAATGGTTATATTTTATAGATCTAACTTTTATGTGACTTTGATTATTTTATGTTTAGATCTATAAGTTTATAGTTTACTACCATGGATTTCTTTTTATTTATGTTCATAGTAAGTGTAGATCTTGGTTTTGAACTCAAACAAAATGGTGAAATTCATACCTAGGCAAGACCCACATTTAAAAACCACTTTCCAAGTGTCAAAATGAAAGTTTTACTTGAGATAATAAAGGCTTAATGGGTATAAATCATCAAGACTTCATTTTATATGGTTCAAAGGTGATTTTCAAATATTATTTTTCAAAACAAAATTCTATTTTCGGATCTAGACAAAGGCATAACTTAAAAACATGTTTTCCAACTCAAAAATAAAGTTTTTATTCAAGATATGGAAGGCTCTAAAATAGGATATATAAAGGATTAATTTTCATAAGTTTAGATGGATTTTATCAAAAGATATGTCCAAAAACAAATTTTGTAAATTCGGGTCTCAACCAAGACCAATTTTGGAAACCCATTTTTTAACACCAAAATGAATGATTTCTTTTAAAATGAAAGGCTTATGGAATAGGTACCAATATTTTTATAAGTAAATGGTAGATCTACTAATAGAGATTCTCAAAATAGGAAGATTACAAAGTAAAATTTGAATTTTATCCTAACCTTGTGAAATTCGGATGGTTTCAAGACCATGCCTAAAAAACCTTTTATCAACTCAAAAACTTGTGTTTTACATGAAAAATAAAGAGTATAGGTCATAGATATTATCAAGTAATGATTTTTATAAGTTGAGATGGGATTTGCTAAGAAAAATATGTAGAACAAGGAGTAGAAATAAAGTAGGAAAATTTGAATTACTTGTCATTTTAAGAAATCCGTAATAATGGAGTAATAGCATGAAAACATTACTTTCCAAACTCAAAATAGAAGTTTTATTAAAGAAATGAAGTCCTTAGTGGCTAGGTATAGTTGAGCATTAAGTTTCTAAGTATCAAATGAGTTTACTTAAAGGAATCACCACAAGAATAATTTTTACAAATTCGGATTTTGGGATGAACCATATTTAAAAACATGTTTACAAAGTGTAAAATGGGAATTTTATTGAAAAACAAAGGCCTTAAGGAATATACATAATAAGGACTTAATTTTAATAAGACTAAATAAATTTTATCAAGGAATTTTTCTAAGAACAAGTGGGAATTGTCAAGAATACAAGACTAGCCTTTCTAAGTTGATTTTTCATAAAGTCTTACAACGAAAAGGTTTTCTAGAAATTTCTTTTATTAAATATTATCAAGAACATGTACATATATATCTCATGACATACCATTTATGATAGTAACTTGTTCATGTTGCATGTATACTTGCTTTGGATAGTAGAAACTTCATGAACTTTCATAAAATCAATTTTTTTTAAAATTGTTTTTGCTACTGATCTGAACTGATCAGATCTTTTTGGAGCTTAAAAGTTTTCAAAACTTAAATATAATATTATAATTAGATAGATCTTTTGAAGTAGATAGAAATCGGTATATAATTTGATAAATTCCGAGTTAATATGGTCGTTTTAAGTTGGAATTCCCGCTTAGGACGAGAATTACGAATTTGATAGTTTATATGAGATAGAATGGATTAGTTTTGAGTTGAAATACTGATTTAGGTATTTCTTTCCTTAGGTGACTTTGCTTTTTAGGATTCATTGCCACCCGACTATTACGATTAAAAGACCAAAGCCCAATGGACATATGAGTTTTCCTCTTATTTTGTTACGTTGTTTATGCTTGTAGCTAGTTGCATTAGAATTATAGGAACAAGATAAAAAAACCAATATGAATGGGGATGGGATAGATGATGAGACTTTGATGTATGTATACCAAAGAATACTAAAGCATATCGAAACCATGATTCGATTGGATAACTGTATGTTCATATTGTTTTTGTTGTATGTATGATATTGATGGTAAAAAATGTATGAAAATTTGACCTAAGCAAAATAAATTGGTCATGCATCGATCGGTAAATTGCTTTGGTAGTTTGCTACTCTAATGCAAGAAGATCGGTATGGTCGAGATCACGTTTAGAGAATGAGACCGGTATCAGAGTTCATTCATAGGGAACTAAAGCGCACCAGGGATGCATCCCATGTATGAGCCTAGCCGAGTCGATTGCTATGAGCTTGGAGGGCTTGGAGACTAGAGTAGGTCATGTAGACTTTCAATACCATCCTAACCCTAGATATAAGGGCGTAAATGTTCTATACGAGTTCCAGAAACTCATGCATAATTGTCTGCTCATATGTTTGTTCATGCATAACATATGGATGATTTATAACTTGCTTGTTATGGTTCGAAATTAAGGGAACTCTCACTAAGCTAGTGTAGCTTATACCCCAATAGATGTTTGAATAAACAGGTTGATAGAAGAATGCTACTAGGGGATAGTGATGTCTGGAGCCGAGTATGACTTTGGGGTTCCGGCAAGAAGTAAGAATACTTGAAGATATTAGCTAGGTCTTGTGAATTGCTTTGTAATAGTTTTATGTAGTGAAATTTTTTGATGAATTGTAATTAAAGTATAGTGAATTGTATTTCCTTTACATTGTTACTCAAGTTGTATAAATATAAAATGTATCACTCGAATGTGTCTCCTCCATGTATTAGACGCCTTGTACATAGTATGCAAGCCTTCGCATGACTGCGGTGGTCATTTCTAAGCTCTAATATTGTGTACCGCGGACTGCCACGTTTAGGGTACCCTTCGGGGTGAGACAAGAACCAAGTAATGAACCAAACCCACCCAATCCAGATTTTGATCAAGATCTAGAAATCCCGGATAGCCACAGTATAGAACCTAATTATGATCCTCGTCTGTGGAGGGACATATATGTATTGGGAGAAGGCTCGAGATTGACAAATGAAGTCCCTGTTGACCTATAAGGAATGAACATTCGGAGGATGTTATGATGAGGGAAGTTCAGGAGAATGATGAGAGAAATTTAGAAGAAACTGGAGAGGAGGATAGAGATATGCAGGATACGATTGAAGAGGTAGAAGAAAAAGCAGAGGAAGAGGAAGAAGAGGAGGAAACCGAGCAGGAGGAGCGAATCTGGCCACCTAGGAAGAAGAGAATGACAATAAAAGAATATTTGAGTCTGTTTCTTAGGAGGGATGATGGTAATGTGTCTAGTAGAGATCGACCTCCGATCCTACCCCAGGAGACTCCTAAGAGTGAAAGAAGTAGTGGTGGCAAGCATGACCCGCATCAGTCCAACCAAAAATTTTGTAATAGGCAATGAGGAATGCCAAATTGCCTTAAGGATGTCTTTAGGAAATTTTAGTGCGTTATGTGTTTAGTTCCTTGTTTTATAACTTTCTTTCTCAGTATAGCAAGAAATTGTAATTCTGATAGGTTTAAATCAGTCGAGTAGCATGGTCTTCATTTTTTGTAGGTATAATGTAAAAGACTTGGCCGAGCGTATGAGCTTGATATGATCTAATGAAATTTAACATGTACTTGTTTATGGAAGAACATTTCATTTTCTTAACTAATAATGTGATCAAGCATGCATCTAATAAGGAACATTATATCTAATATGCTCCTAGAAAGTCATAATTAAGAACAAAATACATGCATATCATTGCACTCATTGAATCATCATGTTTGATTTCTTTTGCTTGCTTTACTGAATTGAGTTATGATTCCTATTCTACAATTTAATATTTCCAAATTTTATTGAATTGGATTTTATGACTTTGAATTATTATGACTTATCGAAATTTCGATTGATTACTTAATTTCCACAATTTATGATTAAGTGTTTAAAGGATAACGTAATGGAAAACCTCGAAACCTATATAGCAATGTACGAGTAGGTGAATCCGAAGAAATTGAAACCACGAGCAAAGAAATTCCTTGGTATAAGAAAATAACCAACCTGTGTTACCTTAGCATGACTAAGGATTTCACCTTAGCGCCAGCAAGTGAGCTTTATAAGTACGAACAGAAAACTAAATAATCTTCTAAGTACATCCATCTAAAACCCAAACCAAAAACGAAACCTAAAACAAGATCCAAAGTGTGTAAGAACCCACATCACCACCACCGTCATATTACCAAAGAACCCAGCAAAGCTCAATACCAAACTTTAAAAAAGGATTGACCCGTGTATTAATAGAACCTTTGGTGAAAATGATGAAGGGAATTGGTTGGCTTAGATTTAGAAATCTTTTGTGGCTTAAGAAGTTCTATCATATTTTCAACAGATTATGAGACTTACATACATGGATACGATGTTAGAATATAATGGAAAATAAGAAAAGGAAATCTATGCTCTTAGTTACTTGAGAAGTTTTGTGAAAAATTTGGGAGACCATTTCTCTTTAGCTGGAAGGTGAGTTACTTGAGAAGTTTTGTGAAAAAGTTTTGGGAGACCATTTCTCTTTAGCTGGAAGGTGAGACATAGTGCAGATCTGCTTCTCATAAGGTAAAGAGGTAGAATGAATAAGTAATGTGAAAATAAGTTCACACACCTTCTACAATATATATTTGAACCTTTCGAAAATAGCGAAGAAATGGAAAGACAGGAGTTGTTTGGAGGTCTAGATAGAAATCGGATAATTAAGTTGGAAGAACTCGGAATGAAAGTGAAAATTTGAAGATTTTAGAAAAGGGTGGGATAATTGAGGGAGCAAGGAAAAAGAAAAATCTCAAATGACGGGAAGGAAAGATATTGAGGAAAGTCCATTTAATATATCATGTGCAAAATTCAAAGGCAAGAGATGTAAGTCTTATTAATAGATTCTAAAGAAACGGAAGTATTGTGTCAACTCAGGAGACATCGAAGGTTTGTTCATTAAAAATAACAGAACACCTCTTCAAAAAGGAGAGCTGACAGTGTTATAGACAAGTAAGTACGAAGCTATCCCTAAGTATGAGCTAGTTAATCATGGTTTAAGCTATTATGGATTGTTGAGAGAAAATAGTAAGCTTTTATGGATAATATGGAAAAAAGTGAAGTTGTTAAGAGGAACCACAATACCCCAAGAAAATAAGTTAAATTCTTGTGAGATAAGGATGAAGGATGAAGACATAATGCCCATTGAGGATATGCTAGATAAGGAAGAATCACGTGAAAAACAGAAGATATACCAACGATGGATAAATACTCTAATGTTATCTCAGAATATTGCCTAGGTCGACTAAGAAGGTAAAGATTGATTTTAAGAATTGATTGGACCCCTCATGCATATCTGATATCAAAGCATCGTATTGGATGACACTTGTGAACCCATAGGAGTTGAAAGTTTAGCAGCAAGAACAGTAGGATCGGAAGCTCATAGGGCTTAGTGTGTCGCCATAGGGCGCACTTATCTCGCCTGTGAAGATGAAAGATGAATCCTTGGGGCTATGTATCGAATTTTTGGTAAACTTAATGAGTTACAATCAGGAATAGATACTTTTTTTTCCGCTAGGATCAATGATCTATTTTGATTGGTTGCAAGGAGTCTGCATGTTTCCACGCATTGATCTATGCCCTGAATTATCACCTATCGAGGATAAAATCCGAGAGTGTACCAAGGTCAGCTGTTTGTACCCAATATGGGCACTATGAATTTTTGGAGATGTCTTTTGATTTGATAATGCTCCAACAGCATGCATGAATCTTACGAGTAGAGTGTACAAATCACCCTCGGACAAATATGTAATATTCTTCGTTGATGACTTCATGATTAGCCTAAAAGTGAGGAACAACATTAGAAGCATCTTGGGATGACGATACAAGCTCTAAGAGAAAGTAAGTCGTTTGGCAAACTGTCTAAGTACGACTTTTGGCTAGAACGATATTCTTTTAACCCATGATGTGTCAGGAAAATATTTTTGGACGACCCATAGAAATCTCATATGATGCATAGTGGCACTCCAGGGAATGGCCTTGAATATGTATTGATGAAGGAAGAAAAAAGATATTGCTTATAGTTCTGATAATTGAGACCCCATGGGTAGGACTGCTCTGCACATGAATATGAGATAGCCGCAATTGTCTCTGCTTTGAAACCTTGGAAGCACTTTACTATATGGACAAAAAAAATGTGAGATATATGTAACACATCATAAAAGCTCTAGGTATCTATTTATACAGGAGGAATTAAATGTGAAACAAGGAGGATGGTTGGAGTTGATCAAAGATGATGACCTGAAAATTAAATATTGTACCGGAGAAGTTAGGAAAAAGTGATAGTATAAATCATAAGCCAAAAAGGTACTAACAAGGAAATTAGAGGAATTGAGGATTTAAATTCACTACGCAAAGTACGGAATTAGAGATATCTAAATTTAATGCTGGAGCTAACTTTGGTTAAGAAAAGCAAGGAAGCTCAAATATAACAAGAGTAATGCAAAAGTTTAAGAAAGGATTTCAAGAAGTAAATACTCTAACCTTGTAAAGGATAAGGAGGAAGTGGTCGAAAGGAAAGGATGGTTGTATGTAACGGAGAATTGAGGAGTTGAGGAAGGGAAGTGTGAGTTAGGTCGCTACCAATAGCACAGTACGAAAAGGGAATATAGCCAAGTGTGTCATGAAATGTACGGCTTGCCAATAAGTAAAAATAAAACACCGAAGGTCATGCAGAATACTAAGGCTTTTACCTATCCCTAAATGGAAATGGGATCAGACGTCCATGGATTTCAAGGAAGGTTAACCCAAAGACTTCAAAGGGCGTGCTACAGTATAGATGACCATGGATTGATTAATCAAGTCAGCACCCTCTTTGTCAATCAACATCACATACCCTAAGAGCAAGCTAGCTAAGTGCTACATTTGAAGAATAGTGCGCCTATAGGATGTACCTGTGGGAATTATGCTAAATCGAGACCCAAAATTTATAGGTCTTGGATGAGGCTATGAAAGAGTTTGGATACGAGATATAGCTTAGCATTGCTTATCACCCTCAGACTAATGAACAGTTTGAGTGGATGGTTCAAACCTTAGAAAACATGTTGAGAGCATGTGTTTCAGAAATTCAAGGGGAAACTGAAATAGTCACATACCGTCGATTGAGACTTGCTTGCCGTGACAGCTATCACCTGATCATTTGAATACCACTCTATGAAACCTTATATGGATGGCGTCATGAGACACCTCTGTTTTAGGATGACATAGAGAAGATAAATATAGGGACAATCTTAATACAAAAAGGTGGTTAATAAAGCAGGGACGGCACAGTGAAGGATAAAGAAAACTCAAGATGGGCGAAGGAGTTAGGCCAATTTAGAAAGACAAGTTCTCGAATATCAAGTTGAACTTGGAGGTAAATCCCATTAAGGAAGTACGAAGAGTACGTACAAGGAAAGATAAGCCCAATATATGTTGTACCTTTCGAGATACATTGGACCCTTGAGGTGCTAAGAAGAAATGGAGGTTTAGCATATTGGTTGGTCTTGTATCTCAAATTTCATAAGAAACATACCATGTGTCCTATGATTCGGTATTAAGGAAATATGTACTAGGCCCAGAAATAACCATGGAATTGACGCCGTTAAGTCAAAAGAAACCCTACTCAAGAGGCACATCCAGTGCTAGACATGGATACGAGGACGTAAGAATTGCTTGACTAAAGGGCTCGGTAAGTGAAGATATTAAAGACGAACCATGCAACTTAGGAGACAATTTAAGAGTCTAAAAAAGGAAATTCATAGTAAGTATTTCAAGCTGATCAAAAGGGGATATATATAAGTTTCAGTTTTGGAGACAAAACTCTGTTTAAGGGGGGTAGGTTGTAAACCATCGTTTTCTTAGCAAACCTGAGTTCAATTTCGGAAAAACTTAAAACCAAGAAGTGAAACCCTAAGAGAATACCCCTGGACCAATGGGACCTGGAAACCCTACGTCCGGAAATACCAAGACTGAAACCCGGAAGATTAGAAGCAAGTTAACTCTGGAATAAAACTCTAAATCAGAAATTCAATCGGAAAACCTAAGTCATCAAAATCTCAAGAAAACCCTAGCAGATTAGATCAGGCAAACCCGTATCCGCAAATCAAGAAGTAGAAATATGAGTGGGAAGTGTAGATTAGCTCATATTAATATTAGAATGCTTAATAATATCACATGGGTGGATTTTCGACCTATTTCGAACTCGATCGGATACAAATCTTGAAAAGCGTGTTCCGAGGCTCGAGGTATTAAATATATGATATTAGTACCGTTAGATTCGTAATTTCATAATATTTCTAAATATATCAGTTATATAATTTTTTTAGTTATAAAAGTTACAGTTATAACTTTTTTGTCGTATTTTCATTACTACCGATAATTTAATTGTCTAATCAACTTTTTGCTTTTTTTCACACTATTCATCAAGTACAACCATCCATACCCTATTCTTACATCCTTACAACCTATTCTTACTATGAAGGTTTTGCATGTAAAATGAAGGTCTTAGGTAATAGGTATTATAAAGTAGGGATTTTTATAAGTTGATCATGGTTTTACTAAGAAAAATTTTCAAAACAAAAAAATAATTACAAAAGTTAAGTTAGATCTATGTTTCAACACCAACAAAAATGTAGAAATTCGTAACTAGGATGAAATGCCAAGAAAGCACATATTTTTCAATCCTAAAATAAGAAAGAAATGGAAGCCTTAGAGAGTAGGTTTGATTAGGACTTAGTTTTAGAAAGATCAAATGAGTTTTTCACAAGAAACAATCGCAAAAACAATTTTTCAAAATTCGGATCTAAAAATGATTCCTATTTAAACACCTATTTCCAAATGTAAAAATGAGTATTTTAATTAAAAAAATAGAAGTCTTAGGGAATAGATATAATAAAAGACTTGATTTTATAAGAGTAAAAGTTTTTTTATCAAAGTAGAAACTTAATACAAAGGAGAAGTTTTCCAACTAAGATCAAACAATATTTTCCTTTTCATAAATTGTGCAAAATTAGTCACTAGGCAAAAATCCACTTTAAAACATCTATTTTCTCACCTTTGATTGAGGAATTTATTAAGATAATGAAGGTAATAGGTATATAGGTCATCAAAGCCTTATTATAGTAAGAATATGCATGATTTTCAAAGGAATAAAGCTAGTTTTCTCAAACAAGTGTTCATGACATTATTACAAGGAGAAAGTTTTTGCAAAAATTCTTTTTAATCAAGAATCACTAAGGAATATCATGTAGATAGCTCATATCATGACATTCATGATCATAACTTGTAGATATTGCATGTACATATAATATACTCTTTAGAAATAATGCAAATTTCATAAAACAATTTCGGAATTTCAAATTCTAGTTACTAATCAGAACTGATCCGAACATTTCGAGACCTAAAAATTTTCAAAATTTAGTAATAACATCATAAATAGATAGATCTTTCGAAGTAGATAGAAATCGATAGCTTATTTGCGAAATTCTTAGTTAAAATGACCAAGTTATGGCCGTTTTAAGTTGGAATTTTCAGTTACCACGGAAATTACGAATTTAAAGAATTTTAATTGAAAAGTTTGGAATTAGTTATGGCATAAAATACTCATAGGGGTATTTCTTTCATTTAGGTGATTTTGGAATCGAGGGAAATTCTTGTTTCCAGATCGTTACCGTTAGAGACCGGAGACCATGACCGAGTGAGTTTACTATCTTTAAATCATATGCTTGTGATTGTGCTTGTAGTGTTAGTGGAATTAGAATTAGGGCAAGATAAAAATTTGATGGTGTGTATATGAGTTTTACTTAGATGAATCGATGATAAGAATATCGAATGAGCTTGTTATAAATATTTGTATGATTTAGAATAAAATTGAATTGTCTGCCATATCTATGATCGCCCATAAAATGTTAATTAACATGTCGTGATCTTATAATCAAATTGACCATGCATACTGATAAGATCATATTTTATACAAATCTTGATGATCAATTGAGCTAGAATGGATATTTGTTTTGATTAAATTTTATGTTTCAGAACTAATTTGGAAAAAGAAATCAAAACAAGTGAATTTGAATTGAAAAGAGGAAAAATTGAAGTCAAGGCCGGCAATTCATCATTGAAAGCCGCCGGCTTTCAGACGGCGTAAAATCCAAGGCCGTTGCAGCACAGCCAGCTTTGCCCAGCACAAGTTAAACAACATTCAAAGCCGCCTCAAAGCTGCCGGCGTAGAAGATGAAGCAGCCGGCGTAAATGAAGGCCGGCAGCCCAGAACTGAAACATCACCAGCTTTGAAGGAGTTACATTATAAGCCGGCATAAAAGCCGCCGGTGTCACGCCCCAAAGGGTACCCTAAACGCGACAGTCCACCACACCCGATATCTAAACTTACGTATGACAACCTTAGTCATCCCATGAGTTTACATATCGTGTGTAAGGTGTACTTCACACAACTTTTAGGATCACACTTTGATTCGAGTAGTCTTAAGAAAGCATTCATAGCATTAAGAATATAAATCACAACAAAATAAACAGTTAACTTTACAAAAGCCAAGGGGGCATACCCCCGCCAAAATAATAGGAGTCTACATCGTTTAGCTCCAATTACACATATGTTAATTCACATTAAAGAGATTTTCCTAGAAGTCCACGCCTATACTAGGTCCCGACTTCCTCAAAAGCTCTTTAGTCCAATGTAGTAAACCTGCACAAAGTGTCCTCTCGGAACATCCAAAAATAGGAACGCTGCAACAAAAAACTATTGGGGTATAAGCTAATGCTTAGTGAGATTCATTTCTTCAAGTAACATGCCCGACCAAGCTAATTATCTATACAAGCAAGTTATAATTAAGCAACCATATGAATGCACAAGCGTATGAGCAAGCAGGCATATGACTTTCCGGTAGTCATAAGTGAATGAATTTACGCCCTCCATTCGGGGTTTGGGGTAGTTCATAAGACATGCAACTACAATTCCAAAGTTGGTCCATAAGACATGCAACCATAATCCCAATCTTAAATGGGGTGGTCCATAAGACATGCAACCACAATTTTTAATATTGGTTCATAAGTCATGCAACCATAGTTTCATCATTCGAATGGGGTGGTCCATAAGTCATGCAACCCTAGCCCCATTCGTTAAAGACCCGCTGCCTCCCAAGTATACCTTTGTCCCACCAAAGATATACTCGACAATGATATACGACTCACTACGTGAGATGCATGTACAGTTTATTCATATAATCATGACATATTACTTAGATAATTTAAAGGTGACCATACAATTTTCAGACATTCCAAATCTATACTAGCTCATACAAGAATATTACAACAAAGCTTGCCTCGATATACTTATCGTTCATTCATGCAAGTTTAGATCACCATTCAAACACAATTTTATCTTTTCCTAAGTCTAATGCCACTACTACTACAAGCACATCCAAGAGCATAATTAATTGAGAAATGAACTCACTTGTCCATGAAGTGGAAATCCACTAGTCGTAATAGTCCTCGGGAAGTGGTAACCCGTCCTCCAATTCACCTAGGTACAAGGAATACCCTCAATGAGCATCTCTTATGAAGTTCTATTAAACTTAACAATTTTATTTACTAAGTTCGTCAATTTCCGTCTAGATTGAATCCTTAACTTAAAAAGGTCATATCTAACTCATTTTAACTCGGAATTTAGCTTATAATATACCGATTTATACCTACTTCGAAAGAGCTATCCATTTCTAAAGTTAATTCAAACATTTAAGGTCATTTAAGGGTCGGAAACGTACTGTACAGTAGGGTTACGAAAATTCCAGATTTGAGCCTTTGTGAAAAATTTCCATATCTACCATTTAACTACTTAGCCAATTTATTTTAGTCCTAAGCTTGCAAGGGATCTAAAACAAAATTAAGAGATTACACACTTATCTAATACCAAACATAAAGTTCAAATGAAACTTCTAAGAATCCATATTCATAAAACCAACATTACAAGTTGAAACTCATTGTCTTGTTTTGAGTAATTCCTTTACTAAAACTCACTTAGTTCAATGAAAATAATTTTTCCTATATTATGTATCATCAAAGCATTTCATTTTCAATGTAAAATACTTGTTTTGAGATCAAAAAGAAGGTTTTCAAATTGGTCTTCTCATAATTACGAATTTCCACTTTGAAACTTACAATGAAAACAAGACCTAAATATTGTCTTCTACAAAGCACTTGATTTATGCAATACTTCTTAGGAAAACCCATTCAAACTTATGAAAATCCATTCCTTAAGATATCTATATCAAGAGCCTCTTATATTTTTGTCTAAATCTTCATTTTAAAGTTGATTGATGGGTTTCAAAAATAGGTCTTGGTCTTGATCCGAATTTTCATAAATTTATTTTGGACATATCTCTTGAGAAAATTCATCAAAACTCATGAAAAACAACCCATTACATATTATATCCTAAGAACCCTTCATTTCTTGAATAAAATCCTCATTTGTGAGTTGAAAAACATGTTTTTATTTTGGATCTTTGTCTTGATCCGAAAATACAATTTTTGTTTTTGAAAATAAACTTTGAAAATCAACTTTGATTCTTGCAAGATGAAGCCTTGATGATATACATCCATCAAACCTTCATTTTCTTAACAAAAGCTTCCATTTTAAGACTTGAAAGAGGGTTTTTAAAATAGGGCATTGACAAGTTACGAATTTTTCTTTTTCATTCCAACTTGAATCTAAGATCTACTCAATATATATCCATGAAAGCATAAGAAAAACTTAGTAGTAAGCCTTGAACTCCTAGATCTACACATAAACATAACTAAAGCTTGTAAAACTCTAGATCTACAAGTTATCACATAAACAAGAAAATAAACAAGCCTTCCATATAACAAAAATACTAAGAACAAAAGAGATCATCATCTAGAGGAGTGTTTCACTTCTTGGCATCATCATCCATAGCCTTTTAAGCTTGTGGAATGTCCTTTGATGCATGAAACATCCATGGTATCATCCTAGAACATCTTATAAGAGCAAAAAGGAAAGATTACCTCAAAATTGCAAGAAAATATGTGGAAGTGAAAGAAATGGGGCAGCTTGTTTATGGAGAAGACAAGCAAGAAGAAGAGAAAAGAGAGGGAAAAGAGAGAGGAAAAATATAGGGTTTGTAAAGGAGAGAGGAATAAGAGTTTAAATTAGAGATGTAAGTGTGTTAAATAATTTAAAAAAAAAATAAAACCATCAGCTGCAAGGGAGAGGGGGCTGGCGTGATTTTGAGTGTGTGAGGGGTGGTTTTGTTTGATTTTAACTTGTATTTTGAAAGTGTAACAAGTTGCATCCATTTCTAACTAAAAGAGACTTTAAAATATCAAAAATAAATTAAAAATAATGAAAAGTGGCTAATTTATGGGGAATGGGCAGCTGCAATTTTGGGAAAGGAGTGTAAGAAAAAGCAAAAGAAGACATAATAATGTGTAGTAATGATAATGTATGTGTACTTGAGGTATGGGTTGATAAAGTGACTTTTTGAATAAGAAAATTTATAAATAAATTAAGAAAAATATTTTTATTAAAGTAGCAGAATTTTTATGATTTAAATAAAATAATCAATTAAATTATTTTTAGAAATTTAACAATTAGTTACCGGTAAGAGTAAAATAAGCTTATATGAGCTATAACTGATATTTTTAGAATCCGAAAAATTCTAAACTTGATATTTTTGAAATCCTTATAAAAATACGAGTCTAAAAATATTAAAGATATATTTTTAATTTTCCGAGCCCCGGGACACGCTTTCCAAAGCAGTATCCAAACGGGTTCGAAATAAGCCGAAATTGAACCGATCTGATATTTTTAATAAATCAAATATTATTACGGACTATTCTAAACACTTCAATTATTTTTCAACTCCTCGATTTGCGAACTCGGGTTTTCGGGATCTAAACTGTAGGGTTTTACTCAAGATTGGTTGACTTAAGGTCTCCGGTAGACTTTCCGGCTTAAGATTTAGGGCTTAGAAAACGGGGGTTTACAACCTACCCACCTTAAAGAAAGTTTTGTCCGCAAAACTTGAAAGACGTACCTGATCCGTCAAACAAACTAGGGTACTTTCGCCGCATTTCACTTTCTGCCTCCCAAGTTGCTTCCTCATGTGCATGATTCCTCCAAAGAACCTTCACATACTTAATTTCCTTATTCCTTAACTTTTGTATCTTTGTGTCCAAAATCTGTATTGGGTGCTCCTCGTAAGTGAGGTTTTCTTTTAATAACACCGGTTCCAACTCTATAACTTGATCCGGGTCGGCTATGTGCTTGCGAAGAACCGAGACATGAAAAACATTGTGCACTCCCGAAAGATTTGGCGGTAAGGCAAGGCGGTATGCTAATTCTCCAACCCGTTCCAATACTTCGAAAGGACCAATATACCGGGGGCTCAACTTTCCTTGTGAGCGAACTCGATGGATACTTTTGATAGGATTTATCTTTAAATACACATGATCACCCACTTGAAACTCAAGAACCCTTCTTTTCAAATCTGCCCAGCTTTTCTGTCTATCCTGAGCTTCCTTCATTCGTTGTTGGATTATCCGAACCTTTCGGTGGCATCTTGCACTAGATCGGGTCCAAGAACTTCCTTCTCAACATCATCCCAAAACAATGGGGATCTACACTTACGTCCATATAAGGCCTCATAAGGCGGCATCTTGATAGTCGAGTGATAGCTATTGTTGTAAGCGAACTCAACCAAAGGTAATGAGCTTCCCAACTTCCCTTGAACTCCATCACACATGCCCTAAGCATATCTTCCAAAGTCTGGATCGTTCTTTCCGACTGTCCATCAGTTTGAGGATGATAGGCTGTGCTAAAATGCAACTTTGTCCCCAAACACTTCTGCAAGCTTATCCAGAACTTAGACACAAATCTCGGGTCTCGATCCGACACAATCCCCGTGTATCCCCATGTAAACGAAACAATTTCCTTCATGTACAGCCTCGCCAATTTATCCATGGAGAAAGTCATACTTATTGGCAAGAAGTGAGCAGACTTAGTTAACCGTCAACCACAACCCATATAGCATCATGACCTGACGGTGTCCTTGGTAAACCACAAACAAAGTCCATAGAAATCTGGTCCCACTTCCACTCCGGTATAGGCAAAGGTTTTAACAATCCACCCGGCCTTTGATGTTCTACCTTCACTTGTTGGCATGTTGGGCACTTAATCACAAAATCTGCCACATCCCGTTTCATTCCGTTCCACCAATAATGTCCCTTAAGGTCTTGGTACATCTTGGTTCCTCCCGGGTGTACCGTGTACCCAGAATTGTGTGCTTCACTCATGATTTCCTTCCTCATTTCTTCGTCATCAGGCACACACAATCGTCCTTTCATCCTTACTACATCCTCATCATCTATTGAAAAATCAGTATACTTTCCCTCCTGAACTTTTCTTTATCCTTTGTATCACTTCATCATAGCGCTGAGCCTCTTTAATCCTTTCCACCAAAGTTGGTTCCAACACCAAATTTGCTATTTCCATTTCCAAGTCTTGCCCAACAAATTCGATGCTTAGCCTCTCAAATTCTTTAATCAATTCTTTCTGGTCCGTCAAAAGAGTTGCGACCTCCCCGTGGTTCTTGCGACTCAAGGCATCGGCAACTGCATTCACCCTTCCCGGGCAATAATTTATCCCAAATCGTAATCTTTAATTAACTCTAGCCATCTTCGCTGCCTCATGTTCAACTCCTTTTGGGTGAACAAATACTTAAGACTCTTGTGGTCGGTGTAGATCTCACACCGTTGTCCATATAGGTAATGTCTCCATATCTTCAAGGCAAAGACAACAGCGGCTAGTTCCAAGTCATGCGTGGGGTAATTTTGCTCATGTGGCCTTACTGTCTTGAAGCATAGGCAATCACCTTTCCTCTTGCATGAGAACGCATCCGAGACCATTTTTCGAAGCATCACTATGTACCGTATAGGGTTTCTCGGGGTTTGGCAAAACCAAAATCGGAGCAGAGACAAGCCTTTGCTTCAATTCTTGAAAACTTTGGTCCCTCTTTTCCGTCCAAACAAACTTTCATTCTTTTGCGTTAACTGAGTTAACGGCTTGGCTATCTTGGAAAAGTCTTGGACAAACTTCCTGTAATATCCGGCTAAACCCAAAAGCTCCTTACTTCAGTCACGGTCTTAGGCGGCTTCCATTCCACCACAGACTTAATCTTCTCAGGGTCTACTGATATGCCTTCACCCGACACACATGTCCCAAAAATGAAATCCTATCTAGCCAAAAGTCACACTTAGAAAATTTGGCGTATAGCTTATGTTCTCTTAGGATTTGTAAGGCCATGCGAAGGTGCTCTTCGTGTTGCTCTCTTGTCTTCGAGTAAATCAAAATATCATCAATAAACACAATCACACATTTGTCCAACAATGACTTATATACTCGGTTCATCAAGTCCATGAAGGCGGCAGGAGCATTCGTTAATCCAAAAGACATCACTAAGAACTCATAATGTCCATAACGAGTCCGAAAAGCAGTCTTCGGCACATCTTCAGGTTTGACCCTTAACTGATGATACCCTGATCGTAGATCAATCCGTGAGAATACACTTGCTCCTTGTAGCTGATCGAAAAGGTCATCAATCCTTGGAAGTGGATACTTATTCTTAATTGTAACCTTGTTCAACTCCCGATAATCAACACATAATCTCATTGAACCATCCTTCTTCTTAACAAATAATACAGGTGCACCCCATGGTGACACACTTGGTCTTAAATCCATGGTCCAAGAGTTCTTGCAATTGCTTTTGTAATTCCTTTAACTCAACAGGGGCCATACGATACGGCGCTTTAGATATCGGCTCAGTATTTGGCACCAAGTCAATCTCAAAATCAATTTCCCTCTTAGGTGGCAAACCTGGTAGCTCATCCGGAAAGACATCGAGAAATTCTTTGACAACCGTTATATCCTCAACCTTAGGTAATCCTTCTTCTTTCTCTGTTGCATTAAGACAACCTTCACTTTCCACCTTATCCTCTCCATCCATAAGCAACTCAAATGAGCATAGATCAGTTCCTCTTGAAACTACCGTCTCACCTGTGAACTCAACATCCATTCCATCAACATCCTTGAAATTTACTTTCTTCCTTCGACAATCCACAACGGCTTTAGCAATAGCTAACCAACTCATACCCAAAATCACTTCATATTTACTCATCTCCAATACTATCAAATCACACTTCGTACCATGCCCATGAATCTCCATTGGACAATCCTTTAGCATCTCATTTGTCGTCACCACACTCCCAGTCGGGGTTCTAACACGAAAGCTAGAGGCAATAGTGGCTATTGGTAAACCAACTTGTCTAGCCAATCGGTGGTGATGAACGAATGTGTGGCTCCCGTGTCAAAAAGAGCATAAGCAGTCGTCTTAGCTATCCGTATGTGTCCTGCGTCCAACACTTACTAATCACTACCTTCACACCATCCTAACTTATCTTCCTAACTACTTTAACTTAACCAAACTTGTTTTTCTTTTCTTATACTTGAATCTTAACAAATCAAAGCAGCAGAAAAACAAAGACAAGAGTTAGGAGACCTACCTGTCACAAGACCGAAGTCCGGGCCATTATCCTCCTCGAGAGCAGCCAATCCGCAGTCTTCATTTCCCATCTCTTCGCATACCCATTGCCCTTCGAGGTTGTAGATCCTCATTCCGTGCATTGCTGACCCAGCACGGCTACTATTATTGTTCCCACTATTCCCGTTCCCGGGTCTTGCTGCTGCTGATCCCCCAAAAGGTTTAGCTGGAGCATTCTTCCTTTGAGGGCACTCATTGGCAAAGTGACCAAATTGCTTGCAGACAAAGCACATGGTCGTAGTCTTCTTTGGGCAGTTAGCAATCTTATGGGATGAGTCGCCACAGAAATAACACTTATCTGCCAACTGTGGGCATTTCTTGGGGTAGTGATCCCCCTTACATTTCCAGCAACTGACACTCTTAGGGGTAGCCTGTCCCCCACTAGTGTTACCCTTATAGCCATAAGACGGCTTGAACCTCTTGTGGGAGAATCCAGATCCTGATCCCCCATAAAACTTCTTTCCAAAAACCGAGGGTGGCTTCTCAGCAGTCTTGCCCTTCCTTTTCTTAGCCCCTTCCACTATCCGGGCTCTTTCTACCAGCTCAACAAAGTTCTTAATATTAAACTCTTCTAGCCTCATCCTCAACTCCTCATCTAATCCATTTAAGAAAACTCGTATTTTTAGCTCCTCACTGTGCTTGTAAGAATCCGGAGCATATTGCAGTAATCGACTAAACTCAGTTTCATATTGCCACAGTCCTTCCCTTCTGAGCAATGTTCAGGAATTCTGAGCTGAACTGCACCGGAGACTCCGGGGAAGTAATTCTCCAAGAACTCATGGCGGAACCTTTCCCAAGTAACTGGTGGCATGAGCTCTCTTTCTTTCGATTCCCACCAAACCCGTGCATTCAACCGAAGCAGGTAAGTGCCATAATCAACTCTCAGGTGGTGTGGCACTCAAAAGCCCTGAAGGATCGCTCTATCTGAGCTAACCAATCCTCAGCCTCATCCGGTCTCCCAAAAGTCCCTTCAAAATATCTGTTACTCTTAATGAACTCGGGTAGGGAGCTTCTGTATGGCCTCATAGGTGGTGGAGGAGGCAAAGGCGCAGTGTGAGAGTGCGCGCTTTCCTGTGCTGGCATCCCCACAGAAGCTTGGGGTGCAGGTGGTGGTGGAGTTGGAGCTGGAGCTTGTGCTTGTGCCGCTGCCGGCAAACTTTGTCGAAGTGCTTCGAGCACTTGTGTCATTTGTGCCATTTGTCCAAGCATGGCTTGCAAAGCTACCTGTGTAGCATCTGCAGGAGGATTTGGAGGAGGGGCGGCTTGTTGCCCTTCTTCCATATTGGGTTGATTGGAGGCGCTTTCCTCCTGACGTCTCCTTCTTCTACCTCGGCTGTAGCAAATTTTATTTTTGTCTAGTTAAGTAATCTTCTCAATATATTCTATTAATGTTTTCAAACGAGGTAACGGAAATAAAAGAAGTAGTAATACGAGCGGAAAATAAAAAGTTTGAAAAGGTAAATCAGGGAATTTACGTAATAAAATCCTAAGATCATAAAACATAAATATAGCTTTATTGAAATTGACAACATGTGTAAAAATCCTCATCAAAATCAAGTAAAATTTTATACTATAAGTAACAACGAAACAATCAACATGTAACAATAACAACACAATACCAAAAGCAACTAAAGCAACTAAGCGGTATTCTATGGAGTCTCATTAGGTCACCTATGAAGGTTTTGCGATACTAAGTCGATTGTTTCCTAGTGGTTACTATCCACAAGGTTAAAGCGATAGGATTTTAGGGCCGATACTATGGTCGTCTTCCCATCTAAGTCTTCCTTATAATTCTATTTATCCTTCCTTTTTATCCTTTCTTAAGACTATTTATTTGTAGTTATGATTGTAAACTCTTAACCATGCTCTGATACCAACTTAAACTGTCACGCCCCAAAGGGTACCCTAAACGCGACAGTCCACCACCACCCGATATTTAAACTTAAGTATGACACCTTAGTCATCCCATAAGTTTACATATCGTGTGTAAGGTGTACTCACACAACTTTTAGGATCACACTTTGATTCGAGTAGTCTTAAGAAAGCATCATAGCATTAAGAATATAAATCACAACAAGATAAACAGTTAACTTTACAAAAGCCAAGGGGGCATACCCCCGCCAAAATAATAGGAGTCTACATCGTTTAGCTCCAATTACACATATGAATTACATTAAAGAGATTTTCCTAGAAGTCCACGCCTATACTAGGTCCCGACTTCCTCAAAAGCTCTTTAATTCCATGTGATAAACCTGCACAAATGTCCTCTCGGAACATCCAAAAATAGGAACGCTGCAACAAAAACTGTTGGGGTATAAGCTAATGCTTAGTGAGATTCATTTTCTTCAAGTAACATGCCCGACCAAGCTAAAATATCTATACAAGCAAGTTATAATTAAGCAACCATATGAATGCACAAGCATATGAGCAAGCAGCATATGACTTTCCGGTAGTCATAAGTGAATGAATTTACGCCCTCCATTCGGGGTTTGGGGTAGTTCATAAGACATGCAACTACAATTCCAAAGTTGGTCCATAAGACATGCAACCATAATCCCAATCTTAAGTGGGGTGGTCCATAAGACATGCAACCACAATTTTTAATGTTGGTCCATAAGTCATGCAACCATAGTTTCATCATTCGAATGGGGTGGTCCATAAGTCATGCAACCCTAGCCCCATTCGTTAAAGACCCGCTGCCTCCCAAGTACACCTTTGTCCCACCAAAGATATACTCGACAATGATATACGACTCACTACGTGAGATGCATGTACAGTTTATTCATATAATCATGACATATTACTTAGATAATTTAAAGTGACCATACAATTTTCAGACATTCCAAATCTATACTAGCTCATACAAGATATTACAACAAAGCTTGCCTCGATATACTTATCGTTCATTCATGCAAGTTTAGATCACCATTCAAACACAATTTTATCTTTTCCTAAGTCTAATGCCACTACTACTACAAGCACATCCAAGAGCATAATTAATTGAGAAATGAACTCACTTGTCCATGTAGTGAAAATCCACTAGTCGTAATAGTCCTCGGGAAGTGGTAACCCGTCCTCCAATTCACCTAGGTACAAAGAATACCCTCAATGAGCATCTCTTATGAAGTTCTATTAAACTTAACAATTTTATTTACTAAGTTCGTCAATTTCCGTCTAGGTTGAATCCTTAACTTAAAAAGGTCATATCTAACTCATTTTAACTCGGAATTTAGCTTATAATATACCGATTTATACCTACTTCGAAAGAGCTATCCATTTCTAAAGTTAATTCAAACATTTAAGGTCATTTAAGGGTCGGAAACGTACTGTACAGTAGGGTTACGAAAATTCCAGATTTGAGCCTTTGTGAAAAATTTCCATATCTACTCATTTAACTACTTAGGCCAATTTATTTTAGTCCTAAGCTTGCAAGGGATCCTCAAAACAAAATTAAGAGATTACACACTTATCTAATACCAAACATAAAGTTCAAATGAAATTTCTAAGAATCCATATTCATAAAACCAACATTCACAAGTTGAAACTCATTGTCTTGTTTTGAGTAATTCCTTTACTAAAACTCACTTAGTTCAATGAAAATAATTTTTCCTATATTATGTATCATCAAAGCATTTCATTTTCAATGTAAAATACTTGTTTTGAGATCAAAAAGAAGGTTTTCAAATTGGTCTTCTCATAATTACGAATTTCCACTTTGAAACTTACAATGAAAACAAGACCTAAATATTGTCTTCTACAAAGCACTTGATTTATGCAATACTTCTTAGGAAAACCCATTCAAACTTATGAAAATCCATTCCTTAAGATATCTATATCAAGAGCCTCTTATATTTTTGTCTAAATCTTCATTTTAAAGTTGATTGATGGGTTTCAAAAATAGGTCTTGGTCTTGATCCGAATTTTCATAAATTTATTTTGGACATATCTCTTGAGAAAATTCATCAAAACTCATGAAAACAACCCATTACATATTATATCCTAAGAACCCTTCATTTCTTGAATAAAATCCTCATTTGTGAGTTGAAAAACATGTTTTTATTTTGGATCTTTGTCTTGATCCGAAAATACAATTTTTGTTTTTGAAAATAAACTTTGAAAATCAACTTTGATTCTTGTAAGATGAAGCCTTGATGATATACATCCATCAAACCTTCATTTTCTTAACAAAAGCTTCCATTTTAAGACTTGAAAGAGGGTTTTTAAAATAGGGCATTGACAAGTTACGAATTTTTCTTTTTCATTCCAACTTGAATCTAAGATCTACTCAATATATATCCATGAAAGCATAAGAAAAACTTAGTAGTAAGCCTTGAACTCCTAGATCTACACATAAACATAACTAAAGCTTGATAAAACTCTAGATCTACAAGCTATCACAAACAAGAAATAAACAAGCCTTCCATATAACAAAAATACTAAGAACAAAAGAGATCATCATCTAGAGGAGTGTTTCACTTCTTGGCATCATCATCCATAGCCTTTTAAGCTTGTGGAATGTCCTTTGATGCATGAAACATCCATGGTATCATCCTAGAACATCTTATAAGAGCAAAAGGAAAGATTACCTCAAAATTGCAAGAAAATATGTGGAAGTGAAAGAAATGGGGACAGCTTGTTTATGGAGAAGACAAGCCAAGAAGAAGAGAAAAGAGAGGGAAAAAGAGAGAGGAAAAATATAGGGTTTGTAAAGATGAAAGAGAGAGAGAATAAGATGTTTAAATAGAGTTAAGTGTGTTAAATAATTTAAAAAAAATAAAACCATCAGCTGCAAGGAGAGGGGGCTGGCGTGATTTGAGTGTGTGTAGGGGTGGTTTTGTTTGATTTTAACTTGTATTTTGAAAGTGTAACAAGTTGCATCCATTTCTAACTAAAATAGGACTTTAAAATATCAAATAAATAATTAAAAATAATGAAAAGTGGCTAATTTTATGGGGAATGGGCAGCTGCAATTTTGGGAAAGGAGTGTAAGAAAAAGCAAAAGAAGACATAATAATGTGTAGTAATGATAATGTATGTGTACTTGAGTATGGGTTGATAAAGTGACTTTTTGAATAAGAAAATTTATAAATAAATTAAGAAAAATATTTTTATTAAAGTAGCAGAATTTTTATGATTTAAATAAAATAATCAATTAAATTATTTTTAGAAATTTAACAATTTAGTTACCGGTAAGAGTAAAATAAGCTTATATGAGCTATAACTGATATTTTTAGAATCCGAAAAATTCTAAACTTGATATTTTTGAAATCCTTATAAAAATACGAGTCTAAAAATATTAAAGATATATTTTTAATTTTCCGAGCCCCGGGACACGCTTTCCAAAGCAGTATCCAAACGGGTTCGAAATAAGCCGAAATTGAACCGATCTGATATTTTTAATAAATCAAATATTATTACGGACTATTCTAAACACTTCAATTATTTTTCGACTCCTCGATTTGCGAACTCGGGTTTTCGGGATCTAAACTGTAGGGTTTTACTCAAGATTGGTTGACTTAAGGTCTCCGGTAGACTTTCCGGCTTAAGATTTAGGGCTTAGAAAACGGGGGTTTACAGCCGGCCTTGAGGCAGTGTACATGGAAGAATTGAAGAGACTTGAAGACATGAAACGCTTAGAGGAAAATGAAGCAACACATCTGTTTGAATGCCTATGCCGGTGCTAAAGCCGCCGGCCTTGTGATGGCGTTCGTTATAAATCTACCCAACGCTTCATTCCTGACTACATACGCCGGCTAGATCTACGTTCAAAGCCGCCGGCGTTGAAGCGGCCTACATTGTAACAGATATTGAAGGCTGCCAGTGCACTGCCTGCGCAAAGAACAATTTGAAGATACGCTGCCTGTAAGCCACCGGCGTAGGATCCAAAACGGCCGGCGTACATTGTGAAACAGCAAAGTTCATTGAATGTTTTTCACGAAATTTTTCCTATAAATAGGGGGTCTTCCCCTCATTCTCAGAATCATCCAAGCAACCAAATATCCAATACTCTAAGTAGCTTTAGAATAGTTAAATTAGGCATTTCATAAGAGATTTTGAAGAGATATTTGAAGTTATACAAGATTTGCAAGTGAAGCTTTAGTATTTTGAATTGGTGATTTCTAATCTTATTCTTTTTATGCAATTCATATACTTGAATATTCTGATCATAATGAAATCATTTGCAATTTCTTATTTGATTGTTGAATCATCATTCATGAGTAGCTAAATTCTTTTTGTGGGAAGTTGATGAAGCTTTAAACATGCTAAGATGATTTTTGAATCCATGTTATAAGATATTTAGAATCATGAAATATTCATATTGAATTCTGATTATTCATCAGGTTTTGGTGTATAAGAATTCTAATAATCGGAAGGAAATTAGTGTTCACATGAATTCATAAACTGAGATTAAATTGCAATTGCGGAAGCGGCATAGTTTAATCTAGTTTAGAAATTGTCCATGAATACTAATGCAATGTTTTATGTTGATTTCTCACTAAGGAATTAGGAGATTTTAATATAAAGTATTAGTCAATTGTAGAATCGGGAGATTTATAATGTAATTTTGATTCCACTAATGATTTTATTTAACGGAAGTTATTGAATTGTTTTGTGTTTAAAAGGTTTTCACTTTGTTTTTAAATCTTGACAATTTCTTATGAATATTCATGAATTTAATTATCATTATAACATGAGTTCAAGTTGATTAGCAATAGTTTAAAGTGGATTCTGCTCCTTCCCACACTTTTCACCATATCCCTCTCTTAAAAGCTCATTGCATTTCATATAGATAATTAGTTAGATAAGTTAACTTAATCATCAATTGCCTAGATATTAGTATTAGTTGATAATTGTCTAGTAGTTAGTAATCCTTGTGGGATCGACACTTATTCATGCTATATTACAATAGAAGACTAGTGCGTTGCTAAAAATATGCTTAAAATTCCATACTTATCACAGCACATCAAGTTTTCTGGCGCCGTTGCCGGGGAATTTATTAATATTAGACTAACTTCAGCTTTGCTAGTAGTTTAGGTTTAAATTTATTTTGAAATTTTTCCTTTTCTCTTTGCAGGTTATATGTGAAGAAGTAGAAGTGCTGAAATTCTACCTTTAGATCCAGAAATCGAAAGACCCTGCGACAATAGAGAAGAAGGAACCAAGAAGAGGAGCAATGGCCGAAATCAAGATAATAACAACCAATTGCAACCAGCTGCTCCAAGGGCAATTCGAGACTATACGGTGCCTATTATTTAAGATCCGACATACGAATGCCCACTGTCGAGGCAAACAATTTTAAGCTTAAACCGTCCCTAATTCAAATGGTTGAATCACATCAATTTGGGGGATATCAAATGAGACGCCAGATGAACACATTGCCAAATTCCTTCAATACACCAACACTGTTAAACTCAATGGTTAAGAAACGAAGTCATTCGACTTCAGCTTTTCCCTTTCTCTTTAGGGATAAAGCTTTGGCATGGTACAACTCTAACCTCCAGATTCAATCACCACATGGGCTGATCTGACAAAGAAGTTTTTGAAGAGATTTTTCCTCCAGCAAGAACCGCCAGATTAAGAAATGAAATTCCAATTTCACCAAATTCCCTGGAGAATCATTATATGATGCTTGGGAAAGATTCAAAGAGGCGGTCAGAAATGTCCACACCATGGTTTACCCGATAATCTACTAATTGAAATTTCTACCTCAGTCTTGATGAAGCTTTAAGGTCATTAGTAGATGCTACATCGGGCGGATCACTGATGGGGAAGACATATGAGGAAGCTAGTGAGATTATTGAAGAATTAGCTTCTGCTGCTCATAATTGGAGTTGTGAAAGAACAAGTCAAAGTAGCATTTGGAAGATAAAGAAGATATCTCACAACTCAAAGCTCAAATGGCTACTCATCACTCAAGTAAGTAAACTCACAACTACAAATACTTCCAATCAAAAACAACAAGTGTTTTGTTGTGAGATTTGCTCAGGACCACACTCCTCTTTTGAGTGTCCACATGGATCATCTTCAAATGACGAGCAGCTAATTATGTGGGAAATTTCCAAAAGGCAATTTTGGAAACACATATCATCCGAATATGCGAAATCATCCAAATCTTTCATATCGGAATGATGCCAATGTTCTAAAGCCACCACCTGGTTTTCAAGGACAAGGATATGTGAGAAATGCTCCACCTCAACAGCAAATTCAAACATCCACTGATGCATTACTGAGGGATTTCATTGTTACCACAACAAATTCACTCAACAATCAGAATGCAATCATTCAAGATTTGCAAGGGAAACTCCATCAACTTGCACAGCAAGTGAGTAATAGACCATCGGGTCTTTACCAAGCAACACGGAGGAGAATCCCAAGTCTGTAAATGCAATCACATTGAGAAGTGGAAAGGAGATTGCTCCAGTTGAGGAACTACTAATGAAGAGGAAATTCCACCACAAAACAACAAAGGGAAACGAAAGATGGAGGAAACTATTCAAAAACCACCTGAGGTGAAATCATATGTTCCTCCCGTTCCTTTTCCAGGAAGATTAAAGCAACAAAAGCTTGATGAGCAATTTTCAAAATTCCTGGATGTTTTCAAAAAGCTGCACATCAACATTCCATTCTTAGAAGTAATTCAAGGAATGCCTTCCTATGCCAAATTCATCAAGGAATTGCTGTCTAACAAGAGGAAGATTGATGGCAATGTGATACTCACTGGAGAATGTTCCATGATCCTTCAGAAACAAACAACCAGTCTGCCCACTAAGCTCCGAGATCAGGGAAGTTTTACTGTTCCTTGCACCATTGGTGATTGTTATTTTGATAAAGTTTTAATTGATTCTGGTGCAAGTATAACTTAATGCCTTCATCTATATTTCAAAAACTAGGATTAGGAGATTGCAAAGATACACATGTAACTTTGCAACTTGCTGATAGAAGTGTAAAATACCCTAGGGGTATTGTAGAAAATGTCCTAGTTAAAGTTGACAAATTCTTTTTCCTGTGGATTTTGTAGTGCTTGACATGGATGAAGATAGGGAAGTTCCCATGATCTTGGGCAGACCGTTCCTTGCAACAGGAAAAGCACTGATTGATGTGGAACAAGGGCAACTTACATTACGGGTGATGGACGAACAGGTTACTTTCAATGTCTATGAGGCAATGAAGAAATTTGATGATGCCAATGCCTGTTACACCATCAATACCATTGATGAGCTGGTTTCTGAGTCGCTTGAGGAACAAACTGGTGTGGAGACTATGGAGTCTGTCTTAAGAGACGTGGACAATTGGAGTGATGATGAAGAGGAGAAGAAGACAATGGAAGAAGTACCAATGATCAAAACCAGATATTATGAATCTTTGGGTACAAATGAGCAGAAGCAAGTTCCATCTTTAATGCAGCCACCAACCTTGGAACTAAAACCACTTCCTGACCATCTGAAGTATGCTTTTCTTGGAATTGGCGATACTTTGCCAATTATCATTTCATCTGCATTGACAGATACACAAGAACAACAGTTGATTGATGTGTTGAAAAAGCACAAAGAAGCAATCGGATGGACCATTGCTGATATCAAGGGTATTAGCCCTACCATTTGCACTCACAAAATTCTTATGGAAGCTGAGTGTAAACCTACAGTTCAACCACAAAGGAGACTTAACCCGACACTTAAAGAAGTTGTCAAGAAAGAAGTTTTGAAGCTGCTTGACGCAGGTATCATCTATCCTATCTCTGATAGTAAATGGGTTAGTCCGGTTCAAGTAGTGCCAAAGAAAGGTGGTATGACTGTAGTGAAGAATGAGCAAAATGAATTGATTCCTACTCGTACTGTGACTGGGTGGAGAGTTTGTATTGATTACAGGAAGTTGAACGATGCCACTCGAAAGGATCACTTTCCACTTCCCTTCATTGATCAGATGTTGGAGAAACTTGCAGGGCATGATTATTACTGTTTTCTTGATGGATATTCTGGATACAATCAGATCTCTATTGCACCCGATGATCAAGAGAAAACAACATTCACTTGTCCTTATGGCACATTTGCCTTTAGGAGAATGCCTTTTGGACTTTGCAATGCACCTGCTACATTTCAGAGGTGTATGATGGCTATATTCTCAGATATGCTTGAGAATTTTATCGAGATCTTCATGGATGATTTTTCAGTCTTTGGAAAGTCATTCGATCTATGTCTTGAGAATTTAGCCTCGGTTCTACAAAGATGCAAAGATACCAATCTGATCCTGAATTGGGAAAAATGCCACTTCATGGTTAGAGAAGGGATAGTGTTGGGTCACAAAATTTCTGCGAGAGGAATTGAAGTGGATAAAGCCAAAGTGGAGATTATTGAGAAGTTACCACCACCCACGACTGTTAAAGGAGTCAGAAGTTTTCTTGGACATGCTGGCTTCTACAGACGATTCATCAAGGACTTCTCCAAAATTTCGAGACCTCTTTGCAACCTTCTGGAAAAAGATGCGGTGTTCAATTTTGATGAGAAATGTCTGCAGGCATTCAATTTATTAAAGGAAAAGCTCATTTCCACACCAGTGATCATTGCGCCAGACTGGGAGCTTCCTTTCGAACTCATGTGTGATGCCAGCGACTTTGCAGTTGGAGGTACTTGGTCAGAGACGAGGTAAGATCTTTCATGTTATATACTATGCAAGTAGAACACTAAATGAGGCCCAGAGAAATTATGCACTACTGAGAAAGAGCTTTTAGCTGTTATCTTTGCATGTGATAAATTTAGGCCTTATCTGATAGGTTCTAAAGTTGTAGTATACACTGACCATGCAGCTCTCAAGTATTTGTTTGCTAAAGCTGATGCAAAACCTAGGTTGATTAGATGGGTTTTACTACTGCAAGAATTTGATCTTGAAATTAAAGATAAAAAGGGAACTGAAAATGTTATTGCTGACCATTTGTCTAGACTTGAATCTGATAGTCTAGACATTCCATCAATGAGAAGTTCCCTGATGAACATTGCATGCAGTAGAGATTCTTGATTTGCCATGGTATGCTGATATTGTGAATTATTTGGTTAGTAAGATTATCCATATGGTTTATCATATCCTCAAAAGAAAAAGTTTTTGCATGATGTAAAATACTATTTTTGGGATGAACCATATCTGTTTAAAAAATGTGCTGACCAAATAATTAGAAGATGTGTGCCTGAATCTGATCAGCTTAGCATTTTAGAACACTGTCATTCAAGGGAAGCAGGAGGACACTTTGGTGTTCAAAGGACTGCAGCAAAAGTATTGTCATCTGGATTTTATTGGCCTAACTTGTTTCGTGACTGCAGGAATTTCATTATGTCATGTGCTCAATGTCAAAGGACAGGTAACATTTCTAAACGACATGAATTACCACAAAACAATATTCTGGTAATTGAGCTTTTCGATGTTTGGGGGATTGACTTTATGGGTCCTTTTCCCTCATCTTTTTCAAATAAATACATACTTGTGGCAGTTGATTATGTTTCAAAATGGGTGGAAGCTGTTGCTTTACAAACAAATGATGCCCGAGTAGTTTTGAAATTTTTGAAAAAGAATATTTTTACCAGATTTGGTGTGCCCAGAGCTATAATTAGTGATGGGGGGTCTCATTTTTGTAACAGGCAATTTGAAAAACTTTTGGCAAAATACGGTGTTACACATAAAGTGACTACCCCCTATCATCCACAAACAAGTGGGCAAGTTGAAGTTTCTAATAGGGAGATAAAAAGAATTTTGGAAAAAACAGTTAATGCATCAAGAAAAGATTGGTCTTCAAAATTAGATGATGCATTATGGGCTTACAGGACTGCTTTTAAAACCCCTATTGGAATGTCCCCATACATGCTTGTTTTTGGTAAATCATGTCATCTTCCTGTAGAACTTGAGCACAAGGCATTTTGGGCTATAAAATTCCTTAACTTTGATGAAAAAGCTGCAGGTAAAAAGAGATTGCTCCAATTGAATCAACTGGAAGAATGGAGAAATGAGGCATTTGAAAGCGCTCGTATCTATAAGGAACGAGCAAAGAAATGGCATGATAGGAACATCATCAAACGAGAATTTTTCCTGGACAAAAAGTTACTTTACAATTCTCGTTTGAAGTTGTTTCCTGGAAAATTACGGTCAAGATGGTCGGGACCGTTTGAGATAGCAAAAGTTTTTCCATATGGAGCGGTTGAATTAAAAACTGAGGATGATCGAACTTTTAAAGTGAATGGGCAACTGCTCAAGCATTATTTTGAGGGGGAAAATCTTGACAGTACTACTACTGTCATCAATCTTAAAGAACCATGATCAGGTCAGGAAAGTCGGGCTAAGCGACTTTAAACTAAGCGCTTCTTGGGAGGCAACCCATGTCTAATTTTAGAGTAATTTTTATTTGTTTGTTTTTACTAACTTAGCTATTAGTGTGGCAGGATATATATTATATAAAAAAAAAAAAATTCAAAAGGTTGAAGGCCGGCTCAGAGCTGCCAGCCTTGAGCAAGCTCTGAGAAAACAAGGAAGGCCGGCTCAAAGCCGCCGGCTTATTGCCGGCGTAAAGGAGTAGGTGAGCACCGCAAAAGAGGCCGGCAGTGGAGAGTTGAAGGCCGCCGGCTTTATGCCAGTATGAAACACAAGATTTAGGCCGGCTTGGGAAGGTCTAGGCCGCCGGCTTATATGCCGGCGTTGGAGTACAAGATTTACGCTGGCAAGGGAAGGTGAAGGCCGCCGGCTTAAGGCCGGCGTATATTGCAGATTTCTTGATTCTGAAAATTCCCGATGAAGGCCGGCATCTGGATTCAAAGCCGCCAGCTTTTGCCGGCGTATCCATTTAGGCCGGCAGCGTAAATCGATAAGCGGCCAGCTTTGAGCTCTCGGTATGTAATTTTTTCACTTACACTGGCTTAAAGCCGCCGGCTTACATTGCAGAAATGCCGGCGTACATTGTGCAGAAGCTTAAAAACAGGTACGAATCTCTCTCTCTTTCATTCTCTCATCCTCATTCCTCTCAATCACTCTCAAATCAACAAGTTCCCTCCTAGTTCATCAATCCATTGCGTATAATCCAGCTGATCAAGTAAGTGTATATCACCTTTGCTCTTAGTTTTCGATCTAATCCATTATATTACATATATGTTTGTCCAATCTGATGATAAATGGGTTTTTGCTGAAGAATGTGATATTAGCTTCAAGTTTGATTACTTTGATGATGTTTAGATTAAGCTGCACTTCGTTCCATATATGTTTACATTTGATTGATCAATCTGTTGATCATTGTGCTGTATTAATCCATGATTGCTGCTCAGATTATGAAAATTAGGGTTCTTGAGTTGTGTAGAGGATTTCAATTTCGAATTTGGGGTTTTGAGGAGATGATGTTATAGCTGCTGGATTTGTAATTCTATATACTACTTAGTAGCTCCAATTCTTGCATTGTGCTCAAATTTGCTCAGAATTGAAAGAGGAATTGGATTTATGCTCAAATTTTACAACAATTTCAGTATAAAATTGATTTTGGGACAAAAAGGAAAAATTTTTGAAAATCAATTTTATTTGAAAATTTGAAAAATTCCAACGTTCAATTCTGAGCTGGCAAGCCTAAGCTGCCAGCTTTGATAGTAATATGCAAGTGTAAATGATCCATGCAATTCATTAGTTGATTGGTTTCAATTAGTTATATGTATTGATATCCACATGTTTAAAAACATGTTTTAGGCATATATCAGAATTTTGCATTCCTTAATACTAATTGAAATCAAATTATTTGCAGGAATGGCCCCAAAACAAAAAGACCAGAACGGGTGATGCTTCTACATCGGGTTCAGAGACCCGAAATCTGCTGTCCAGTCAGCATACGAAGGACAGAAAGAAAAGGCTGGTCAAGAAGACTTTATAAACATCCAGTATTTAGACTGGTGCTTGCTGGATCAGTATGATATGGTAGACAGAATTCGAGGGATTATTCAAGATCCAGCGTGGCTGAGATTATTTGACCTTCGGGAGCCTGCATACAAGAATCTGACGATAGAGTTCTTGTCCACGGTCAAAAATATCCCAGACCGTGAGGAGTCCACCTTCCAGTTCCAGGCCTATGGACAGATACGGGAAGTAAAATTGAAGCAGATAGGCCACATTTTGGGACTGTATGACAGTACGGAAGAGAACAGGACTTTGCCAAACAGCTGGCCAGAGGACATGACACAGGAGGCTTACTGGGCCCACCTAGTTGGTCCTGGATCAAATGAGCACTTTGTCCCATCAAAATCACTGGCCACGTCATTCAGTGCCGTTGAGCACAAGCTCCTCCATCACATTATTGCACACACCCTGAGTTGCAAAAAGACGAGTCACAGCAAGGTGACTACATTTGATATGTTCTACCTGTTTAGCCTTATTAGAGGTTACAGGATTGATCTCGGGGTGGAGGTAGCAAATTTTATATACCGGCAGGCTGAGGACACGAGGACCCGAGGTGTGGGTTGTGGAGGCTACATCACTCGGCTATTGAAAGGAATGAATCTTTTTGAGCCTCCACAGGATGATGAGGTGTATGAGTGCAAGAGGATCACATCTGCACCATTTAGAGGCTGGGGATTGCTGAAAAACCCCAGGCCAGCACAGCCACCGGTATTGGAGGAGGTTGAGTTCCAGGATATTTTTCCTGGAGATGTTCCATTTGAGATGCCATCTACATCTGCTCCACCTCCTCCTACAGGCGCTTCATCGGCATACGGTATGGACCAGCTTAGGCTGGATGTTGAAGAGCTGAAGCGTCAGAGTCAGGAGCTCAGAGATAGTCAAGAAAGGGAGAGAAAGAAGAACAAGAAATTCAGAAAGACTATCTTTGATGCGCTGAAGACGGCCATCTGCTGCATTAGCCCAGAGACGGGGGCTGGCATGACCTATCAGACTTCATCTGAGTCTCATCACTCAGATAGGCTCAGTTCAGAGCATACTCAGACAGCCAGCCCAGGAGCCACTGCGAGACACACACCTGAGGGCAGCAGCAGACAGAGCCCGGGGCCAGAGAGCTAGAGACCCTGCTAGCTCTTATTTGCTTTATTTGATATCTATATTATTGGCCTGTATATTTATTGAGTACCCAAGTTCCTGTGGGTGAACTCATTTCTTATTTTTCTGTTTTTATTCTGCTTTTATTTTGTTTTTGTTTTTGATTTTCTTTGTAGTGATTACAGGAATCGAGCAAAGCAAATCTCTTGCAATGCCAAATTTTGATGATTATGAATCAACTGACTTCAGGGAAGTATCCAATTCATTCTTTTTCTTTCCTCTGTTTTATTTGTTGAAAAACAGTGAGGTCACTGTTTGATTGAAGTGTGGGGGAAGGAATAGAATTACATGAAGTGCTGAAGTGATGAATATGATCTGTTTGCTGTTGTTTTATTGAAAAAATCTCCACCTTGTATTTTTGGTTTGAAAGCAAATCATGAGGAAATTCTGCCAAAATTTTTTCAAAAATCTCTTGAATTTGGAGATAGTACAAAGCAAAGAATGAAAATCAATGAAATTGACTTGTGAAAGTGTCTTACTCACCTGCTATTGTGATTGGTTTACTAAGTTAAAATTAAGTTGTAAAATCCTTAAGGAACAAGTTTACTTGATTTTTAACTTTGGAATTGGAAATTTAAGAGCTGGTCGAGTCCTTTTGTTGAAAAATAAACAGGTCTACTTCTTGGAAATTTTAATTTGTATATATTCTTTGAATTTTAACACTTGGTGAAAGAGGTAGAAGAAACTTTTAAACTTAGTGATCCTTTTAAAAATAAGTCTTTGATATTGTATTGCATTCAAAAAGAAAGAAACAAGCATAGCCACTACTCCTCTGACTTGAAATATTGAGTTATGAGTATCTGAACTTGAATGTTAAAGTGAGGAAGAGTTCTTAGGGGTATTTTGAAACCTGGTCACTTAGGTGATGAGCCTGGATGTGCCGACTCAATGAACTCACTGTAACGAAAGGGAAGAATGGCAAAAGTTCAATTCATGAGCTTTGAAAAACAAAAAGATGGAGGCAAAAACCTCCCAAAAAGAAAATAAATGCTTGAGAAAGAAAAAGAAAAATGAATGCAAAATATGCAAAGGAAGGAGACTTATAATAAAGAAGGAGAAATTCTAAGGAAAAAGTAGATACCACATGCTTTCATTTTGTGTTACTTAGAATATATATAAGCTAGAAATCCAATGAAGTTTAAATGAGTATTTTTCCTTAGTGGATTGAGTATTTGCTTTTGAATTGAAAGTTCTTTTGTTAAAAGTTGAGATTAAAACTTGTTTTGTTTGGATTAACTCCTAAATTTTGATTATAGTACTCTAATTGCAAGGAATTGGTATGGTTAGAGCTGTAGATACAAGAAAAACAAGTTAAAGAAGTTAAGAGAATTAAAAAATTGTACTATCTAAAAGAGTTTCATTTTATTCTTCATTTTGCTTGAGGACAAGCAAAAGTTCAAGTGTGGGGGAATTGATAAGATCATATTTTATACAAATCTTGATGATCAATTGAGCTAGAATGGATATTTGTTTTGATTAAATTTTATGTTTCAGAACTAATTTGGATAAAGAAATCAAAACAAGTGAATTTGAATTGAAAAGAGGAAAATTGAAGTCAAGGCCGGCAATTCATCATTGAAAGCCGCCGGCTTTCAGACGGCGTAAAATCCAAGGCCGTTGCAGCACAGCCAGCTTTGCCCAGCACAAGTTAAACAACATTCAAAGCCGCCTCAAAGCTGCCGGCGTAGAAGATGAAGCAGCCGGCGTAAATGAAGGTCGGCAGCCCAGAACTGAAACATCACCAGCTTTGAAGGAGTTACATTATAAGCCGGCATAAAAGCCGCCGGCCTTGAGGCAGTGTACATGGAAGAATGAGAGACTTGAAGACATGAAATGCTTGGAGGAAAATGAAGCAACACATCTGTTGAATGCCTACGCCGGTGTCAAAGCCGCCGGCCTTGGGACGGCGTTCGTTATAAATCTGCCCAACGCTTCATTTCTGACTACATACGCCGGCTAGATCTACGTTCAAAGCCGCCGGCGTTGAAGCGGCCTACATTGTAACAGATATTGAAGGCTGCCAGTGCACTGCCTGCGCAAGAACAATTTGAAGATACGCCGCCTGTAAGCCGCCGGCGTAGGATCCAAACGGCCGGCGTACATTGAGAAACAGCAAAGTTCATTAAATGTTTTTCACGAAATTTTTCCTATAAATAGGGGGTCTTCCCCTCATTCTCAGAATCATCCAAGCAACCAAATATCCAGTACTACAAGTAGCTTTAGAATATTTAGAATAGGCATTTCATAAGAGATTTTGAAGAGATTTGAAGTTATACAAGATTTGCAAGTGAAGCTTTAGTATTTTGAATTGGTGATTTCTAATCTTATTCTTTTTATGCAATTCATATACTTGAATATTCTGATCATAATGAAATCATTTGCAATTTCTTATTTGATTGTTGAATCATCATCCATGAGTAGCTAAATTCTTTTTGTGGGAAGTTGATGAAGCTTTAAACATGCTAAGATGATTTTTGAATCCATGTTATAAGATATTTAGAATCATGAAATATTCATATTGAATTCTGATTATTCATCATGTTTTGGTGTATAAGAATTCTAATAACTCGGAAGGGAAATTAGTGTTCACATGAATTCATAAATTGAGATTAAATTGCAATTGCGGAAGCGGCGTAGTTTAATCTAGTTTAGAAATTGTCCATGAATATTAATGCAATGTTTTATGTTGATTTCTCACTAAGGAATTAGGAGATTTTAATATAAAGTATTAGTCAATTATAGAATCGGGAGATTTATAATTGTAATTTTGATTCCACTAATGATTTATTTAACGGAAGTTATTGAATTGTTTTGTGGTTTAAAAGGTTTTCAAACTTTGTTTTTAAATCTTGATAATTTCTTATGAATGTTCATGAATTAATTATCATTATAACATGAGTTCAAGTTGATTAGCAATAGTTTAAAGTGGATTCTACTCCTTCCCACACTTTTCATCATATCCCTCTCTTTAAAAGCTCATTGCATTTCATATAGATAATTAGTTAGATAGTTAACTTAATCATCAATTGCCTAGATATTAGTATTAGTTGATAATTGTCTAGTAGTTATTAAATCCTTGTGGGATCGACACTTTATTCATGCTATATTACAATAGAAGACCTAGTGCGCTTGCTAGAAATATGCTTTAAAATTCAATACTTATCACAGCACATCACATACCATATGTGAGTCATATTGCATAGGTTATTATACCTTCGTAGGAAGAAGGCATAATAGCTGGGCAACAAGGGGCCTATAAACTCGAATGTTGGCGTAATGGCTGGAAATTGAAATGTTGGCGTAATGGCCGAAAACTGAAATGTTGGTGTAAGGGCTAGAATTAAAAGTATGGGTGGGTGGACACCTGTATCAACCACAATAAAAATGAGAAAAATTGAAATCTATGGTCGTATGGGCCTGAAACACCTTACCCCGAATGGAGGGCGTAAATCCATTCAACATAAGATTTCCGGACGGTCTTATATATTGTATGCTCACATGCTTGTGCATTTCATATGGTTGTTAATAACTTGCCTGATATATATATTACTTGTGAGCATTTAATTTTGTGAAGTGGAACTCACTAAGCTAGCGTAGCTTACACCCCACAGTTTCTTTCTAATGCAATTCCCGTACTTATGGCTGCATCCCCGGACCTGGCCAAATCAGGTAATAAGAGTCTAGGAGTTATCTCCTTAGAAATTTACGATTGGTTTATATAGTTTTTAGTAATGAACCTAGAAGGATCAATTGTTACCAAAAAAGGATAATACCTAAACTTATGTGTAGCAGGGAAATGCCCCTTAATGCTTTGTAACTGATCATGAGATATCTGTGGTTTATATTTTTATGCTTATCCTATCAAGTTAAGCTATCTATCTCCAATTGTTTTATGTATTCTATTGTCGTAAAGGAACGCCTCGTATACTAATACAAGACTTTTGAATGATTGTAGTAGTAATTCTCAAGTCTCGTTTAGCATGTGATGGACTGTTACGTTTAAGATATCCTTTAGAACGTGATAGTTATAATGGACATTAACCCAATCACACTTAAATAGGACAACTTTCAAACAATCTGAGTAATTCAACTGAATGATATCCATCAATTTGCCATAATAGTTGATGGCACCCATCTCCAAGTATTAACAACACCACTATTCTGAGTTGCTATGTTCTCCTCACGAGCTTTGGTATGGAATCTAATTCCATTTCTTATAAACCTAGAAAATATCTTTGCTACTTTATTAGGTCCAGTAGCAAGGATCACAATCTCTCTTGATACATTGTCATCACCCATTTTCATAACCTTAAACAATATAACACTTTATTAGAATAAAATAATAATATAGATAAAGAATATTTACATTTATGTGAAAATGTTGCAATGTAATGAGCTTACTCTTTGTTGAAACCAATCTCCAAACTTTTCATTAGTAACTTTTCTTTCTCATTCTCATTTAGATGACCATTTCGACACATTTCCGTTTTCAATATTAATAAATTGCGTGAATGAAGTAATATAATCAAAATGAGCAGAAAATATACATAAGTATTTGTAATATATATGTATATGTGTAAGCATACTTACTGACGAAATGATTCAACTTGGTCACAGTGGCGAAGCACATAACGATGTGCTTGACTTAACACCTTGTTATCTTGCACAATATTTTCTGCTTTGCCTATTGGAACACCGGCACTTGGGAACATGTACTGTGAATGAGCCATGTTTGGTGGTGGGTAGGGGTTCCTTAATGGTCGATTATACCTTGTTTCAACATTCTCTAAGTACCTTGAACAAAAGGTTAAGCATTCTTCCGCAATATATCCTTCAACAATTGATCCTTCTGGTTGAGCCTTATTACGAGCATAAGATTTCAAACGAACAAAGTACCTAAAATTTTGTATCAAGTATTGTTCACCTAAGCATAAGATTTAAATTATTAAAATAGAAATGGAGTTGATGTCATACATCTCAAATGGATACATCCATCTATAATGTACTGGCCCACCTAGCTTTGCCTCCTCAACTAGATGGACTACTAAATGTACCATAATGGTAAAAATGAAGGAAGAAATATCCTTTCCATTTGACAACATAAAATGTGGTTTGTAGTTTTATCAGCTCACTCAGGATATAACACCTTAGAACTTAATGCTTTGGAAAAATGTAACCAGTTCAATGACCATAGTAGTGACTTGCTTAGAAGGATATATGCTCTTAATACAACTAGGGGGTTTCCATAATAATATGAGAATCATGACTTTTGAGCCCCACAATTTTGCGCTCTTAACATTGACAAACCTTGATATGGTTTGATGCATACCCATCTGGCATTTTTCATATTTTTGAGAATTTGACAAAAAGTTTCTTTCTCCTTTGTAGTCATGGTAAAGCATGCAGGTGGTAGTCATCTTCTACCATTAGTAAGCACTTGAGGGTGTAGATCATGTCTAATGCCAAGGTCCACTCAGTCAAGATAAGCTTTCAAATTATCTTTTGACTTTGTGTCATGATTCAATAAAATTCCAATCAAGTTGTCACAAACATTTTTTTTCTATATGCATCACATCAAGGTTGTGACGTACCAAATTATGCTCCCAATAAGGCAACTTAAAGAAAATGCTTCTTTTCTTCCACCAATTCTTAGGATCACTTGATTTCTCACCCACATTGGTTGAAATAATAAGGTCTGAGTCAATATTGGACCTCTTTCTTTTAACATTTCTCACTTTAGATTTTATTAGTTTACCTAATGTAAATTGAATACCATGAAGTTACCTCAACACTTCACTTCCACTTGCTCTTTTGGGTGATGTTCTCAATTCCTCTTTCCCATCAGAACAGTTTTTTTGGTAGCGAAATCGATGATTTTCAGGTAACCATCATCGATGATTCATGTAGCAATGCTTGCCCCCTTTGTATAACCATTTCCCATCTGTAAACTCAGCACATATAGGACAAGCAAATTTCCCTTTGGTACTCTAACTAGATAAATTTCCATAAGCAAGAAAGTCATTTATCGTGCACATCAATGCAACACGCATATTGAAAGTCTGTTGAGTTTAAGCATCATAGGTCCCAACACCTTCCCATTAATGCAAAAATTCTTCAATCAAGGGTTCTAGATAAGTATCGATGTCATTGCCAAGACTTTTCCCACCTGGAATTATCATTGGTAAGATAAGGGAGGTTTGCTTCATGCAAATCCAAGGTGGAAAATTATAAATGGACAACACAACTAGCCAAGTACTATATGTTTTATTCATTGTCCTAAATGGGTTAAATCCATCACTACAAAGAGCAAGTCTTACATTTCGAGAATTTGATGAAAAATTTAGATAGCAAACATCAAATGCCTTCCATGCTTCTCCATCGGTAGGATGTCTCAAAAGTCCATCCTTTTTGTGTCCCTCCTCATGCCACCGCATATCACTTGAGGTTTTTGTTGAAATATAAAGCCTTTGCAACCTTGTAATTAGAGGAAAATATCGTAACAACTTTACTGGCCTTTTCTTTTCGCTAGTAGAACAACGGGTTGAACCATTCTCATAGTTCAAATCTTGTCTCTTTTGTGAAATCCAACGTGATGAACCACATATAGTACAAGCATCTAGATTTGCTCTATCTCCTCGAAACAACATGCAATCATTTTGACAAGCATGTATTTTTTCATAGCCCAAACCTAAATCATTAATAACTTTTTTGACTTCATAATGGGATCTTGGTAATGTAGCTCCTTGTGGGAGCATATCACCCAAACGTTCAAGCAACATACTAAATGATTTTGCTGACCATCCATTCAAACATTTTAAATGGTACAAACATAAGATGCAAGATAATTTTGAGGAAGTAGGGCATCCAGGGAATAGTTCATCCTTAAATTCCTCAAGCAACTCATGAAACCTATTTGTTTCATGACTAGATCCTTCTATATCATGCTCTATATCAAGCCCCTGATGTAAACCATTACCCACAATAAATAATTCATCCATTTCTAATTGCCCACTGCTTGCTTGTTGACTAATTGCTCCTTCATTTTCTTGATTATGTACACCAAATGCATCATTCATTAATCCCATAATATCATCTGCTCTCCATTATTCATATGTGTAGAATTACATTGCTCACTAGGTATAATTCTTTGTACATAAGAGGTCGAGGGAGAAAAAGTTGAAGAAGTAACATCAATTGGCAGCTCTTTCCCCATGACAAGCCCAACAAATATATCCTTTCAAAAAACCATCACAAATCAAATGCACCTTAGCATCATCATATGTTTGCAAGGATCGATTGACATATTTCACGCAATGGCACATTATCTTTCCATCATAAGATGAATTGCGAAATACAAAATCAAGGAATTCTTCAACACCTTGTCTATACTCGATACTATTCCTAGCCTTATTTATCCAACTCCTATCCATTCTGGAAAAAAAAAAAAAAAAAAAGTTAAATATAAGAGTATTAATATAAATTATTAACAAAATTTATGATACATTTCGAATAGATATTAATATAAAATTTGAAGCACTTATCACTACTTTATGAATTAAAATTTATTTTAAAACTTTCTTACCAATAAGAAAATAATTAAAGTTTCAATCAATAAAAGCATTCAAGATTTTCTTTTCCTACAACATAAATACATATGTGATATCATAGGAAAGTTTCATAAAATTTTTTAAATAAGATTTATAGTCCTGGGACAATACATAAAAAAAAACCCCAAAATAGTTTTTTCGTATGGAAACATATGGCAAGTATTGACCATGGCATGTAATCTTACAATAACATCTTAAAACCATCTCAATTTCATCAAGTAGATTATTTATCATGTTGTGTACATTGATAAAAATAGTCACTATTTACTACTTTTTGCCCTTGTTACCCAAAATCAAATTGTACTGGTACTTCTTCAATTAATTCATTACTAGGAGAAATTAAAGTCATGGTAAAAAGAGGACAAACATAGCAATTAATGCAGCCAATAGTCTACTCATCCTACTCCCGTGAGTCATATATCCTAAACTAACTTTAAGCCCCTTAATGACCAACTATCTGCAGCATACATGAACCATCTCCTTTTTATAGGAAAAAAAAAAAAAAATAGATTTAACTAACCCATCTTACTGCTAAGAAAATTCAGGAGCAGGAAATAATCCTTCACCAGGATCAATTTTGAATTAACTTTACAACTAAAAAAAAAAATTGTAGATATCAATTCCGAACATCAGATGATGTTGTAAATCATTTATCAGAAACAAGTAATGGCATGCAATTCTTCAATTGCTCTTTCCAAAAAAAAAAAAAAAAAGAAACATTTGTCCTCAGATAATCTTGTCCAAGAAGTATTGCATTTAAAATCCTTGCCGTACTAACTTAATTATTACGAAACAAAACCGTAACATAATACAACATGCAAAGTCATTCCTATTTTCAGATAATCTCATGCATTGATCAAAAAGCCAAAAGCCCCACTAACAGCTTTTAGAATAAAACAACCGTTTTATCATTAAACGTGTTCAATGAAACAGCACAAGAAAGGAACCCCAAAAAAAACAGGAAATCGTTGAAAGAGAAAGAGTCATTTTTGGACTTCTCCAAACACCAAATAATTTCATCTTTCTCTATCATTACTATTATTTATTTCTATGGATTTAAAATTTGTTAAAACGAGGAATGAAAGCACCCATAAGCGTTTGTAAATTCAATTGTTTGATAATTTTAATATTTACATTTTTATTTTTCTTTTTATGATTTAGTGTTTTAATTGCTTATGGCTTTGGTTACAACTTAGCATTTATATTTTAATTTAATTAGCAGTTTAATATTTGAATCTTCATCAAATTATAAACATATTGAAACTACATACTAATTACAATTGAAAAAAAACACGAAACTGCCTTTGAAAGTATTGACACCTACCGTAAATTTATTTCCTTGACATGGCATCTAACAGCTTCAATCAATTATACTAACAAAATCGAGAAATTTTTTAATTAAACTAAAAGAAAAGACAAGTTATGAATTATAACTTATATCAAGGAAGTTGGGGTACATGATAAATCCTATCTTTTATATGACTCTTCTACTTGTCATTTAATTTCTAAGAAATTTGAATACATAAAATATAATCATCCTAATTTGGAATATCTTAAATATAGATGGCAGCCCTATGACTATGATAGTATATATATGATAAAAAAAAGACAATCGAAAGTGTCAGTATAAGTACAAAACCTTGCATAAATGGAAGAAAGTGTCTCCAACTTCTATGATGACATTACTTGAAAGCTCTGTTGAGTAATACCTGAAAACAAAAAATCATAACATTAATTAAATTATTTTCAACATAAAATTAAAAGAAGAAAATTATCAAAGTAAAAATGTAAAGAAGTGCAAGGGCAGTATTCGGAAGAAGAGCGATGAAAACGAAACATTTACAGGAAGAAATGTAGGTTTGCAACTAGATAAAATAGCATGGCATCATTTGCATGAACAGAAAGTGATTTACATGTGCATGTAAACAAAGATACACGTTATAAACACCAATACATTTAACAGTGAATCATAAAGATCCAATTTTTTTTTCCTTTGGGATTACAATTGACTAGAAGACAATTAGAAAGGTTAAACCAGAAGTGACAAGTTTTCTTTATAGATAGATACTAATCCATCAAATTCAGTAATAACAGGATTACCTGTCAATAAATGGTGGTCATAATAAATTATGAGCAGTACTTAACAAAAACCATTGCATACGGAATTAGAGGATGCATAAATATCTCCACCTCTTTTTGCAGACTAATCTCTTAATAATCACGATGCCCACACGGATGTAGGAAAAGGGGTCATTGGAATTCATATACCAGTTGTCCAATAAAAGTCCACCTCGTTCCACCATATAACATCAAAAGATGCATGAAAAAAGAAGACCTAATCAATGGAGTTTAAATTGGAACAGTTCAAATGTTTATGCATATCTAACCTTCTTGACAATATTTGATTCTTAAATTCAAAAACTTAAATAAAAGTACGTGTGCTTATTCTTAATAAATCATGATCCAGAAGCAAAAGTTCAATTTAAATGCAAACAAAAGTAAAATATATCAAAATTTATTGATAGATAACTTTAGGTACGCAATCCTGCCGTTCTTTTTATTTCGAATATGCGATCACCCCAAAGGTCAAAAACATAATTTGTAACATAATTCTCGCAGGGGCATGAACATTTGGCATAAAACCTGCCCTGTCACCTGGAAATAATAAGGAGAATTGGATGGTAAACGAAGGAAATCCATGGAAACTTTTTTCATTCTTAGCCCACTTTTCTTACTTCAAAATTGAGAGAGGGGCGAATATGGGTGACGGGAAAAAATTACAAGTATAATAAAATTGCACTTTTAACAATTTTTCATAAAAATATTTTTATTTTTCTTTTCAAAGACAAATCAAACCATGGAAATAAAATTATTTTCCCTTATAAATAAACCAAACACAATAAAACTACACTATTTCACTTCCAGTGTTCTTTTCTTTTCTACCTTTTTTCTACCCATTTACGCAGCAGTTTGAAGGAACAGGCATTGACGTTTCCTTAAATCTGAACTAAAATGATAAAAAGAGGGTCTTCTGCCATCTCTGTGAAAGTCAAAACATTTTCTCAACCATATACCATGCCATTTTAAATTCAATCTTAAAGGAAGCACAAATTCTTTTTTTACAACATTCCCATGAGTTGGATAGCAATGAAAAGAAGAAATAAGCAGAACTTACTAGCTTTAATCATCTCTAACCACTTTGAAAACACAGTGCATGATTATAAAGTAACCATGGATCCATCAAATTAAGAAATCAGCAATATCAACCATATAAAACCCCAAAACATTTTTTAAAAGAAATGATACAAATAGAAGACAGGCAAGATAGAACGACAGGTCTATAAAGTTGTCATCAGAGGAAACTCTCCTTCCACGCATCTAACACAGAACATTCCGTCTGATGAAAAACAAGGATTTAGCAAGACAAAATTGGTCAGTATAGCAAGCACCACTAGTTAGAAAACCCGAGTTGGTCATCATTAAGCAAAAAGATCCATCAATCTCAAAATGGTGGCTTGTCAGTATATCAATAAGCGTTTTGAAGAAGTGGTCATTGGGATCACCCATTCCACAAATCAAATCAACTCATCATTCCAACCACCTAACAAATACACAAAATTCTACTAATAGATCCAAACAATAACAATAACAATAACAAACAAACAAACAAAAATGTGTATGAATTACCCAATTTCACTACCTAAGACATGCTAAGCCTAAACCCTAACAAAGAATAAGTAGTTACTGTTGGGTTTTCATAGGGTTTTTAAAATTATAAAGATCAAATCTTTTGCAGCGAAATTCAAAAAGAAAACCCTAACTCAGTATCCATATGTATTGATTAGATTAAAACAAAACAAATAGTTTGATTTCCTACTTCTAAAAGCTTGAAACTTGAAATCAATTTGCAATTCGGATCTGTAAGTACCACGAAATCACAATACCCTCTACGGTTGTCACGCCCCGAAGGGTACCCTAAACATGGCAGTCCGCCGTACACAATATTAAAGCCTAGAAATGACCGCCTCAGTCACGCGAAGACTTCTATACTATATACAAGGCGTCTAATACATAGATGAGACACATCGGAGTGATACATTTTATATTAATACAACTTAAGTAATAATGTAAAGGAAATATACTTTGCTATACTTCAATTATAATTTATCCACAGATTTCACTACACAAACTATTACAAAACAATTCACAAAACCTAGCTAATATCTTCAAGCATTTTTACTTCCTGCCAAAATCCCGAAGTTATATTCGGCTCCAATCATCTCGGTCCCCAAGTAGCATTCTCCAGTCAACCTGTTTATCCAAACATCTATTGGGGTATAAGCTACACTAGCTTAGTGAGAGTTCCCTTAATTTCGTACCATAACAAGCAAGTTATAATTCATCCATATGCTATGCATGAACAAACACATGAGCAGACAAGCATATGACTTTCCGATAGCCATATGTGAATGGATTTACGCCCTCCATTCGGGTTAGGATGGTCCATAAGACATGCAACCATAATTCCAATCTTGAGTGGGATGGTCCATAAGTCATGCAACCATAATCCCGATCTCTTTCTCTTAGTTATACAACCTTTGTTGTTTTATTATAGTAGTTTTATGTGCCTACCCCATATCCATTAACTTAAGCGATCTCGCATCCTTAATGTTAACAAGGCCCCCTCGCCTTCCGCTAATATACTTTTGTCCCACCAGAGGTATATTAGCTAATGCAATGTGACTCAGTACGTGATATGCATGTACAGTTTATTTCATATAATCGTGACATGTTAATTATGTAGGTTAAGAGAGATCATAGAGAATTTCAAACAATTCAAGTCTATGCTAACTCATACAATGATTTTACAACAAATCTCACCTCGATATACTTATCATTCATTCAACCAAAATTATATCACAACTCATTGCAATTTTATCTTTTCCTAATTCTAATGCAACTAGCTACAAGCACAATCAAGGTGACGAAATAAGAGGAAAACTCACTCAGCCATTAGATCATCAGTCTCTTAGTAAAAGTAATACGGTGGTAAAGAATCGTCGATTTTGGGATCACCTAAAAAAAAGAAGAAATACCCTAATAAGTATTTCATCACTTAACTAATCCATTCTATCTCACACAAACTATCAAATTCGTAATTCTCGTCCTAAGCGGGAATTACAACTTAAAACGGCCATAACTTGATCGTTTTAACTCGGAATTTAGCAAATTATATATCGATTTGTATCTACTTCGAAAGATCTATCTAATCCTAATATCATATTTGAGTTTCGAAAACTTTGAATCTTTGAAAAGATCGGATCAGATTAGAACAGTAGCAAAATCCAAATGGAAAAATTGATTTTATGAAAGTTCAAGGAGTTTCTACTATCCAAAGCAAGTATACATGCAATATGAACAAGTTACTACCATAAATGATATGTCATGAGATATATATATATATATATATACATGTTCTTTATGATATTGAACAAAAGAAATTTTTAGAAAACTTTTTCTTTGTAAGACTTTATGAAAAATCAACTTAGAAAGGCTAGTCTTGTATTCTTGAAAATCCCCACTTGTTTTTAGAAAAAATTCCTTGATAAAATCTATTTATTCTTGTTAAAATTAATCCTTCATTATGTGTACTCCCTAAGCCTTGGTTTTTCAATAAAAACTCCCATTTTACACTTTGTAAACATGTTTTTAAAATTGGTTCATCCCAAAATTTGAATTTTGTAAAAATTGTTTTTGTGGTGATTCCTTTAAGTAAAAATCATTTGATACTTAGAAAATTAAGGCTCAACCATACCTAGCCACTAAGAACTTTATTTTTTTATTAAAACTTCTAATTTGGTTTGAAAAATATGGGTTTTCATACCATTATTCTATTATTACGAATGTCTTAAAATGACAACAACTCAAATTTTCCTATTTTATTTCTACTCCTTATTCTACATGTTTTCTTAACAAATCCTATCTTAACTTATGAAAATCATTACTTGATGATACCTATGACCTAAACTCTTCATTTTTCATATAAAACACAAGTTTTTGAGTGGATAAATGGGTTTTTAAGGCATGGTTTTGAAACCATCCGAATTTACAAAATTTGGATAAAACTTAAATTTTATATTTTGTAATCTCTTCCTATTTTTGAGAATCTCTACTAGTAGATCTACCATTTACTTATCAAAAACATCTCCTATTGATACCTATTCCATAAGCCTTCCATTTTCTAAACAAATCTTTCATTTTGGTGTTGAAAAATGGGTTTTCAAAATTGGTCTTGGTTGAGATTCGAATTTTCCAATTTATTTTGGACATATCTTTTAATAAAATCTATCTAAACTTATGAAAAATCATCATTTACATATCTTATCTAAGAGCCTTCCATTTCTTAAATAAAAACTTCATTTTTGAGTTGAAAAACATGTTTTTAAACTATGCCTTGGCCTAAATCCGAAAATGAGATTTTTATTTTGAAAATCACCTTTGATACTTGTAAAAAGAAGTTTTGATGATAGACATCCACTAAACCTTCATTTTCTCAACTAAAACTTCCATTTTGAGGCTTGAAAAGTGGTTTTTAAATATAGGTTTTGCCAAGATACGAATTTCACTATTTTTATTCAAGTTCAAAACCAAGATCTACACATAATAAGAACATGAATATAAAAGAAATGCATGGTAGTAAACTATAAACTCATAGATCTAAACTTTACTCCTCAAAATCATTCATTTATGATATCTATTCCTTAAGCCATTCATTTTAAATGAAAAATACACATTTTGAAGTTGAAAAATAGCTTTTCTAAATATGGTTCCCTTTTTATCCGAATTTTCAAAAAAGATTTTTGTAAACCCCCAAATTTTTGGATCAGTTTAGCCTAAAACCCTAAACCGGAAGTCAACCGAAACTCTAATGGTCAACAAAACCCTAGTTAGACGTAATAGCTTAAGTCCGACACTCCCGAATAAGAAGCTCGGTGAGGATAAGTAGAAGTTTAGAATATAGAATAATGCAAAATTATCTAAGGCAACATAAAAAGATCAGATTAGTGAAACCGTAACTCGTCTTGAACCTGATTGGACATGGTTCTTGAAAAACGTGTCCAGGACCCTGGAATAGTAAAAATATTCCGAATACACCGTTAGACTCATAAAAATATAAGATTTTCAAAAATATCAATTTTGTAATTTTTTAGTAAGTAAAAATAACAGATATCGCATTTATACGCGTATTTTCTTACTACCGGTACTTTATTAGTCATATCTACTTTACATTACACTATTCATTACTATTCTACACTATTCTTTTATCTCTACTTTTTCTTACACCTACTGTTACAAACACCATAACCTATAACCTTTACTTTTTACCTTTCCCATAACTTTTTTTCACCTCTATTTTATTTATTACTTCATTTAATCCACAAAATACAAAAAAATAAAACACCCTCCCTCTCTCCAATGCATGTGGCCGGCGCCCCTATGCCCCCCTCTTCCTCAAATTCGTTTCAATTTTTATTTATTTTAATCATACAAAAATCCCTCCACATTTTCCTATAAATACCCGCTCCTCTTTCACTTCTTTCACACAATTACTACCCACAAATTTTTACAAAAACTCTCTCAAAATCTCTTCTCAAAACTCTCTCAAAATATCCTCCCAAAACTCTCTCAAATTCATTTCAAAACAACTTCTACTAACAACTAAAACCCATAACCACATAACAATACTAAAGTCTTCTTTAGGTAACCATTCCATATTATTTTCTTTCTTGTCATGTCATGTAACTTTACATGACCATAGTATGAGTTTCCAAAGACTAAATATTATGGAAGCTACATTATGTTCATGTGTTGTTCTTGTTCATGAAAATCTATTTATATTTATGTTATTACTTTGTTCATATTATTGTTACTATATCTAAGTATTATTATCTATATATATATACATATTCTTTAGAGCATATAAGCTCACTTGCAATTTATTTATTTATTTATTCCATTGCAATTTATTTATTTATTCCTTGAAATTAAGATAGTCTAGTCTTAACTTGTCCTCATCAAGTCAAAACAAATTTTTCTTTCTTTCATTTTATTTTATTTTGGGACTAGTCTACTTCTTAGTCCCAGGTGCCTTGAAAAAGGTAAGACTCCCAATACTTGACTTTATTATTTATGCTATTTTGTTTGCTATTATTTTCTCATAATTCATGTTCATTTAATTTATTGTCCAAAATTTCAAGTTCTAAAAATAGTTGACAAAAAGGAGATTTTGACACTTAGATATAAAGTAGAAAGATCTATGGTTTAAAATAAAAATAAAGTCATCTCTTTTCAAGTTACAAGAAGAAACCACTAAGATTTTGGAAACTACTTTTACTATAAAAAGTTTCTTAAAACACTTATTATCCAACTTTGTTTTTATAAAGAAAATAAATTTTTATGCAAGGATAATTTCTATGAAAAACATAATATGAGGAAAGAATGAGAAATTTTCAAATAAAAGATTTTTGTAAACAAATAGACAAAGAAATTTGTATAGGAAAAATAGTATTAATATAGAAAACATAGAAAGAAAAAAAGTTATTTTCAAAAAGTTATTTTGAAATATATATATATATATATATATGTGTCAACATAAAACAAAGGAAACAAAATGTTCAAGAGATTTACAAAAATGAATTTTTGTAAACTATATTTTTTCTAAAAACTCCAAAACCGACATAATTTTACTTGAGCAACATGATTGGACAACAACACTTAAGCATGAATAAATATGAGCTAAGTAACCATAAAAAGAGAATTTTTCAACTATATAGATAACTAAGTATTTATCAAACAAATTTTGATTGATTAAACCAAAGTTGTTTTTGCTTTGGAAAATCCGTGGTGAATTTTGTCGCCACTGTTTCGGAGCCTATATGACCTTGTTTATTAAAAATAATTTTAGAAATGGGTAGATCTTTTCGAGGAGGTAGAAATCGGTATATTATATGTGCGATTCCGAGTTAAAATGACCAAGTTATGGCTATTTTAAGTTGGAACTTTCCTTTATACGAACTTTAACGTTCTTTTGACATTGTTTTGTCAAAATTCAAGAAAATCATCAAGAAATACTAATTGTGAGTATTTTCTATGGCTAGGTGACTCCGAGGAAGGATACCTTTATCCTGACGATTATTTTGATTAAGAGGAGTGTGTGAACGACTCATCTGCATAGAGAAATAGTCCACATGGCATCATGAGTTTATTTCCTTAAAATGCTATACTTGTTGTGCTTGTAAATTAGTTGTATTAGAAGCTAGGAAAAAGGTAAATGGATATGTATGTGAATAATTCTTTGAAAGAATCCTAAAAACATCGAGGCCGGAATTGATTTAAAATGGTTGTTTTAGTATAAATACTTGCTTTGTATGAGATGCTTTGATCACCATAAACTTGATAATAATAATGTTTCGATATCATAAATAAATGGATTCATGCATACCACGAAGTGAGTCACATTGCATTTTGGTTATTATCCTTGGGTGAGAAAGATAGTAAGCTCATGTCGAAAGCAACACTTGGTGGAGGATCCGAAAGCGATTGCTTGGCGGCGTTATGGAAAAAGGAAATGCTTGGCGGAAGATCCGAAAGCAAGGCTCAATTCAAGTAGACTTCATGTGCTTGGCGATATTGATCGAAAGCATAAAACTTTTTATTGAAACTACTTGTTTTGAGATCATGTATCACCAAACCCCGAATGGAGGGCGTAAATCCATTCAACATATAGTTCCCGAAAAACTATATGCCTTATTTGTCCACGTGTATGTTGCATTCCATTTGTTTGATTAAATAACTTGTTTGAAATTCTGTTACAAGAAGTTATTTATGAAAATATTTCTCACTAAGCCTGTTAGCTTATACCCCCATAGATATCTTTTGCATTTTCCCTATTTATGGTTAAGGCCACGAGGACCCTGCGGTCAGGTAATTTCTTTTTGGATAAAGGAAATTCTCGATGAAGTTAGTATTAGTAATTATGTACAAATATCCTTGTAATAGATTATTCTTCAAGGGAAATGTCCTTAAGTTGTAAAGATCATTGTTACAAGTAATTGAATATTATAAATCATCTTTTCTTAATATGTTATTATATCTTCTTAAGCTTCATAATTCCATGTATGGTCCTCTAAAATTGTGAGAGCACGCCTTACACTTAATATCAAAACTTTTGGGAGTGGCTAAGGTTGTCATACTTAAGCTTTAATATTGAGTGTGGCGGATTATTACGTTTATGGTACCTTTTGGGGCGTGACAATTTTTGTTGAAACTAAAATAGATTTTGAGCTTTCTAAAACTTTTCTACTATCATCAAGCTATTACAAATTATTTAAGAAAATAAATCAAAAGTCTAATGCATTTATGAACCTAAAACAACTAGATCTAGTTATAAATGCATGAACACTATGATGGTTATATGAATGATGAATATATGTATAAATCATTAGCAATAACAAAATAATAACTCATATAACAAGATCTAAAGCATAAACAAAATCAAAGCCACAAAAAAAAGTTAGATCTACAAAATATAACTACTTTTAGCAAGAAAATAATAATAATACAAGAAAATAATCATGGATAAGAGAAGTGTTTCATTTTGGCATCATCATCCTTAGCTTTTTAAGCTTATAAATGGTCATTTAATACATGAAACTCTCACTATACTTTACCTATACCATCTATGGAAGCTTAAAAAGAAGGTATACTTAGAGAATCTTCAAGAATGGAGTGTGGAAGTGATTTTTTTAGATGGGGCAGCTTGTTTCCTTTGCAAGAACAAGGCTAAGAAAGAAATAAAGAGAGGAGAAAGAGAGAGTAAATGTTGTAGGGTTTGAAAGAAGAAAAGGGTGTAAATGAGAGGCATTAAATGGAGAGAGAGGAGTGTATTAATGTGTGTTAATTAATTGAAAGAAAAAAAATAAAAAAAGGCAGAAAATTGGGGCGAGGGAGTTGGTTGAATTCTAGTGAGGAAAAGAGAGAGATTTAGTTGTCTTGTAACTTAAATTTTGAAAGTGTAACTTATGTCCCTTCATTTTCTAACTAAAAGAGACTTTAAATTGTTAAATAAATTAATAAATAAAAGAAAAATGGCTATTTTTATGAGTGTGGTCGGCTACCATTTATGGGAAGTGGAGTGTAAAATGAGTGAAAGAAAACTTGATTAATGTGTACAAGTGACAATTAAAGTGTACATGAAGTATGGTTGAAAAAGTACTTTTTATTAAGAAAATATATAAAATAAAATTAAGAAAAATATCTTTAAATGAGTGGCTGAATTTTCATAAATAAAATTAAATAATTATTTTAATATTTCAACAAATATATTACCGGTATGATCAAAATACGCAAATATGAGTAATAAATGATATTTTTATAACTCGAAAAATTCTAAAAATTATTTTATGAAAATAAACAATATTTTTCAATTATTAAATTAATTTATTTTATTTTACTATCTGGTCTTAAACAGAAACTGATCCCGTAAAAACCTGAAACGAACTAAATTTTGGAAAAGCAGAAATTTTTATAATATATAAAATATTTATCTAAAAAATATAAGGGTTTACAAGAATAATAAAATTATGTAATGAATAGTGGTGAATAGTACTAAAAAACTAGTTAATTACCTGTAGTAATAAAATACGAAGGAAATTAAAAAATCAGATATTTCTAGTTATCAAAAAATTATAAAACTGATATTTTAGAAATCCTTATGAAAATACGAGTCTAACGGTACTAATTGTATATTTTTGATATCTCGAGCCTTAGAACACGCTTTTCAAGTTATATCCGACGGGTTCGAAATAGGTAAAAAATTTACCAATCTGATATTTTTAAGCGATCTTACATTACTATGAGCTATTCTACACACTTAAACTACACCTCGGTCTCTAGGGTTAAGGACATGAGATTACCGGACTTAAACTACTGTATTCCACTTAGGGTTTCTGGGTGATTATCTGGTTTAAATCTTTGCCAATTTGGAAACTATATTTTATGTTTATACAGCATATTTAATTTGAGAAATTTATTTTAAATTTTATTTTTGTAAGTACTTAATATCTCTTAACGTTTTCAGAATTATTGAATTGGGTTTTATTTTCGAAGGTTAATCATTATTTACTTTCTAATAATTTGTTTTTGGGCTCTATATTACCTGATTTTATAAGTCAGAGTTATGTATAGAATTTGTCGTACGTAGTGGTTTTGAATTTGAAGACTGTTGAGTTTTTATTTTATTTTTAAAGATTCTTATTTTTCTCAAGATTAAGAAATTTCTGGTTTCGTTCGTGATTTAAGACTAGTCGAAGTTCGATTTTAATTTGGAGTGATTTTTAGGGTTTATTTCATTTTGGAATTATTTATTGAAATTTTCTGGGGCTTACAACAGTATCCACACAAACGAGCACTCTTCAAAAGGATTCTTCACGTATTAGCGTGATCTAGAACATTTCTAGATGATATTAGGATTTTCACACACGACTCTTCATGTTTCACTCTTTAAGGTTTGTAGATTTTCTCTACCGGTCTAACGTCGACAAACAAGTCGTTAACCCTAGAGAGACCTCCTTGTGTTCCTTTTATACTAATTTTCATTCTAACATAATAATGACATTAGTGCCCCTTAATCTAATTAAAGATAATATTTCATAAAAATATAATTATTGCACATAACAATGTAATAATTATTATTATTCTTAATAATAATAAATTATTATTCCTGTAAGACTTTAAATTTAGTCCACAACCCTTTTGGCTCGTTCTTTTATGTGAACCTATAGGTTCACTTAATATTGGTAATTGACCTAAAATAATTTTTCTCAACAAAACATAAGCGGCCTCTAGTAAGACATTATGTTTACCCAAATTAAGTGAAGATCGGTGATCTGATTTTTATCTAATCCCTAACTTATGTCATTACCCTTTTGTCATGATATCTAGATCGAACATAAGGCATGGATAGTATCATCCTCATATCGTTCAATCTTATCATTTCTCAATTTCTAAGTGAACCGATAAAAACAAATGAAATTGATTACATTATCAATTCATTTGAGCACAGGCCATGCATTTCTCGGTCTCACTCATCGAGGAGCCCAGAGATATCTCTCTCACAACGAAAGGGACAAATCTCATCTTAATCACTCAACTTCCTCTACATGATTTACATTATGCCCAATCTCAACCTTTATAATTATCTGGTTAAAGACAACGTTTGATTGAGTTGAAACATAACATTCCTCATGTTGGAATCCATGGTAATTTCAGGTCTAAGGATATGATGACATTGTTATTTTGAGTATCACTTATGACATAAATCCATTTAGTGATCTCATATCGGTCAATCCCATACATAGTTCTCTAACATATACCTATGAGTTTGTTTTTATCTCCATACAAATAAACATTCTATGATTATCAATCAAACCTCATAATAGATTTAATTCATTATTGTTCCCACAATAATGAGCATCTAGGGACATTTATAATAATTAGATTATTAACAGATCCTATTATAAATTAAACATGCAAACAATATAATAGAAATGTTTATGAATGACAATATCCAGTAATTGGCCTAGGTACAATCACCAACAATCTCCCACTTGCACTAGGCCAAATCATGATGTATCTAATAACCATTGACCTAGTATGATGACCATGCTTTTACTTGTGTAAGAAACTTGATAAGTGGATTAGTAATATTGTCATTTAGTTTATACTTTGCATATCTTCACAGCATCTCATGCTGTTATACACTCAGCTTTTCTTATAGAATCTGCTACAGTGTTCTGCTTTGAACATTTCAAGCTTACTACACCTCCATTGAAAAGAAAAATATTGTGATCTGAAATCATCCTTGATAGATTGGAAACTAGTGTCCATGTAACTATTTACAACTAGCTCATCATCCAATCCTCCATATATCAAGAATTCATCTTTTAGTTCTTCTTAAGTACTTAAGAATATTATTGACTGTTCTAATGAGATTCATTGGGATTTGATTGGTATCCACTAGTTATGCCTAATGCATATGACATATCTGGTCGAGTGCACAATATGGCATACATGATTGATCCAATTATCGAAGCATAAGGAATCTTACTCATGTGATCTCGCTCATCATTTGTCGTTCGACATTGAGTCTTGCTCAGATTTATACCATGTCACATTAGCAAGAATCTCTTTTGGAATCTTGCATATTGAACCTATTCAGTACTTTGTCTATATACATACTCTGACTTATGCCAATAATCTTTCTAGATCTATCCTTATAGATCTTAATGCCTAAAATTTAGGCAGCCTCACCTAAGTCTTTTATTGAGAAACATTTTCCTAACCAAGACTTGACATTCTGCAAGGTAGGAATGTCGTTTCCAATGAGGAATATGTCATCAACATATAGCACAAGAAACACTATTGCACTCCCACTAATTTTCTTGTAAACACAAGGTTTAGCTTCATTTTTAATGAATCCAAACTCTTTGACAGCTTCGTCAAAACGAAGATTCCAACTCCGAGATGCCTGCTTTAATCCATAAATGGATCTTTGAAGCTTGCAAACCTTCGCAGAATCCTTTGGATGAACAAAACCCTCTGGTTGTGTCATATACACATCCTCAAGCAAATTTCCATTAAGAAACGTTGTTTTGACATCCATTTTCCAAATCTCGTAATCATAGTACACAACAACGACACATGAGAATCCTTATGGATTTAAGCATAGCAACTGACGAGAAAGTTTCATCATAGTCAGTACCATGTGTTTGCTTCAAACCCTTTGCCACTAGACGTGCTTTAAAGGTGTGCATATTGCCATCCATATCAGTTTTCTTTTTCAAAACCCACTTACACCCAATGGTCTTAGTACCTTCAGGTGGTTCAATCAAAGTCCATACTTGATTTTCATGCATGGATTACATTTCTAACTTCATGGCTTCAAGCCATTTCTCGAAGTCTAGACCAAACATAGCCTCTTGATAGGTAGTGGCTCATTGTGATTTATGAGCAACACATCACGACTATCTGTTATGAGAAATCCATATCTCTCAGGTTGATGTTGCACCCTATCAGACCCTCGTGGGCCTTGTGTCACTTGTGGAGGCTCAACAATTAATTATGAGTCTTGTTAAGTTTCCACCGGCGGTTCAAAGCTATTTTTTGGATCTCAAACTTCTTCAAGATATACTTTACTCCCACTGGTTCTTTCAGAAATAAACTCCTTTTCTAGAAAGATTCCGTTCCTAGCAATAAACACTTTGTTCTTTGAGGGAATATAAAAGTAGTATCCTTTGGTTTCTTTTGGATACCCCACAAAAAGGCATTTATCTTACTTAGGTCCTAATTCGTCTGAGGCTTGATGTCTCACATAAGCCTTACAGCCCCAAATCTTGAGGAAAGACAGACTATGCCTTTTTCAGTCCATATGTCATACGGTGTCTTTTCCACTACTTTAGAAGGAACACGATTTAACATGAATGCAGCTGTCTCTAAGGCATAGCCCCAAAAGGATGGAGGAAGATTCGTTTGACTCATCATAGATCGAACCATATCTAATAAGGTTCTATTTCTCCTTTCAGATACACCATCCCATTGGTGTTTTGGGTGGAGTTTATTGTGAAATTATTCCACAATTTCTAAGATGGTCCTTAAATTCTTGGCTTACATATTCACCACATAGATTTGATCGAAGCACTTTGATTGTTTTGCCAAGCTCGTTTTGTACTTCATTCTGAAAAACTTTGAACATTTCAAATGATTCAGATTTATGTCTCATTAAAAAGACATATCCATATCTACTGAAATCATTAGTAAATATGATGAAGTACTAGTGACCTCCTCTAGCAGCAACGGTTAATGAACCTCATACATCAATATGTGTTAGGCCCAATAAATCAATTGCACTTTCACTGTGCCTAGTAAAAGGATCTTTGGCCATTTTGGCCTAATAAATAAGACTTGCATATTTTAAATGATTCAAAATCAAATGAATTTTAAAATCCACCCTTATGGAGCTTCAATATGCGTTTCTCGTTTATGTGATCAAGACAACAATGCCATAGATAGGTCATATTTAAATCATTGGATTTAAGTCTATTAGTATTTTATGTTATAGATTGATCCATTATCACTGTCACGCCCCGGAGGGTACCCTAAACGTGGCAGTCCGCCGCATATAATATTAAAGCTAATGAATAACAACCTTAGTCATGCAGGAGCTTTGATATCACATGCAAAGCGTGCTTCCAAGATAGTAGGAGACTCACAGGGGTATTAGATTTAAGTAGATAATAAGACATGCAATAACTTATATAAATAATCATGGAATATTCATTTAGATAATAAACTCTTACATCATCTTAGGGGCATTCCCCCGTCTCAAATAGTCTTGATTCAACTAAACCGTTAACAAGGTAAACATAACTATAATATAAGTCTACTATAGAGATTTTCTTAGAAGTCTATGTTCTAAACTAAATACATATAACTTCTCCCAAAAACTCCTAGTGGCTTTGGCTTATACTTGGCATACGGGGCTTCTTGATGCCAACCAAAGATAATCATACTGTAACAAAAAGCTATAGGGATATAAGCAAATCTAGCTTAGTGAGATAATTCCCATCTACAAGACATTTCCATAAATCAAACAAGTATTTAAACAATCATATGAAAATGCACCAAACACACGAGCAAACAAAATACATAAGATTAACCGGAAATCATGTGTAGTATGGATTTTACGCCCTCCATCGGGAGTTGGGAGGTTACAGGCCCATACGACCATCAATATTTGCAGATTTGCTGGCTCCTGCTTACCTTGTAGACTTTTCGGCTCCTACTGGACCATGTAGACTTTCCGGCTCCTACTAGCCACCACTACAACTTCCTCGTTTCCCCACACGAAGAATAGTAGTGAAATAAATGTGACCCACAAATATGATATGCATGAATCATTTCAATATAAGTTTAACCAATAAATATTGAGTTGAAGTTATAGGTGATCAAAACAATATTCATCATAGCAATGCAAGAATCACAATTATTTATCAATTCCTCTTTCAATATTCTTAACTTATATTTAACCAATCATAAATCAAATCACACAATATTTTTCATTTCTCTTTTCCTTATTTTCTAATGCTACTATTTACAAGCACAAACAAGAAAATGTAACTTAGTAAAGGATTAACTCACTCTATATCGGTAGCTCCTAATCGAAGTAGTCTTCTAGAAAAGTGATATCGATTCCTTCTTCACCTAAACAAGATGAAATACTCATAATGATTCTTTCATAGAATTTCTATTCTTGAAAACTCTTTATCTATCTTAAAATCGCGGTAAAATCGGATTGGAGGAAATTCCAACTTAAAATGGCCATAACTTGCTCATTTTAACTCGGAATTTTGCACATTATATATTGTTTTCTACCTACTCAAAAAGATCTATCCATTTCTAAAACTATTTTCATCAAACTAAGTCGTTTGGGTTCCAAAATAGTGGTGACCAGATTCACCATGAATTTTCACAAAACTTGAATTCCTTCTTTTAACAAAAGCTCATTTTAAAGAGATAGATATTATAATAGTTTGTAAAATCTTTGAAATGTATATACATATATTTATTGACTCATATCAAATGTATGAAGTTAATGAAGTTGTCTCAAACCATAAATTTTTTATAAAAGTAAATTCTTCTAAAGAAAAGTGGAACTTTTTGAAAATTCCTCTTGTTTTTGCTAGAGAATATTTCAAGTCATTTTAAATGAGTAAATTTCATTTCCTTAGTCCTTTAAATTTTTAAAGAATGATTTTATTTCCTTAGTTTCTAATACTTTTTGAAAATAATAACAATTTTATATTCATAAAAATAATTTCCTTGTTTCTTAAAATTAATATTTTCATGAAAGGAATTTCTTGTTTGTCAAACTAGTATTGAAAAAGTGAAGTTTTAGTAAAGCTTTTGTTTCGCTTAAGAATTTCTTCCCATGTTATGTATATATTGTAAAACTTTCCTACGGACTCCTCTAATTTTCTTAGAAAAGTTTGTTAAGGTAAAATCCTTGGTTTTTATGAAAATTATTTCCTACTTTTAGTTTTAGAGAAAAAATTTTCTATTTTAAGAAAACTTTTCCTTATTTATTTTATTGAGACAAAAATCATTATATTCATGTATGAATATGAACCATAAAGTTATGAAACATAAGGAAACATGATAACTTAAAGAAATAAGCTAGTAAAGAAATAAATCAAGTATTAGAACCTTAGCTTTATCAAGGTATCCTAGGACTAAGAATAAACTAGTCCCATAAAGAAAAAAATGTTTTAACTTGATGATGACAAGTCTAAGACTAGAAAGACTAATCTTAAAAACAACATGAAAGTAAATAAATTAGAAAGTAGTAAATAAATTGCAAAACAAATGAGCTTATATGCTCTAAAATATATATATATATATAGCTACATAGATATGTTTAGTAACATATATATAAAAGCAACATAAAAAAATTAGATTCATGAACAAAAAAAAGTATGAACTTATTGTTGCTTTCTTTAACCTTCATGGTTTAGAAAACACACACTAAGCTCATACTAAGTAAATGAACACTTTAGAAAGCTAAAACTATTACCTAGAGAGGAAGTAGAAACTAGAGGAAGTAGAAACTAGAGAAAGTTGAGAGAGTTTTATGGAGAGATTTTTTGAGAGTAATTTTAGTGTATGGAAGTTGTGAAAGAAGTGGAAGGAAGAGGGGGTATTTATAGGAAAATGTGGGAGGAATTTTGTGTTAATTAAATAAATGAAAATAAAACAAATTGGAGAGGGAGAGGAAGCATGGCTGGCGCAAATTGGAGAGTAAAGAGGGAGTGAATTTTATTTTTTTTGTATTTTTGTTAATAAAAAGTAAGATATGAAAGATGTGAAGTTGTATTGGAAATGAAAATTGTAAGAAAGTAGAGGTATGGTTTGTAAGAGTAGGTTATAAGAAAATGTAGAGATAGATGAATAGTGTAGAATAGTAGAAAATAGTGTAATGTAAAATAGACATGACAATTTAAGTACCGGTAGTAAGAAAATACGCGTATAACTGTGATATCTGATATTTTTAGTTATCGAAAAATTATGAAATTGATATTTTTGAAAACCTTATATTTTTATGAATCTAACGATATATTCAGAATATTTTTGCTAATCTGAGCCCCTGGATACGCTTTTCAAGAACTGTGTCCGGTTGTGCTCAAAACGAATCGCGGTTTAACTAATCTGATATTTTTAAGCTTTCTCAGGTTATTACGAACTATTCTACATACTAATCTCTTACTAACTTTCCTAGGGTTGCTTAAATGAGAATGTCGGACTTGAACGGTTGCAAAAGATTAGGGTTTTGTTGACTTTGGGTTTTTGGTTGACTTTGTAATTAGGGTTTAAGCTTAAATAGATCATAAATCATTAGGGGTTTACAATCAGGTTTCAGATTTAGAACATAAAGACCATCACGTAAGTCAGCATTTGCATAATGCGTGTCTTTATTTATAAATGGAACGTTTATTATTCTTAATAATAAATGTGAAACCTTTATTATCTAAGCATGAAATAGAAATAATATTCCTCTTCAAAGTAGGAAAATAAAAGAAATTGTTCAACACTGACAAAAGCCTACCGAGCAAAATCAATTCATAAGTCCTTATAGTTAAAGTAGCAACTTTTGCTCCATTTCCAACTTGTAGGTTGACTTTGCCTTTTAGATCTCTATAACATAAATACCTGAAGCAGTAGTCTGAATACTCTCCTTTTCCTTAGATCTTCCAAGTAGAGTTTGCAGTTCTCCTTCCAGTGACCTGGCTCACTATAGTGGAAGCAAACTCCTTCCTTAGGAGGTTTTTGCCTTTGGTTTAGGTTTAGGTTTAGGTTGAGGCTTTGAACTTTTCATAGCCTTAGCATTTCTCTTACCTCTCTTCTTCATGCCCTTCCCATTATGAACTATCAAAACATTTCTAGGCTTCTACTTCTTGATATTAGTCTCATCAGTTTTAAGCATCGAATGCAATTCAGAAATTGATTTGTCCATGTTATTCATATTATGATAAACTAGTCATAACTATCTGGTAATGAATTTAGGATCAAATCAATAGCAAACTCTTGGCTTATAGGAAATCCAAGCCTTTCAAGATGATCATATATAATCCTTTATCTTTAGGACATGGGTACTCACTGATCCTCCTTTAGCCAGCTTGCAAGACTGTAGGGCTTAGGTAATCTCATACCGTTCTTGTCTGGCCTGCTGTTGAAACATTTCCTTGAGATGGACAATCATCTCGTAGGCTTCCATGTTTTCCAGACCTTTCTGAAGTTTTGGACTCATGGTAGCAAGCATTAGACATCCTACATCAAGATAATCATTAGAATGCTTCTTATAGGCATCCTTTTGAGTTCTTGAAGTATTAGCTAGAGGTTCTTGAGAGATAGGCTTATTTAGGGCATGTAGCTTCTTTTCTTGCTTGAGAACAATTCTGAAATTTCTGAACAAGTCTAGAAAATTGGTTCTAATCAACTTGTCCTTCTCAGGGATAGATTACAATGATAATTTGAAGTGTTGTTTGTAGCCATTAATTTATAATTGCTTATGCAAAGTTTATTTTAATAAATTAAAACTCCCACTAAATCAATAACCCTCATTATTAATGTTGTTGTATTTAATTATTGCATTCTAGTGGGCGAAGATCCATATTTCACCTAACTCTAAGTTAGCTTTAGCATGACGCTTAAAGTTAAGTTATTGAAGTAGGTAACTCTTTACCAATTACATCGCATGTAACTCTTAGATCTTTTATGGGATTTTTGACATCATATGTCCCGACATGTTCAAATCCCATCTAACGCCTTAGGCCTAAAACCGTTTTGATAGCCTAATTAAGTCGAACCATATTAAACACATGAGTAGCACCATTACCCATCCTGTTTTACTAAGATAACCTAATCCATCATGCTTTGGCACCTACATTTTGGTGATCGAAGTCTTGACAGGTGTTTAATCATGGGTGGCATTTAACTTAAAATTTATTGAGGGATTTAATTATTGATATTCCATTTTTTTTATCACATTTAATGGATATTCAAGCATGCATGGTGGTAAATATAGTTTCACATACATATACATACATCATATCTCATGATATATCAACTTTATCGAATAAAGAAAAAGTGTCATAGCATGACTCTTTATTCTATATTGATTTTCATAAGCCAATATGAAAATTAATGGTCCAATCTTAAGGTAAAAACCATCTTATGGTCTTGAGTTGTAAATTTTCTTGTATCTTCTTCACGATCCTTATTTCTCCATTACCATGGATTAGGGAGGGTCTTCATGACATCTTCATGTCTTCATTACAATAATAAAAAAAATACAAAAGATCCTACAACTACTTGTAGAAAATAAATTACAATAAAATAGAAACGACACACATGCCGTATTTATAATATTACAACCCATTTAAAAGAAAAGGAATAAAAACCTGCTAATCACATAGGTCTTAGGGCCATGTTATGTACCATACATGTAATATAAACACACAAAGAAGACATACACATATGTCACAATGCTTCAAAAGCGTGTTTTATATTAAGAATTATTAATTAGAGTTTATTGAACTAAATTATGCACCTTGCAAGGGTTAAGGAGACAATCTCCTTATGGTAAAAATCGAATCTTTTAAATCCTTTTCAAATTTACATGAAAATTTTAAAATTTGATTTTTTTATAAAAATATTACTACAGTTCATGAATTTTAATAGGATACTGTTCAAAAACAACATACCAGATCCAATCTGAATTGAAACTGCTGCTGAAAAATTTAATTTAAATCAAACGGAAAAAATCCAAAACAGACGCACTAATATTAGCACAAAATGAACGCCAGATTGGGCTAAAACAGAACAGATTAACAAACATCCAATTCAGACCCGCAATTCAGATGTCCAATTCATGACTGTTTGGAATTTTTTTTTTATTAAAAACATCTACAGATCAAGACTTGTCCAATACTTGTCCATTATGAAATATACAAATAGATCCAATCTGTTTTAAATTACAAGCTGCCATTGAAAAAAGGTGTCCGCAAGTAAACCAATTCCAGAGGTGTAGATGAACAGGACAGATCTGTGTCAGTCCTCTAGAGTCTTCACCACGGCATGAATTAAAATAAAAAAAATTTCGAACGAGAATCTAATCCGCTGATATCCGATGAACATGACATTGTAATATCACGCATTAAGCCTCCAATTCAATTCTCATTCGAACAGATGCGTGAAAATGACATCCAATTTTTTCTTTTTTTTTTTTAAAAATTCGTGATTCGAACATGAGTTTGTATCACATAAGAGAACTGCATAATCGCTATTGAGAAAAACCCTCAAGATCCATTATAATCAAATTACACATGATCTATTCAATCCCTCAAAGCAAGGTGCTCTAATAAAATTACAAATCCGAATTTGTATTGATTTAGTTCCTCATAAACTTAAACTGATTTCATAATTAACATGTATAAAATCATATTTCATAGCATCACATGCAGATCATGAAACAAATTTCAATCTAATCAAAAGAACAAGTGGCTCTGATACCACTGTTGGGTTTCCATAGAGTTTTTAAAATTATAAAGATAAAATCTTTCGCAGCAAAATTCAAAAAGAAAACCCTAACCCAGTATCCATGTGTATTGATTAGATTAAAACAAAACAAATAGTTTGATTTTGTACCTCTAAAAGCTTGAAACTTGAAATCAATTTGCAATTCGGATCTGTAAGTACCGCGAAATCACAATACCCTCTATGGTATCCACACGAACGAGCACTCTTCAAAAGGATTCTTCACGTGCTAGCGTGATCTAGAACTTTTCTAGATGATATTGGGATTTTCACACACGACTCTTCGTGTTTCACTCTTTAAGGTTTGTAGATTTTCTCTACCGGTCTAACGTCGACAGACAAGTCGTTAATCCTAGAGAGACCTCCTTGTGTTCCTTTTATACTAATGTCATTCTAACATAAGTAATGACATTAGTGCCCCTTAATCTAATTAAAGATAATATTTCATAAAAATATAATTATTGCACATAACAATATAATAATTTATTATTATTCTTAATAATAATAAATTATTATTCCCATAAGACTTTAAATTTAGTCCATAGCCCTTTTGGCTTGTTCTTTTGTGTGTGAACCTATAGGTTCACTTAATATTGGTAGTTGACCTAAAATAATTTTACTCAACAAAACATAAGCGGCCTCTAGTAAGACATTATGTTTACCCAAATTAAGTGAAGATCGGTGATCCGATTTTTATCTAATCCATAACTTATGTCATTATCCTTTTGTCACATGATATCTAAATCGAACATAAGGCATGGATAGTGTCATCCTCATATCGTTCAATCTTATCATTTCTCGATTTCTAAGTGAACTGATAAAAACAAATGAAATTGATCACATTATCAATTCATTTGAGCACGGCCATGCATTTCTAGGTCTCACTCATCGAGGGGCCCAGAGATATCTCTCTCACAACGAGAGAGACAAATTCCATATTAATCACTCAACTTCCTCTACATGATTTACATTATGTCCAATCTCAACCTTTATAATTATTTGGTTAAAGACAACGTTTGATTGAGTTGAAACATAATATTCCTCATGTTGGAATCCATAGTGATTTCAGGTTTAAGGATATGATGACATTGTTATTTTGAGAATCACTTATGACATAAATCCATGTAGTGATCTCATATCGGGTTAGTTCCGTACATAGTTTTCTAACATGTACCTATGAGTTTGATTTGTATCTCCATACAAATAAACATTCCATGATTATCAATCAAACCTCATAATAGATTTAATTCATTATTGTTCCCATAGTAACGAGCATCTAGGGACATTTAGAATAATTAAATTATTAACGGATTCTATTATAAAGTAAACATGCAAACAATATAATAGAAATATTTATGAATGTCAATATCCGGTAATTGGCCTAGGGCACAATCACCAACAGTTATGTGCCCTAATAACAGGACCCATCTCACCAACAATAACCCATTCAATGGATAAAACAAAGAGAGAGGGTGAGAGACAGCACCTTAAGCGAAATCTTCATCGGAGACGTTTGCTGGAAGAGAGAGAGTGAGAGTCATATTGTGTTTTACTGAGAGCAAAGAAAGTGAAAATGGAAAGGTAAAGGTGAAGGGGCTTTTTTGTTTTCTTTCTATTTCACTTTTTGTTTATTTTTCCTTCCAAGCCATTTCCCACCTTTTTTTTTTTTCCATTTCACTAATTACACTCGCCTAAATAGAGGCGGTATTAATTTTCGTTGGTATCAATCGCCTCTATGTAGTGGCGAAACTAAAAAATGCCTCTATGTACCGCCACAAAAAATTTGCTATTTTACTAGAGGCGAAAATAAAAATCGTCTCTATGATTTCATCATAAAAGTCTTAATTTGTTGTTGTGAATCTTACATGCACACATGAATATGAGCCTGCTTACAGCCGGTCATGCTAGCCACATTTGGTTAGGAGATACTGTATTTAAATTCATCCTCAATTCATAATAATAACTTTGAAATAGGGCTACTACGAAAAAAAAAAAAGCTTTGAAATGGGGCAACTAATTTACAAATAATAAGAGTGGCACAAACGTGCCATGTCACATTTAGTACGTAAGAATGATTTTGAATGAAATTGATTGGAATGGAATAAGTATGGAAATGAAAAATTCATTCCTATGTTTGAAAGATTATATGGAATAAAATAGCTAAAAAGTGTAATTATCGATGCAAAATATGAATACATGATAGGATAAAAAAAGTAATTACACTACATATAATTAATAAGGATAGAATGGAATCATAATTCCGCTTTCTTAAAGCGGAATCAAAATCCTCTTTGAAACATGAATCATCGATTCTAAGGAATCGTGACTCCGGCTTTTAAACATGCTACCAAACACTGGAAAGGGAATAAAATCTAGAATTGCGTTTCTATTATGGTCCATTCTTGTGTATAAGCATAAAACCGGGACGGATTTGGGACGAGTCATATAAGACCTGAACCCGACCCGAACCTGCTTCCTAATAGGACATCCTAAACCTGTCCCGCGACTTTATGGGGTTTTTTATTCAATACCCAAACCTGCCCCTACAGGGTTTTGATCTTGACTCGTCTCACCCCACGACCCGCTTCATTTCTTTTTTTTTTTTTCCCTTGGCAACTCTTAGTTAAATTTAATTGCATCTTCCAACAAAATATTGGATGGTAGGCTGGTAACTAGACTTTAGTATGGTCTAAATCGAGCTAAGCTAGTTACAGCACACTCATCAATTCACAGGCTCATAGAACTAGCTATTTTATTTGTTAAAACAACAAAAATTAATAATATTATAAAAATAACATTTTAAGAGATAAAATAAAAAATTAGAAATAAAAAGACAAAATAAAGTTAAAACTATTAACAACCATTCTTAAAGATAAAAATTAGTAGGGTTTTATTTTTTAAAATTTCAAACTCAATTTTTTAAATTGTTTATAATATGACGGGTCCGGGTTACCCATCGGATTTTTTTAATGACCCGAACTCGATTCGAAACTCTATAGGGTCGGCATGTAATTTTTCAAACCCGCCCCGCGATACCCTATAGGGTTTTTCAAACTCGATTCGGATGAGTCAGGTACCCTATAATGACTTGCTTCGATTGCATCTCTACTTGTATATCAAACGTGCCATTAAGGTATACAAATTCTAGGTTAGATCCCTAATAATGGTTTATTCAATTGTTAATACTATTATACTTTGATAAAATATGACGTGATATGATATGTGACTTTAAGTATTCAGATAAGAGAGATTCTCATAAAAGATTCAAATAATATAAGAAATTATCCAATAAAAATCCTAATTAAATAATTTATTATTTTATATTTTTAATAATTTTTATTTATATTTTAGCACTTGGAGATATATATATATATATCTATATATATGTATGTATATATGAGGTAACTCGCTCTTCTTGTCCTTTCCGCCTTCCTACGTAAGACCAAGACACGCCTCTAAACATCATCCTGTGTATGTGTGTTCGGTGACATTTACGCCACTTCTCTACGGGGACTCGAATAATTTATCCAACGTCAAAATGGGTTGTGACTAGAAAGTAGTTTTGTGAATCCATCTTCACTAAAAACACTTGGGGTTGCTTTCTATGCATTACAACTGTTTGTTGTAATGCCCCAACCAATTCCTCGAACAAAAACCAATCAACCCAAGTTTCAGGTATGTTTTTTTCTTCCCCCCTGTACCATTCAAGAGTAAATTCATGGATCATGCCCTTTTCTTCACTCCCATTATTTCATTTTGCCAATGGACAGGCATGGCCATGGTTGGACGAGCTTGAACTGTGTAATTTGGCGTGTCTCATTGTGTTTGCTTTGTTTATGGAAGCGTTTGTATCTAACTGGGTAAACGAAGATTTGTTGGATTTTGAAGTAGCATCTTCTTGACAATCGGTTGATTTAACTAAATACATACATACATGCATGCATGCATGCATGCATGCATATAGAGTGCACTGGTGAAGTTATGTGAAATTTAGCCGATGTGGGAAAGTTATGGCCTAAAACATGTTTTGGGTACCTGTTTTACTGGAAATGACATGGGAAAACCCGGAATGCTCATGAGGGTGGGGATAAAACCAAATTACACCACTTACCAAACAGAACTGAAATTTTTGTTTTTCCTTTACTATTGCTTGCATGTGTTTAATTTATGCACTGATTTGGAATGAGGGTTGGTTCAAGCTTCTATTCTGGTAATTAAAATGAACTGCGGACTGTGGATAGATCTGGTTGGCATATTGAACCAAAACCAAATTGATCCGTGTCCAGAAACTATTATAATAAGCACCTTTACTTGGGCTGATTGAAACTCAAAGCTTTTATCATAGGCATCAGATTTTTGGTATTTTTTAACAAAAATGGCCTTTTTTATATTTTTATTATAGAAAAGGGGGTGATTTTGAAACTTATTGCGATATTAGGTATCAAGGGTTCAAGATTTTATGAGAAGGTGCATATATGACATGCAATTTCAGTATAAAACAAAACATTTAAAGAGAAGGCACATATAATAACCTTAATGTTTTTTATTTAACCAAAAACACATGTTGTACATATGCCTTGTCTATAAAATTTTGCCATGCAAAAGGTGCACGTAATACATGCAATTTCGCTGTAAAACAGAACATTTAAAGAGAAGGCACATATAATATCCGTATTGTTTTTTATTTAACTAAAAGCACATGTTGTACATACGCCTTCCCTATAAAATGTCTTTAATGCCTAATCTCGAAAAAAAGTTTTCAAAGCACCCTTTTTCAGGAATAATTTATTGTTCAAAAACCTATGATCTTCTTAAGGCTTGGTGTCGTCTGTCAGAATCTGCACTTTGATTGATTTTCTTGTCGATGGACTCCCCATTAGCTGTCAGTTGATAGGCAGCTGATTTCTTTTTTCTTTTCATCCTTTCAGAATGTGATTTTTCCTTTTTCTTTTGTTTTCTTTGGTTAGATTTAAATATATACTTGGAGAATGGACGATTTCTTTAAGAATCAGATGTTTGCAACACATGTGATTGCAGCTGCCACCTCAGTGACACTAGGCACTACTGTTGCGTACCCTATTGATACTATCAAAACCGTTATTCAGGTTTGTCTTTGATGACATTAGAGATGCCATTTTTCTTATTGCTTGGTAAAATATTAGTTCAAGCTGTGTATGTGGTGAAAAACAGGTTGGCTCTGGTTCTAGCAAACGATTAACTTTTAAACAGGTGGTTGAGAGGGTACGGGCTTTCTCAGGATATTCAGGTAATATATCCAACCATGTGGCATCTGCAAATTTCTTTATGCTACATTCACTCCTCCCACCCACACAAACACCCCCTCACACCCCCACACACACACCCCACCCTGCTCTTTTTCTTTTTTTTTTTATTATATATATATATATATATAAGCAAAAAAAGGAAAAAAGGACTTTAAATGATAAGATGCTTTATTGTTATCAGTCTCTGTAAGAGAGAGTAGGATATCGATTTCTGTGCTATAGTCCTTGAACAGCTTTATTTCTTTTGATGAATTTCTTATCTTTTCAGGAAAGAATTGCACTAGATTGTATTGCTGTTTGTGGCAAAGCTCTTAAGAAAAATTTTGTTGTTTTATTTTCAGCTATAGTTTATAATATTTAGTAACCTTAAAATGTTTGGTTCAATGATGATGGTAAGAAACATTACATGCCTTTAAAAGATTTGCAAGAATATCATCTTATACTGTAGTTTTACTCAGTCCTTTTCTTTCTTCGTTGTCTACGATTCTGCAAGACAATGCATGGAATGATTTCTTGTTGAATGATTGCTCGGCTTAGAATCGCCTTATTCATCAGAGTAGGAAGATTTACCTGGATTTTTGGTATTCTTTCTGGCAACAGCTGTACCTCTTCGTTTATCAATGCATAGTATTTTAACACCAGTAATCCTGGTATAATTCTTTTACCACATTTTTTTTTTTCCAAATTTTCAAAATTGAAGCATTGCAAATTCTCTTTCCTAGATATACTGAAATAACAGGCTTGCTCATGCAATCATTAAGACATCTTTCCGTCTGAATGCAGGTCTATACAGTGGCACTGGATGGCTAGCATTTGGGAGGACTTTAGGTATAGGGGCACGGTTTGGGATCTATGAAATCCTTGGAGCCTTTTGTAAAGGTATCATAAATCTTCTTCTTCTTCCCCTCCCCCCCCCGCCCCGCGCTCTCTCTGCCCCCTCCTTTTTCATTGTTGATGTTGGTGTTATTTTGTCTTGGTTATCCATGGCAGTACTTCACTCCATGTCTAAATCTTTTGATGACAAGTGCCACTTGCATATTGACAATCAGATGACATTTTATCAGGTGGAGTTAAATGTCATCTGTTTCAATCTTTTCAGTGGTTTTGATGGAACAAAAATAGACATCATTCATCTTTTTTATTACCCTTGAACACAAAGTTCTGGTGCAAAGAATTGTAATGTTATCCTAGTAGCTAAAGATTTTTGTATTATAACAAATTTAATTTTTGTCCTCGCTTTTCATTGTCATTTTGTGCCATGTGTGGATGGTGATTAATGTTGCCGTGGCAGATGGACGGAAAGAAAATGCTGTGCTCTTCACTGAGGCTTTTTGGGCAGGGGCTGCTGCTGGTGCTGCAGAATCACTAATAAGCTCCCCATTTGAAATGATCAAACTTCGTCATCAGGTGACAGCTGCTTCACGTGTTGCTTCAGCTACTTCCATCACAGATAAAAAAGCAGCAGCTCCGATTATTGAAAAGTTATTACGTGGATATTCTCCAGACAAGAAGATTTTGAGTGAATATGTTACTCTTTTATCTGTTCTAAAGCCCAAGCATCCTGACATGGCCAGTGCCTTGCAATCATACCCATGGATGATGACCGGTTCTGGCAGGCCACCGTCTGTCTGTGATGTAAAGAGGCCATTGGATATAATTTCTTTAGAGGGATGGAGAGCATTATGGAGGGTCTGCGACCGGGACTTGTTCGAGATTCTGTTTTTGCAGGCATGTTCTTTTTAAGCTGGGAATTCATTCAAGATGTGATGCTTGTTCGGAAAGCAGCAAAAATGACTCCTCTACCAAGGTTTTAAAAGACACACCATGATTTCACCATGTGATATTGTTGCAGAAACAATTACATGCATATATATCTTTGATCAGTTCTTTCACAGTCTAGTTATTTAGGTTGCTCTAAAACATGTTTGTTGTCTGTGAAGAAAGATGTTGAGAGAAAAAAAGTTAGTAAGGCTTTAATATTTGCAGCAAACTGCATTTTTGAAGTCAACTGATATTCAATCTTGTTTCCTTTTATCCATTTTAGGCACATTATCCCTTTAAGAATACAAGTTTGCATGTTTGTCCAAGACACCCAATTGTGAAGTCAGAAGAAAGCCATTTCCATGACCTTACTGCTTTTGCTTATGGGGAGCATCTGCTTAAAATGAAAATTTCTGATTTAATTATGATATAATCCTTTATAAGGCTATGCAAACTCCTTTCCAGTTCTGTTCCAAGCAAGCTTCACTGTTTATTACCTGTTTGACATCATATACAAGAAAGCTCAAACATCCATTAAGCAGGCTGCTTAATGTCAGTGCGTAAAACGTCTTTGCATTACTTTTTTGGAGAAGCATGGAGGCATTTTCCAGTTCTAATAGATGTTTCTGGAAATTACTTAAATCTTGTTCGATCAGCCTTGGGGGGATACTGTTAGCAGCATATATAGTTGGGTCATTTGCCTTGTCAAGGCAAGAGTTAAATTGTTGGGGAGGCATCATTCTGAATGTTGGCAAGTCATATCATGCACTTTGTTTGGATGCAAATCATACTCATTCAATTATTGCTAGATGCTTATAGTCACTTATGAAACAAATGCAACTCCTGATGCTTATAGTCACTTATGAAACAAATGTACCTTGTATGATTGCTGCTTTGAGAATGTTTGGCCCTCTACTATGTGTATGGATCTAGTATTAAATTAAACTCACATTTTTGCTTATTCTATTTTTCGAATAGATCATTTGAAGAAATTGGTACTTTGCATCCTTTAGCTGTTAGCACTGGGGCCGCATTATCTGGTGTGATAGCGGCTGCTGCTTCTCATTGTTTTGATACTGCCAAGAGCAGAGCACAGTGCACCGTGATACCAAAGGTAGAAATCCTTTTATCTTGGAGATGTTATATAAATATGTGCTCTTTTTCTTTTGTTTTACCATGTGGTTCTTACCACTCTTGACCATTTGAGCATCCCATCAATTAATTTTCTTATTTTTGTGTCTAAAAGTATTGGTTTATATGCTTTCTTCCTTTCTCGTCCAGCGTAGGGGTGATTTTTTAGTGTCGCTTGGCTTAAGGTCCAGATAGCATCATTAAAAAATTTTAGACAAGCATTTTTCATCATTCTAAGTGCAAAAAGATTCTCTTCCAGTCTTTTTTCTCTATTTGTGAATTGTTCGTCTGCTGACCCTTGCCTTTTGTATCACCTCTCGACAGCACATTTCTATAGAAAGGAGATTTCTCAAGTGGAATAAACCAGGTAAATGGTTTGAAAGAGCAGTTGGCATCCATCCTTCAGATAGGAAGTTACTTTTCCGTGGCATTGCTTCACGAATGGCTCATAGTGGAATTGCTTCTTTCTTCATTGTTGGCAGTTATTTTCTTGCCATTAACCATCTTGTTACAAGTTGAGTTTTTAGAATTGGAACCAGTGAAAAGTTGATTAAGATCTCATCTATTCAGCAGGTGGACAGTCCAAAACACTGGTCTTGTGATTTGTCAGTTATAGCTATGTATAAGATTCCTTTTCCTTCATTCTGTTGGGAGGAATTGGGAGCCTTTAGAGTTTCAATGCTTGCTCAAATACAGGCATGCCTTCTAATGGAATTTCTAAAGTCATTTATGTTGTGCGAATTGTTCAGAAAAACGGGCACTTCTGTTTTTCCTTACTGTAACTTTTTATTTTATTTTATTTTCGGCGTGAAGAGCATTTTTATCATGTATCAGCTCTTTGGGCTAGAAAATATTACTTCTCTGTGTACATACTTGATACTTCTATTCTATAGTAGGAAGACTTCAATTAGCACTGTTCATACGACTGGTAGTGTGAATTGGCTCATTTTCATGAATTGCTATTAGAATGGTTGAATACGGTGTTTTTCCCCGTCGACCTAGATACAAGTACCTTTAAAAAAGTGACCATGCTTGGGGAACTATTTGGGAGTGAAGGAAATCATGAGTATCACGAAGGAGCTTAAAGTTTGTATGGTAGATTCCTAGTATTTATAGTAATTGTGGTTAAATCTTAAAATTATGTAAGGTCCTTAGGCAGAATTTTACAAATTTTGTGACAAATTTTTGTGATAATCCTTAGTTGTAATATTTATAAAATTATTCTTTTCTTTACGTTACTAAGATATTTTCCTAAAATTTCAATTTCTTTTGTTGAAGGATCTATGTTTATTTTTGTCTTCTCTTATTTTACGTTTCTTCTTATTAATTAATAAAATTTAGATATTCTCTTCGTCCTTATCTTTATGGTATTAGAGCAATACCTTCTTGCCTTCTTGGGAACTTGACTTCTTGCTCTTGACTTTGTTGAGAGTAACTTAGCCTTTGTTGCTGAACTTTCGGCATTCATTGCTTTTAGCCTTCATGGCCATTCTTAATCCAAGAATGCGCACTACAGTTAACCTATATTGGGATGCATCTTCAACAACTATGGAATACATCATAACCCATCAAAACGAATGGCCCCTCATCATTGGAGATGACTCTATAGAAGCTAGCGGTGACCGGTGACCTTCAAATCATGGCGCCATCCTTTTGATTAGTTGGAACCAATTTTTTATTCCAGTCACAAGTGGTTTATTGGAAAAATGAAACCAGCCACCTTGATGGCGGTGGACCTTGTTAAGATGACTCCCAATTCTATACTTGGGAACCTATGGTTATTTGTTTTCTTGTCGATTCCATTAGGGTGCAAGTGTTGGGCAGGGAGGATCGTCTCTCGATGTGTGAAGTTTTCCCCTTAGCATGGAAGAATAAAGTTGCAGAATAGAAATGATGGGGTCAGAAATGGAAGGATCAAGCTCAGTTATGGTTGCGACAAAACCTGGACATGAGTCGAATTTTTCTTGAGATTGACATGTCCATAAGGATGGGTTGTGGCGCTTGTATTGTTAAAAAAACCTTGTAATACAAAAGAAAACTCATTCAAATTGGGTGGCAAAGACAATGGTCACAAAGGACAACCAGATGTCAAAGATGGTAAAAACTTTTCTATCAAAGCCTTATAGACCCTTTTATACTTCATATGTCGGGTAGGAGCAAATATGAAACATAAAAGTCAAAACAATTAAAATAGAAAACTAAAAATAAACTTTGAAAACAGGATATAAGATCATGCTATGGGGCATGGTTATGCATCTGGCCATGATCCCCATGATCACACAATTAAACTTTAAACAAAACTTCTCACGGAAGAGAAATAATGGTCATGGATTGGGTCATGGCCATGCCATGGGTATGATTATGGCTGTGTGTGGTGATCATAGGCTAGATCACAGAGGTGACGCTGGGTGTGATCTCTACTGTAATTTGATTTCTTTCATAGTTGTCAAAATCGCGATTTCACCTGTACGATTTTATGATTTTATGAGGTATTTTGAAGTTGACTCGTTTGTAGAATCGTTTCTTGGTAGAATCTTATGATTTCAACCGAATCTACATGTAAACTTGGTAGAATCTTACGATTTTAACCAAATTTATCGATTTTACCTATTCGACTCAAATAAGCTAAAAAAAAAAATACTACTAGGTGTTTACAATCTCATCAACTATTAGAAATTAGGATAATGTATCTCTCTTGTTGTTGTTTCTATTTGGTTTCCACATACTCTCTCTATCTTTTTTTCTCCCTCTCTTGAAAACCCCTGTTGTACATTTATAGAATTTATTTAAGTCAATTTATAACTGTAAAATTCATAGAAAAACTTATTCATTTCATTTATTTAATCAAGCATTTAAAAGTTGAAAATTTTGATTCTCCTTCAATTTATCACTTATTTCAAACAAAACAATTGAAAATATATTAATTTTGACTCTATTCTTTTTTTTTTTTATATATGTTTTATCATGGATTGAGAGTTATTATGAAAAAAAGAACTTAATATGAGTTTAAGTTTTGTTGTTTTCTTTTTCTTTTTTTTCCCTTCAAATTTTTCAATTTTTTTTTTTTTTTTTAGTTGTGTCAAGCCTTTACGGGCTGAATATGAGTTCGATTAAAATAGAAAAGGACCATTTCATGACACAATTTTTTAATAACTTGCTCAATTGGAAGTGTGATAACATTTCCTATTTTTAGTCTATGGAACTAGTTATTATGGACCAATTAAAATTTGATAGGGTTTACTATTTAGGGTTTTGGTAACTAATATTAAGTATTTACAATTAATGATCAAATTTTAGGGATAATGTCACTAATAGTATTTAAATTTTTGATAAAATATGTAATCAAAAAATTGGATTTTGAAATGGATTAATTTAGTATATGTATTTTAAAATTGATCAATTTTTTATTTAAGGTATTATTAATAAAAATTATTTTAAATAAATAAATTAATAATTTTAAAATTCAGATACCAAATTAATTAATTTTAAAATTTAAATATTTAATTACATATTTTATCAAAATTCATATACTATATATACATACACAATTGGTGACATTGGCCCTAAAATTAGGGAAAAGGAATAAAATATTAATATTTTTGAAAATAATTACGGAAATGTCATTGGGAAAAACTTATTTCCGATTTTAGACAACATGGCCTCGTCTCTTGAAGAGACGAGGTCTCATTACTCTAATGACCTCGTCTCTCGAAGAGACGAGGTTGCTCCGCATGTGGCCTCGTCTCTTCAAGAGATGAGGTCATTAGTAATTAACCTCGTCTCTCCAAGAGACGAAGTCAGCGGACGTAAATCTCTGTACGCGTCTTCTTCTTTCCCATTTCCACCGTTGCTTGTTGGAACCCTAATCACAAAATTGCGATTTTCTATCGAGTTCTTGCGGCCAAAATCCACAAATCAACCGCAACCGCCCATCCCTATTTGTCCGAAGTTGATTGTATTGCGATTGGTCGAGTAGGAGGATCGAAAGGAGGAGATTCGTAGCGAAACCACCGGCGACGAATGGAGAACGGCAAACGGCGAACATTGAGGTTGAATTTTCGCGTATTTTCGTATCTTTTTTCAATCATTCATGCTGCATTTTTGAATGTAGATTGTATGTGTTGTTAGAATAATTTTGTAGCATGATTCCAATGCCGACGGGTTTTTTTTTTCTTGTTGTATGTTGTATAGATATGTATAATATTTGCTTTGAAAAAAATCAAGTTCTAAGTAGTTATTGTTGGATAATTATTTTAGGAATTTGAGTGTGCGAAAAAAAATAAAAAATAATTTCAATTGTCGTTAACGGGGTGTATTTAGTACTTTAGCATTGTTGAATGTAGATTGTATGTGTTGTTAGAATAATTTTGTAGCATGATTCCAAAGCCGACTGTTTTTTTTTCTTGTTGTATGTTGTATAGATATGTATATGTATAATATTTGCTTTGGAAAAAATCAAGTCCTAAGTAGTTATTGTTGGATAATTATTTTTGGAATTTGAGTGTGCGAAAAAAAATTGAAAATAATTTCAATTGTCGTTAACGGGTGTATTTAGGACTTTAGCATTGGTATGGCGATTTAATATGGCATGGAAATATGCGATGAAAAAAGCAAATATTTGTAAGAAAGCAGAATAGATTACAAAATTAAATTTCAACTTTGAAAGTGGAGGTGCAGGTTTAGGAATTATGTTAAATGTTACGAGGAATGCAATTCATAAGTGTGATTTTTTGAATTTGATGCGTGGAAGCTAATTTTGATGAGATGGCAGGATTTGTGAGGAAATGGATAAGGCGAAGTTCATACTGTATGCTCATGGTAATATTGTGCAAGGGGATGATGGTTTTGGTTATGATAAGCGGCCTGTTGCTATGGTCAGTATTAGTAGGAATTCAACATATGAGCAGATAGTGGAGATTATTTGCAATAGACTAAAGGTAAATAGGTGTACACATCGGGTGAAGCTATATCATAGGATAGCTATTGGAGATAGGACGCTACGTTATGATATTATTCCAGTGACCGATTATGATGCAGCACAAGAGATGTTGGTATACATAGAAGGCTCAGTGGCTGTTTATGTGCAGATATTGGAAACTGAATTGTCACAGGCACCTGCAGGGAAAATGGGCAATGATAGAAATATTAGGAGCCAAGGGTTGGTAAACTCAAACTCTACTCCAATTCAGACAATAGGTAGTGCACAAGTGGAAATAGGTCACTTTGAATTTTGTGGACCTACATCAGTAGGTGGTGATGATATGGATGCTGTGCAAGACTCATCAGCAAGTGAATCCAGTGACAACTATGATGATGATGAAAATGTTAATGTTGAAGTAATTCGACAACAATATGCTTTGCTTGAGGTACAACAAAGGGAAAATAACTGGGACCGTTTCATTGCTCCTACTGACGTTGATGCAGTAGAGCTCAGCGGCAGTTCTGTTTTTCAATGCTGAAGTTAGTAGTACTTACGCAACATATGATGATGAGCAGGAAATGAGTGTTGGGAATTGGAGCTTCAGTGATGAATTCAAGGTCGGGATGCGTTTTGAGACCAAATATCATCTCATACAGGTAGTTAAGATGTGGCACATAACAAACCATTATAATTTCAAAGTAGTGGATTCGGACCCAAGAGCATGGGCAGTTAAGTGTACTGATATCCACAACAGAGGTTGTAAGTGGAGACTCAGAGGCAGTTATAAGAAACATAGTGGGTGGTTTCACATCACTAAATATGAAGAACCTCACACCTACTTGGATGAAATCACTGGACAGGATCATTCTCAGTAGTTTGTCCAGGGCCATAATATTGGAGATCTGCAATTCTCCAGATGTAAGGGCAAAGGATCTCCAAAAGAATATATTAAAGCAGTTCGGGTATAATGTTCATATCAAGAGAATTCGTGAGGCAAAGAGAAAGGCCATTGAGCAGGTGTATGGAAGTTGGGAGGCATCTTATGTGGAGCTTCCATCTACTCAATGCAATTACTGAGGCAAATCCAGGAACAAAGGTTGAGTGGCAAACTCAAGATTCAAATACCGCCGGCCACGTATTCCTAGATAAGCTTTTTTGGGCATTTGGTCCTTGCATTGAGGCGTTCCACTACTGCAGGTATGTATTGTAATCATTGTTAAATTTTGTTTTAGGTTATTGATATTCACTGACTAAGTTACATATGTTAAATCATTGCAGACCTGTGATCACAGTTGATGGTACCTTCCTGTATGGCAAGTACAAGCACAAATTGCTTATTGCAGTGGCAGTAGATGGGGCTAATCATATAGTCCCGTTGGCATATGCCCTTGTGGATGAGGAGAAGGCGGATACATGGAGTTGGTTCCTTGCAAAGGTGCTGGAACACGTCGTCAAAGACCGATCCAATATTTGCTTGATATCGGACCGGCATGCCGGTATCAGGAGTGCGGTCGAAGGTGAGAATGCGGTGTGGCCTAGGGGGTGGCCTTGGCGCTGGTGTATCCGTCATGTTGCAAGCAACTTTAATTCGAAGGCCAAAAGTAAGGAATGTAAGGAAATAGTAAAAAGAGCTGCCTATCAAGCCCAGAGTCGCAAGTTCCACGGATATTTCAATGCTGCACTTCAAAGCAATCCTTGGACAGCACGATATTTTCGCGAGTTGCCTCCATGCATGTGGACTTTATCTTACGATGAAGGTGTTAGATTTGGCCAAGGCACAACAAACATGGCAGAGAGTTACAATTCAGTTATAAAAGATGCCAGGTGCTTACCTGTGGCAGCATTGGTAAAGAAAACCTTCTACAATTGCAACTCCATATTTAATAAGCAAAGGCGTGAAGCCAGCGATGCCATGAGTATGGGTAAGTTGCTCACAGAATACGCTGCGAAAGTTTGAGCGATGGAACAACATATCCAGTTCCCATAGAGTTACTTGTTTCGATTACCAAGAACGGATATACGAGGTTATAACTGCACCACGTCCAACAATGTATGGTCAGAAGGGGACCATATACAAAAGTGGAGTTAAGATCATGTAGATGTACGTGTAACAAGTGGCAGACATACAGAATTCCATGCTCACATGCGATGGCAGTGATGGGGACAATGCACATGGATTGTGTTGCCTACGTAGGACAGTGGTACAGGTGGGACCACCAACTAAGAGTGTATGGTCGTTCCTTCATTCCCACAGCCGATAAGGCAAATTGGACTCGGTTGGACTTACCAAAGTGGCACCCTAATCCAGGACTTATTAGAAAAAGGCCGGCCTAGGGAGAAACGATTCCAAAATGAGATGGACATTCGAGAGGGCCCCCGAGGTTATTCATGCGATTGTTGTGGGCAGCAGGGCCACAACATAAGAAGTTGTCCAAATGCGGGATCGGCGGGTAGACTAGTTACGGGCATGGCTATTCGTAGTGGTAATTGTTTATTCTCATATGTTTTTATTACTGCACTAATGAGTAATGATTAATCGTATGTTTGCTATGCTTGTTTTTAATCAACACATGTCGACTTTGACAACATCTCTTTCTTTTTCCTTCGCAGATGGATCCAGGACCGATCGATAGCTCATTACTCACACAACAGCCTATACACAGGTCCATTCTAGCCTGGGATGGACAGGTTAGTTCATTCTTTGAAATTCAGTGATTGCAGATTTGATGGCTAAGGTGAGATTGGTCTTTAATAAATGCGATAACTTTACTGTAGGAGCATGAGGTTTTGCATTGCCGGCGCAGAGAGGCGAGGCTCAGGCGACCAGCAGGCGTACCTACAGAGGTTGACGAGCGGCTGCTGCCATTCCTGTCTCAGGCAGGGTTCATAGGGGCAGCCCAGATGCCTTTCATTCAGTTGGATTGGCATCTTCTTACAGCTTTGGTCGAGAGGTGGCGACCAGAGACACATACGTTCCACATGACCACGGGCGAGTGGTCTGTGACCTTATAGGATGTTTCTATCCTTACGGACCTCCCTGTAAATGGATTGGCAGTTACGGGCACGGCTAGGCTGGATTATCCTAATTTATGCGAGGAGTTGCTAGGACTCCGGCCCCAGCCTGGTGTTGACATGGATGGTGGTCGCTTGAAGATGTCGTGGTTGGATAGCCACTTCAGCGACCTACCTGATTTTGCTGATGATCTGATGATTAGACGCCACGCTCGGGCATACATTTTGCTGTTGCTTGGGAGATTTATTGTCGCAGACAAGTCCTCTAATTACGTCCATCTCATGTACCTCCAGCTGCTGCGAGACTTTGAGACGGCAGGGCAGCACGCGTGAGAAGCTGTCTGTTTGGCCTAGCTATACAGGCAGCTTTGCTTGGCTTCGCACGTCGACACGGGGGACATGGCAGGATCGTTAATTGTCCTGCAGATATGGGCATAGAAGCACTTCTCCCACATTGCCCCAGTTCGTCGTTTGCACACATCAGTTATCGCGGGCCGCCCACTCATCAGCCATTGGGGTGCGACTTTTGACGTGACCCGAGTATCAATACATCTGCTGATTGAGTATCGCACATCTTTTGATCGACAGACGACGCATCAGGTATGACATCTGTTCCCTCTTATACCTCAATTGATTTGCAATGACTTGTGCTGTTAAATTGCTATAGTACGATGGTTTGTTACCGCAATATTTTACTTTTGCTATTGCATCAGGTGGTGTGGGACCAATATAGTTCGATCTTGCCCTCCCTGCCTCCATACTGCCTAGCGGGGAGCGATGTGTGGCGTGCACGGGTCCCCCTGGTATGCTTCTACCTTGTCGAGCACTACTACCCTGACAGAGTGCTCAGACAGTTTGGTGGCTTCCAGGGGATTCCAGCCCCCTGCCGACATGAGACCCCTCCATGAGATTGACATGAGAGACGTTCCGAGTGGAACTGGCAGGTGGATGCCAGGTGGATAGCTGAGTGGGATGCTCGGTGATTGCATAGTTGAGCTGCCAGATTTGCCTGCTGGGACATCTGACGATTACTTCCAGTGGTATCATGCGATCACCCGACGCTGGATCGGACGCACGGGAGCTATCATACGATACATGGTAAGATAACTGTCTCTATAAGCTTTATATGGACTTGTACTGACTTGGCAGCTACTCACCGATATAATTTTTTGCTATTACTCGCAGGCTGATTTCATTTATAGCATCCCAGACATGCCCCTAGAGCTCACTCCATCCACTGCACGAGATGTCTGTCGTGTGGTGGAAGAGTTTATGGGGTTGAATTTCAATGATCCAGTGCCACCAGCTCCACCATCAGCAGCAGCACAGGGTGACCCACAGTCTCATACCGTACAGAGACGACAGCCTCCTAGAGAGAGGCGTGGGCGGGGACGAGGCAGGGTCGGGGACGAGCTCGAGCACCAGGTATACAGATCAGAGATGAGCCTGAGCCGTCCGATCTATCTTCACTTGATGAGCCTAGTCCTTCCCAGGTCATTCAGGACGAGGACTAGGCTGGCCCGTCAACGACATCTTACTATATGGGGGATACCCCCATGTCAGACCCGTCATACTCTGAGTTCCATACCCCCTTGGCTTCATAGAAGAGACGACCATCGCCATCACATGATATGGGGGAGGGGCTCACACAGGTCGAGCCAGACCCTGTGATGCGATCTATAGAACCCTAGGTATATTAAACCTAGAACCCTATAACCGTAAGGGAATCAAATCCCCAAAGCACCGTCTTGAACAAGCAATCATTCACCGGAACTAGACCCCAATCGAACCTGTCAATTGAAACCTAAGTTATCAAAGAAGAATTCCCTCAACCGTTTAGATTGAAGAAATCAAAGAGAGTTCTTTTGCAAAGAACCAAGAGAGAGTTTTCCCTCAAAGAAGATTAATTTCAATTCAATATTGTCAAAGTCTTATTTCTATATTTCATACTAGCCTTAATATATAGGCTATTACAAGGCAGTTAAGTAACTGAAAAATCATAATTGTGGCAGTTACGTAACTGAAGAAAAAAACATAATTACGGCAGTTACGTAACCGATAACGTAACTGAAAAAAACCTAAAACAGTTACAATATTTGAAATATACTATTTTAACTTGAAACATTTAAACTATCAAAAAAATATCCCTAAAAATCCTTTAATCTCTTGTATCCCAAACTTTGACTTGTGATTTAATGATCATAACTCCCGTCAACAATCCTTCTTTTCCTTTAACTGGATTATTGATCTTGAACTTGATGGCTTAATTGATGATGCTATCTGGATCACATCACCCTGTCTGGTTCCATCAGTACAGTGCTGCTATTGGACATGAGGATGCTGCAGTTACAGATATTATTCCATTTACACAGCATCCACATTTGCGTACCCCGTTACCCAGGACGTATGTCAGGCGGAGTAGAGGCCGAGGACAAGGGAGGAGGGACACACATCAGCAGCAGTAGTAGATGATAGTTTTTTTTATTTTGATTGTTACATATAGCTTCATACTTTTTGGTATTGTTCTTGTATGTATATTGTACTCCTTCTCTCTTGTGCATTTTAATAGAATAATCAATCAGCATTTCATTTCATGTTAGCTGTTACGATCCTACAAATTCCCATATTTTCATTGTACTGTGCTGACAAACAATCACAATACCGCTGTGATTGAATGATTCACATTGAGATTAAGCATGTGTTTTTAAGTGGAATGGTATTATAGCTGTCTTGAATTTGGTTAATGGCTCGTATAGCCATTTATATTTCTACTTGTCAGGTTTTGTACGTAATTTTTTAGGTTTATCAGTAATAAATTCAATTTTATGGAAGAAGGCCTGACCTCGTCTCTTCAAGAGACGAGGTCTCAATCTGTGATGACCTCCTCTCTTGAAGAGACGAGGTCATGGGAGTAATGAGACCTCGTCTCTCGAAGAGACGAGGTCAGTCACTTATGACCTCGTCTCTTCAAGAGACAAGACCATGTTGCCTAAAATCGGGAATAAATTTTTTTCGATGATATTTCCATAATTATTTTTAAACATATTAATATTTTATTCTTTTTCCCCTAAAATTATGACAAAATGCAGATTATAAATTTGTAAAAGTGCAAAAACAACCGAGGATTCTAGTTCAATTCGAACTATGTCCACCAGTGTACAGCTTGGCCCATTGGTCTGTTTAAACGCGCCTCTCTCACGGTCTCACTCACCTTCTCTCCTCTCTCTGTCATGCCCATTCTGCTTGAGGCATTGAACTCATACTCAGTTACTCACTGAGCTAAAACTTAAAAGTGACTCGTGTTCCAGAGTAAGCCCTGTCATGGCAGCAAACACAACATTCAACTTATTCTCTTCATCAGATGACAACACTGCTTCGAGCTGGAGCTTAGGTTTAGGGTTTTCCGATTCTACAGAATCTCCTTCTCTTCCTCCTCCGCCTCCCAGCATTGAAGTGCTTCCTCCAGAGGTACTATTGGTCGCTTTCCTTGGATCGCTGCTCATGGAATGATATATTGCGGTTTCTTTTGATTGATCGGATTACTTTGGTGTGTTTCAGGTTTCGGATAGTGTGAAGTATACAATGGAAGAAGTTAATTTTGATGGACTCACTTTGCTCAAGGTAGATTCTGACGTCGAATTATAGAAAGTTCGGTTCTCTTATAAACATTGGTGATACTACTTGTGTTTAGAATCATTGTTAAATCTTGCTGAAAGAATTGGATTGTATAGGTATATGTGAGTTCATGACGTTGGGCAATTTGGTCACTGAAATCGAAATTCCGTCATCTTTGCTTCGTCATCATGTTGTAATTATTTCTATTCAACATGTTATGATGGTGTGAAAATTCCATGTCATATTGAGTGTTTCTGCTCATATTTGCTTATCACATGCTACTATAGTCCATAATCCATTTATGATGCATGTAGGATAATAACATGGACTGTAACCTGCTTTCAAGTTATGTGAATTTGTTTAATTTTTTTTTGCTTGAGTTTAGTTCACATGTAGTTGAGTTGAGCTCTGTGCTTCATAGCTAATGGCTTTCCATCTTATGAGTTGATCTAGCTTGATTTAAATATGAATGCAAGTTAAGTTGAAATTTAGAGTTTGGGGTTAGTACTGTTTTAGTTATAAGGAATTAAAATATGCTCAAAAGAAAGATGGATTAATTGAAATGAGCTTGGGTTTGTCTTGAATCATCGCCAATAGAGCTTAAGCTCAAAACTTTGAACTTTATTCACCTTAAGTTTGAGCCTTATTGTGCCGTCTGGAAATGTTATTGAAATCCTTTCTTTTGATTTTTTCCTTCTTTTATTTGTCTTTTGTTTTCATCCTCACTATTAGGTAACATGCATAGTATTAGTATTTTCATCTTATAACTATGATTTTGGTGGCAATCATTGCATGGGCATCAGACAATGAAATCACATTTACTCACTTTCTTATAGTTGGTAATTTGAAATGAGAGAATTCAATTGATTGTAGATACAGTTTGTTATTGCTGTTAGTCCTAGATGTTGTGTAACTTATGAAAAAGAAGGTAACATTATCGTGTGTATTGACATATATCTTAGTTAATATGTAGATTGGCTAATCTCATGCTTGCTTAGGGCCGAGTCAGCACTCAAGATGTTTTTGCGCTGTCTAATTCTGATTTAGTGCCTGGGAAATATGAAGGTGTAGTCTCTACCGTCTTTGCTTTCAGCTATATCTTATCCCAATTTTGGTAATTTCTTATTTTAATATATGCGCTACTTAATTGCTTTTAGTTGCTGTAAATAAGTTCTTTTTTCTCTCTTGTAGGAGGTCTCAAGTTGTGGGAAGGTTCACTTGATTTGGTGAGAGCACTCTGCTCTGAAATTCAAATAGGAAATTTATCATTCACTGGAAAGCGAGTATTAGAGGTGGGTTTCTGATTTTTCAAATGATTCTATTCTCATGTCAATATAGTAATTATTCGAAGAAAATCAAGAGAAGGAAAATGTTAACTATCTCTGTTAATTTATTTCTGGGTGATGAAGCATTGGTTTGTGAAGGGTCGTAATTTTGCTTTTTGCTAAAAAGTTGTTTTTCTTCAAAAGTACCTATGCACACACCACAAAAACTTTGTTGGTATCAAAGAGGTACAACTTGGTATTCTAAGTATCTCCAGATACATGAATCACACTCCTAAATTCATGCCTTAGTTAAGTGCCTAATAGATTAGTCTTTTCTTTTTGTGATCTCGACATTCATTCGTAGTTGACTTCGAAAAACAGCTTTTGAAACTTAGGAATATGTTGCTTGTTGATAACCATTATTGAACTATTTACATTCAAAATGGTGGCTGGAGATTTCAGGATTCTCTCATTGATTTGAAGGTGGAATTAAGCTAAGAATAATACAAGGTGTCCATGAAAGGAGTGAGAGCATGCTTAATTCTATTAATTACTTGAATGCTTATATTTTACCTTGACACCCTTGCATTATCTACTACAATTTGAACATATTCTGATGCCTTGGAGTGTTTCACTGCTCAAATGAACAATTTTGCTACATATTTACACCTCCTTCACCTGCTGAATTAGAGGCCTATGTGCTTATGACAAGCCTCTTTATCTGATTGGTTCCATCTTAGCACAATGACAATACTGAAAGTTCTTTTCTCCTACCATCTCTCATTATTTGCTAGGGGATTCATCTATAATGCCTTCTTCCTTGTCAGTCATCTTCTACTTCCAAGTGAAACTGAATTATCAATATCAATATCTGGGGTTCAAGTCCCTCTTCACTTGTTTATCTTGTTCCTCTTTCTTTGAACCCCCAAGAAAATAGTTGAAAGATGCATAAAAATATTTATTAAAAAAAAAAAAATCGAAGGGCTATGGGTCTGTTTGTTTTGGCTTTTTTCCGGCAGATACAGACACTTTTTCAAACTTTTTGCTAACAAATTATTTATCAAGAAATAGATATAGATAAAAAAAAATTGGCAGTTCTTATCAAAAGATCAAATAGAAAAAATATAGATAAAATTTAGATGCAAATCGGATATATTTACATATATCATTTTAAAAAAGATACAGATACAGATGAAAAACAGACAATCCAAACAGACCCATAGTCATATAAGAGTGTGAAAGTACCTTTTATTTTTTAAAGATTTGGGAGCCTAAATGCTCTATTTCAAAGAGAAGAGCTAAGCACAAAAGAAGCAAAAATAAGGGACTCTCCTTGCAATTTACCATTATATTTGTTCTCATTTAATACAGGAGACAATGAGAATAATTGCAGACTATTAGTGAACTTTGTACATGTATGCTAAATGAAAATAGAGGACTTTGATATAAGTATGATTAAATCACAGCAGCGACCATCATTGGGAATAAATGTATTATAATGGTACTTACCAAAAATAAATGTGTGAGGAAGGAGAGGAAAGAGGACCAGGGGTGGCTTGACCATGACCATGATAAAGGAAGCATGCACAGAGAAAAGTGAGAGGAAGGGACGTGTTTGGGGAAAAAAAAAATGAAGCATAAGATGATGAAGGGCTTAGTGCTTAATAGTAGGATTTTCTACATTTATTTACTAAAGTTGTTGGGGTGGACTTTTCATGTTGGGAGACTAAATTAACTTGATCCCCATTTACTTGTTTTTGCCTCTTTGATTGAGGAATGGAATTCTGTGAATTTGGTTATTTCGTTGCTGAATGATCATCTCTAATAAGCATGCCAGCATGCAGCATATGTTCTATAGCCTCATCAATATCAAACAGCATTGAGACTGGTGCCTATATGGGAGAGTGAGCAGCTTGGCCCAGGCATTTGATTATAATATTATTATAACTTATAAATTATTTTTTTGATGATCCCCTCCATCCCGCATATTGCGATTTGTGTGCCTTCCTTTGGTTAAATAAATTTATGATTTTACCCAAAAAAAAAAAAAATTTGATGAAAATAATTCCATCTGTGGGGCATCATCATTTGCCATGAGGACCGGGTTCCACTTAGGATGGACATAGGCTAGATGTCTTATCTTTTTGAATAAAGGACTTTGTAGTGTTCAAATGAACATTTGTGTATAATATATGAGAAAATTTTACCAATGGATTGCTTGATATCCTGCCACAAAGCTGCATTTGAAAAACCAGTTTGCTCCTATTTAACCCCAAATGACACATAATGTTGTATTAAGTTCTCATGAAGGCAATTCTTGATACCGGACTTGCCAATCGGGACATGATACAATGATTATAAATGGATTTTTACAAGAGAAATTTGTCATGATTAATAAATGTATCAGACTCATTTTAACCTGCTTTTAAATGTGTTTTAAGTTATAGATTTCGCTTGTTAACCTTTGTATGTACCTGTTTAATAAATAGGTTCCTAACACGCGTTCGGTCTAATCTGCAAATTCATTTTAGATCAAGATTTCTAATATTTTTAATTTAATTTCTTACTCTACAATTTTCAAACTCTAATCTCTTCTCAAGCATATGCCTATGTATCTCTAACCCCTCTGAATCCTCTCTCTCTCTATTGTCATCCATTGTTTCTGTTCCATCATCTGTCTCACTAGTTATCATCATTTTCTCTTTGATTCTTCTTCTTCTTCTTTACTTTGACTCAAGTCTTCGCAGTTAGTTTAAACGGACGTGGCTTGCTTCCTTGACTGTCCTGTAACCTTCTTGTCATGGCAAGGTGCTGTGGATGGTCTCATAGCAATGCCTAAAAATCCGATTATTAGTAGAAGATGTGTTGCCTTATCTGCTACGATTTATTGCATTTGGCTTGCTTGCAATTCTGCCAGACTTGGGCAAACCTTCCCCAACTCCCATTCTTCTAGCAAAGCAAATTTTGAATTATGTTTTTGTCATAAATAGTTCCTAGTGTTATCTTATTTTTTCTATTTGTTGCTAAATTGTAATCAACTTAGTGGTTTTGTCCTAGTTTGAGACTTGTTAATATTGACCTCCGCCCTAAAATTTTGAATTAACCAAAAAAAAAAATTATATATATAATATATATATATATATACTAGATAGGTATGATTCCCCACACACCTCAACACCCCACCCCCCCCCCTCCCCCCCAAAACACCAATTTCTTAATCAGTAAATAGGTTTAACTGGACACAAAACATGGTTATTAAACAAGTCAAGTTACAGTTTAAATTTTCAAACATGATTGGTCTTGTGCTATGGGTTAGGGTTTATAGTCACAAACCCTTTTAACTTGGACATAGATAGAATGTGATCCATTAACTCGAATTGCCAGCCCTACTTAGGTACACCTTTGTAACATGATATCCATTAAACTATTAGAAACCTCTGCATATATTTACTAGAAGGCAGGGATGATTATCTTTACATGAATCTCTGGAAAAAAGAGCAGGTCTGTTCTTTGGTATTGGTTCATGTGCTAGTAACCAATTATGAATTCTATTCCTGTCAATGTATTATTTTTCTACTCCTGTTTTTGATGTTTTATTAATGAAACAATACAATAATTTGTGTTTCAGCTTGGATGTGGTCATGGCTTCCTGCGATTTTTGCATGCTTGAGGTGAGCTATATTTTCTCATCTTTGACAATTTTTTTTGTTGTTTAGGTAATTTATTCTCAAATAAAAGTTTCATTAATTGACCTACTTGCATATGAAAGCACTGGACCAATACATTGTCATGATGCAGAATGCTGCAGCTGTGCATTTCCAAGATTTCAATGCTGAGGTCCTGCGTTGTCTCACCATTCCAAATGTTAATGCAAATATGAAGAAATTTCAATTCTCTGAAGGTGAGTTAATGGACAGGGATATAGTTTTTTCGCTGGTGACTGGAGTAAAATCTACTCTCTTCTCCCATATGTACAAGATGGTGAAGATGGCCTTCAAAACAGCACAGAACGCAATTCAGCAGTAATGGGTTATGATGTTATATGATGGCGGAGACTCTGTATTCAGTTTCCACTCTCAAATGTCTGTATGAACTGATAAAGAAGGTAGTCTAGAGCTTTTTATTTTTCTTTGCCTGTACAGTTGACATCCGAGTTCTTGTTTCATATAATTGATTGGTCTTTTATTAACAGGGCATGAGTTATCCTAATGGAGTTGTGTATGTGGCCGCAAAAAAGCATTATTTTGGAGTCGGTGGAGGTACTAGGCAGTTTCTTTCCATAGTAGAGAAAGATGGTGAGTAGTAAGGCTGAAGTGCATTTCCCCTGTGCTTCTTAAGATTGACATTGAAAATTCATGGCTAAAACCTAATATCTACTTCGCTCAGCATTTATGAGAGGGTTATGTGTCTTCTGGGAACCCTCCTATGGTGAAATTGCATCTATAATTGTAACAAATCCTTGCCATGGTCACCAGTCTGAACTGTCTGGTCTGTAGGTTTAGCTTTGTGGGAATTTGCCAGGCTGTACCTAGCATGGCTTGGAGACAAAATTCTTAGGCCAAGCATGAAGTGGGCTGTCTGAAGGTCTAAATGGCCTGAAGGACATCCTTAGGCACTGGGCATGATAGTGGACTGTCAAGCATTAGAAAGCAATAAATTGCGTTCTGCTGTTGTTTTGAATCACACTTTACTTTTGGATGGTAGATTCACAAGCAAAAAGGGAAAAAAAGAAAAAGGCTAAGAACTTTGTTGTAAAGCTGAATTCTAACAATTCTCTCTCTCTTCTTTTTTGACTCTTCCTTCCTCCATAACCACACAAAAACCACCCTACATCTCTGAAGTTGTCACAGCCATGTCCATTTTTAACAAGCGAGCAACAACCCCTCGGTTTTAGTGGTTTTCGCATTTCTCCAGGGTTTTCTGAGTTAATTTCAGTATATTTGTAGTTTGTATGTTGGAACTTGTGAATGAATGTTTTGTTCATACATCTTGTTGATTTATCTGAGTTAATTTCATTATATTTGTAGTTTGTATGTTGGAACTTGTGAATGAATGTTTTGTTTATACATCTTGTTGATTTATAAATTCTTTGTGCATTTTTTTTCATATTGTATCGCATGTATCGTGGCCCAAATGGTCATGGGAACATAAAGGAACTTGTGTTTAGTTTCCTTCTGAATCAGCTTGCTGACAATGTTGCATTGAATAGTTTGCAAATTATTAGATGCTGAAATATTGTAAATGAAATGAATAGATGGGTTTCATCTGGGTATGTGGGTCTGCATGATGGCAAGATGTGCTGGCCCTTCCCTTCATGAGGCTGAATATTGTCCAGTGTGGTGTGGGTCCAGGCATCAGCATGAAAATGGTGTGAGCTTGTCCAGCATGGCCTCATGCCCATCTCTGGATTAGTTGCTTGCAGTTATGGAACTGCTGGTTCATGATTTTTTACCAAATGCCTAACAGTTTGATTCCGATGAAAACAGAACACGGCATTACAGTAGCTACATCTTATATGGACAATTTGATTTTAGAACATCCAAAGAGTGGCCCTCAATTTTATCATGATAGAACATCTTTTAAAAGTATTGAGCCCAGTCTAGCAAAACGATTCTGTCTATAACTTGCCTTAAGCTTTATTGATGGTCTTTTGCAGGTATAATGGAAGGTCATCAGGTTGCTGGAGTTGCTGATGGTTCATCAAATGTCCGTGAGGTATGGAAACTTTCTTTCAAGCAGAAGTAGATCAAGATTCGTCATCAATTGCAGTGTTTCACTTCCATAGACTGGCAAATGATGCAGTTGTATATCCCTTAGTTCAGTGTCCCAAGAAGACACCTGTACATTATTCAAATGTTTTATTCTTAGTGGATTTATACTGTTGTTTTGACCTGTTACAATCAGTATTAAAGAAATTGTCTGTGGGTGATTGCTTGGTGATATGTCTTTTCCACCAGAGAAGATGCCTAGTTAAAAATTGACCCCATGGATGGTAAGTCTGTTTTAGGATTGGAATGAGTTTAGGAAGAAATAATAATTTCCTAGATTAGGGTAACAAGGAAATAGAAACACAAATTGATCAATTATTGTCTGTTAAATCCAAATGCTTCGTTCCATATGTGGATAGAAGCAAAAGGAAATTCATTCTAATTCTGATGTGATGGGAAAAAGTGAGACAATGATTTCTGTATGATCATATTTTATAGCTGACAGCAGGATATAGCACTTGTGGGAACTTGATATCGGTTGGTCTGCTAAAATAGTTGGAAGGCTTATATATCCCATTAGTAAAATGAGATATATTTATAATCCCATGCTGACTAGGTTATTGGGTAGGTGATTTTGGAAGCAGTAAGAGTATGTATAGGTTGTCAGTGGGGCTTTAGGACGCAATCTGGTATTTGGTTTAGCACGTTTGGGAGTTTATGGTTGGAATGGATACAGAAAAACTTAGATACAACGCTTGTATCTTAATATCTTTATTGGATTAATGTCATGATTTACATATCAATTTTACATCTTTTTGCAATTATACACCTGAAGTTTTAAATTTTCAATTTGTACAGCTAACTAAATGTCTAGTTGCTACTGTCTATATGTGTGTGTATATATATATTTTCCCTTTTTACTTCTATTGATTGTTGTTGTTTCTATGATCATAGGTAGTTAGTCACAATATAACACCCGTAATATTCTATTTTCATATTATATACCGATACTAAGTCATATTGCGACATATAAAAAAATCCATATCATCAATACAAAATAAAAAGAGACAAGGTATAAAGGTAGTAACTAAACATCTAATTAAAATTTTAGGTACATGATTGCAAATTAATATTGAGATGTAAATCAGGACATTGTCCTCTCTTTATTACTCTTTGAACTTTTATTTATTTATTAAAGGTATGTTAGAAAATGTTAGGATAAACTGCAAATATATCCTTTTATATTTGCTTTATGTGTGCTTATACCTCTTATGGTTGAAATTGTGTAGATACATTTTTAAATCTTTCAAGTCCTTTTTTTGTCTTCATATCGCCATTTTACCCTTTAAAAATAATTAAAAATGTGCCATAGTATATTTTTCCATCAATTTAACCTAAGAATAGTATTATAGAGTCTAAATGTATTTCTAATAAGTATTTTGAGGTTTTAAGTGTAAAATTTTTAAAAATAAAATATGCGGAGTGCATATAAAGGATGTATTTGCATTTTAGTTATGGCTCTGGTTGGTGGGTAAGGTCATATACTTCCACTAATAAATTACACCGATAAGAGTGGACCACTATCGCCCTTGTCTTTATCTGGAAGCCCCTAAAATTTATAGTTTTCTGGTCTTCTATCAAAGCCTAGATGCGGGGCTCGAAATGGATGTCCACGCCGTCCTATTCGTTAAGCCTGCCCTTCAGGCTCGATGAGGAGACCATACATCAATCACCTTTGCCTCCTACACTTCCATTGTAAAAAGCTACCATTTACCATAATCTTTAAGATTATTAAAACATTGTTGGCATGCACACACTGATATCAATTTATTAAGTATCAATTTGCATTTATTGTTGTGAAACATGCGGTTTGTTTCATCTTTTGGTCATTTTGACGGAAACAGATATAATTTAAAAATAATTTTTTTCTCATAAATAGATCAAATAGATAAGATATAGATAAGATGCATATACAAATAAGATAGATAAAAATCAAACAATCTATATAGACCCGTAATCACCACATGATATGAACAAATAGAAAAGGTAATAAGATATACAAAATTTAACATAGAAAACTCTTTCAAAACTAGAATAAAATATCAAGAGTAACTTAACAATTCACTAGTGTGTCATTATCATGGTTCTCACAACCTTTTCAAAGTAATGCTCTTTAACTAATTTCTAAGGATTTACATGGTTCTTAATCATTCTTACTTCTAATTGATATATATATATATATACACACACATTAGCAATCAATACACCCGCGATATGTGTGCTAAAAAAAAAAAATAGTTAGATAAAACCCTTATAAAAGACTAACAAACCCTAAAATTCATATAGCAACACATAATGCACCGAAAAAAAGAAGATATGAACAAATGTAAATACAATGATAATATGTTTGATGGATAGAAGTAAGATATATAAAATAATATTATAATAAAGTGATATATATATTTTTAGCCATATAATGAAGTGATATATGAAATTGCAGAGTTGAAGAAAAATTGTATTTGCTTAATATAAAAGAATAATAGATAAATAAAGAAATTACTATAATTCATTACTTCACTAAGGCATGTATTTTAGATGAAGTAACGAAAATTTTGTCAACAATTTTGATAGCCAACGTTTCCATCATTCTTTTTTTCCTCAAAAAAGACTTTCCACATTTAAAATACTTTTATTTGTACAAATGTATCCTTGCAATTATAAGCATGGTAGAAATTTGGTAAAAATAAACCTCAACCATTAGACCTTAAGGAAAATGAAATAGTCCTCCGATTAGTAATCAACCTAGTATAATATAATGTTTTTCTAAATTTAGTGTGCAGGACATCTTACTAATTTTCATATTCAAAGTAAGTGGAATTCATCCATAGGTGATCCTGTTTACCATTTGTTTCTATCATCCTCTAACCCTCTATCTCATGTAAACAATGAAATTTTATTAAATATCAGTTATCATTATAAATCAGGAAAAGTTAGGCATTGAAAATGAATAAATTGAATTTATAAAAAAATTCATTATGTTAACAATTGTTTCGAATTAAACTTTCAATTTTCCTCATTCTATAGTGATAAAAAAAAAAAAAAAGTCCTCATATACCAACATTATCTTGGATATAATAGAAAAATAAAATATAATAGCAATAACTTGAAATGCAAAATTATCATTAGATTCTAAAATATTAGCAATTGCAATAAGTTTTCCAATAATTATCATGCTTTCATTTTTCCCTTCATACATTCCGTCAAACAAATAGTAAATCCCAACAATGGAGAAAACCAAGTAGAAACCGTCAAGAATCGGGAAAAAAAAGAAAAAAACATCAAACGTATAATATAAAATATAAAAAATCTAGAAGATATTTGCAGAAAATATTTACAAAACTTTACATTTTCTTATATAGGTTCCTCAAAAAATAGTGACAATGTATAAGTCTTCTTTTTGGATCCAAATCACCATCATAGCCTAATATATTTCCTTTTATCAATCACATTTAGAACTTATGGCCAAAAAAATCACATTTAGAACTTGTATAATATAATAATTTGAAAACCATTACTTTCACCATTCAAAGTATTTTATATAAAGATGAGTTATACAGACAAATATAAAAATAGTAAATAAATTAAAACATCACACTTTAAAATAATATTATTCCACTACTTCTATTCAACATTATGCAACATAGTTTAAAATCTATCACCTAATAATTATCAATTGTCCTATAAAATTGCCTCTATCAAACGTCCCTAAATATCACTCATCAATCCATGTTTTCCCAAATTCTCAAAAAAAAAAAAAAATAAAAATAAATAAATAAATAAAAATAAAAAAAAAAAAGAAAAAAGGAAAAAAGACGTCTTTCTCTCTTATTGTTGAAATCTTCTTTTCACCATCACAGTCAGCACAATTGCCAGAAGCATATCCCATTGAAACCTTAACTTCTTCTTAAACGGCAACAAAACCCCTTCATCAAAATTTTATCGAGACCTTAATTCTGAGAAACCATCCTAGAAATCATATGAGAGATCAATTTTCATGGATGTAGGATGAACAAATTGCATATAAATCTAGGATTAGCGGGTAAGGAAAAAGAAGCGATGCGAATTTTAAGAATTCCAATGCAGTAGAAGAAGAAACTTTCCATCATCAAGTTTGCTATTTTTGGTTTAAAAGACAATTGAAAGGCGTGGCTGGGAAAAATGATTTTTTTTATGGAAAAATGGAAATAGCCAAACAAAAAGAAAGAAAAGATAATGAATAGCCATAAAAATGTGTGAAGAGTTTTCTTGATTAACCAACATTTTAAAATTTTAAAATTTTAAAATAGCATTGGAAAGAGCGAAGATGGTTGAAATAAGAGGCTACAAGAGAAATTGGGAAGCATGGCAGTTTTTCACAGCCAGCAACGTAGAGATCTAAGAATACAGGGTATATATTTCTTGTTTTCCTATGCAAATTACATATGGATCGAAAAAGTTATTAGTAAACATTAGGGTTATTTATGTAAAATTGCAAACAAATAATATTATAAAGATCTAAGACACCAAAGCACTTGCTTTGGCTTAAATAATATATATATATATATATATATATATATAACAACATGTATATAAAGTTATAAGTGATCTAGAAACCTTCACTCAATAAAGGAAATACTTCAAGCAAAACAAAACATGAATTAGAAAATTACAATACACCATGTAGCATTTGGTGAATGACCAGAGGTTTAGGTGCACCACCATGGCCTATGGTGGATGGTCATTTTTCCTTATTAATCAATCACTCTCCCTTTGGTTGTCAATATGTCATTGACTGGTAGTATATTGTTGCTTATTAAGACATGCCATGACTTCGCCTTTTGCTTATCCCTTTGCTTACTCAAGTTAGGAAAATCAAATTTTTATAAATTCTATACAGAAACTCAATAAATCTCTATTTCAACTTGAATTTTCACATATCAAAATGGACATAAGCTTGCCTTTTAAGTTATGTAATGCACTACACGTACTAGTTTTCCATTATCTGATGCGAAGATGGTGTCATTTATTTACATATAAGACATACATGCCTATTTATGAACATACGCAGAGCGAGACCACTTTACTTAATACTTCCTAATGCAACAATTGAGTCATGGAGTACCTTTTAGACCTCTAAGGCCCAAGCATTACTTTCCTCTAAGCTTCCTCTTAAGTTTCAAATTATTTAAAATCGTTTACCTATGGATTCATTTTATATTGCACTTGACCAAAATAAAGTGAAGCCTTTCATTGCATAATCAAACTATTAATAATTTTTCACATAATTAATTGCATCAAAATTCAAGACCCTTTGCCTTGGAATTGACATTGTTGATGATGTATTCTCTTGTTGAATTCCTAAACTCAAAGCTGACCAACAAAACTTCTGTTAGAGTTAATGTTGTCAACTAGACCAAAAATTGACTCGGATATGTTGGGGGTCAGGGATCGAACTGGGGTGAATAAAAAATGAAAATTTAAGTTATATCCTATTTAAAGATAGGAAGAAAACACTATCTTTATTTTTTTTCCCTTTTTAATCTTTTCTTTTTTTTTTTAAAGAATTTTCTTTCATTTTTATGTCAAATTTTTGTTTTATTCCTCTTTATTTTTCATCTATTTTTAATAGTAAATTTTGACAACCAATAAAATATAAATTATGTGTAATAGTAACACATCAAAAGTAGTACAAACATCTCTTAGGACAATACAATTAAATAGTCATGTGATTGCTCATGCCTTCTTCTAACAATCTTCTTCTTGGGCTCCACCACTTGCTTTTCCCTATCACTCAACCATCTCTCTAATCTCTTCCATAGAATCTGAGGCAAGTAGAAAATTTTTTTCCCATCGTTCGAATGAGGTCCCTTCTATGGCCAATGTTTGCATCACTTTTTAAAGGCTCTTGCAAGTAAATATTAATTTTTTTCTTAATATTAATTGTGAGAGGATCTCTTTCCTTAGCTTCTTATCACTTTCTTTCTCTAACCCCTCTTTCTAAAATATTGACCAATCATCTAACTTAGTCTCTATCACCCATCTGTTGTCGTTGTCCAAACCAAGCAACTCAATTGCTTCATCATTCATCAACAAAAGCCTTCATCAATCTAAGCTCAAACTCGGTTACCAAACTTACTGAGTTAACTCACCATACCCATTGAGCTCCAAAGCTATACTGTAAACCCTTGTTTTCTTAAGTCAATCTGAGTTCGATTTCGGGAAAGATTTAAAATCGAAAACCTAAATCCTAAAAGAATGTCTCTGGACCAGTCGGACCTAGAAATCCTATGTCCGACAATATCAAGAAGGAAACCCTTTAAGAATAAAAACGAATTAACTCTGAAGTAAGACTCTAAATCGGAAAGTCAATCGGAAACCCTAAGTCAACAAAATCTCAGAGAACCTAGTAGTTTAGATCCGACAATCTTGGGTTCTCAAACCAAAGAGTCAAAATATGAGTGGGAAGTGTAAATTGGCTCGTATTAATATTTGAATACTAAGCAATATCTGATTAGTGAATTTTCGACCTATTTCGAGCCCGATCGGATAAAAGTCTCGAAAAGCGTGTCTCGAGGCTCGGGATATTAAATATATGATATTAATATCGTTAGATTCGTAATTTCATAATATTTTTAAATATTTCAGTTATATGATTTTTCGGGTTATAGAAGTTATAGTTATAACTTTTTTATTGTATTTTCATTACTACCAGTAATTTGAGTATCTATACTATTCATCAAGTACAACCACTCATACCCTATTCTTATATCCTTACAACTTATTCTTACAATTTTACATAATTTCTTTATAAATTTACTTTTCCAATATATTTTTTACTCAAACTACTTATTAAGTTTGAAAATTATTACACAAAACAAATCAAAACACTCCCCTTCCCTCTCTCTCTCTCTCACCGGCACACACCCCACCTCCCCCCATTCACTCTCTTTTATTTGATTTTTTTCCAAATAAATTATTCATACAAACCCTAAAATCTTTTTCTATATAAACTCTTTTTCCTTTCACTTTTTTAATTTCTCTCATTTCTTATAAAACCCACTTTTGGAAGTCTTTTTCTCTCCCTCTCCACTCTTTTTGCCGTGAGCCCCATAGCCACACACACACACACACACACACACACAAAATTTTATTTTACTTCAAGTTTCCTTCTCCAAAACACTAAATAGGTAATAGATCTTAATCCTAGCCCACTAAAACATGTAATGGCAAGATCATACATGTGTGGTTCCACTAAAATCTCCATAAGCCTTGAGCTAGGCATGTGGAAACACTTAAGCATGAAATTTTTACCATCACAATATGTGGATCTTGAAATCTAAGTTATTTTACTATTATTTTTGTTATATCATTATATGTTGTTATATAGGCATTTTATGTATATATTTTCATTTTTTACTCCCATCTACATATTGTCATTATTGCATTACATTCATAACATGAGTAGTATAGTAGATCTACTTGTTTGGAATAGTTAAAATAATATAGCTATTTGTTTTACATGTATGAAAGACTTGCTACATGTTTTTCTTGAGGAATGAGTTGATCAAAACTCAAGATCCATTTTGTTTCTATCAAAAAGTCATTTTTAAAATTCGGATCTTGAGAGAGACCCATTTAGAAAACATATTTTCCAACTTCAAAATGAAAGTTTTACATGTAATAAATGAAGGGCTTATATAATAGATATCATTTAGTAGTGATTTTTATGAGTTGGTCATGGTTTAACTAATAGAAATTTTCAAAACAAGAAGATGATTACAAAAGTTAAGTTAAATCTATATTTCAACACCAACAAAAAATATAGAAATTCGTAACTAGGATGAAATGCCAAGAAAGCACTTATTTTTCAATCTTAAAACAAGAGTTTTGTTAAAAAAATGGAAACCTTAAGGAATAGGTTTGATTAGGACTTAGTTTTAGAAAGATTAAATGAGTTTTCCACAAGAAACAACCTCAAAAACAATTTTCCAAAATTCGGATCGAAAAATGATCCCTATTTAAATACCTATTTCCAAATGTCAAAATGGGTATTTTAATGGAAAAATATTAGTCTTAGGGAATAGATATAATAAAGACTTGATTTTTATAAGAGAAAATGTGTTTTATTAAAGTAGAAACTTAAAACAAAGGAAAATTTTTCCAACTAAGATCAAACCATATTTTCCTTTCCAAAAATTGTGCAAAATTAGTCACTAGGCAAAACTCACTTTAAAACATCTATTTTCCAGCCTTTAAATGAGGAAATTATTAAGATAATGAAGGTATTAGGTATATAGGTTATCAAGGCTTCATCATAGTAAAAATATACATGATTTTCAAAGGAGTAAAGCTAGTTTTCCTAAACAAGTGTTCATGACATTATTACAAGGTGTAAGTTTTTGCAAAATTCTTTTTAATCAAAAAATCATTAAGGGATTACATGTAGATAGCTCATATCATGACATTCATGATCATAACTTACAGATATTGCATATGCATATAATATACTTGATAGAAATGATGCAAATTTCACAAAACAAGTTCGTAATTTCAACTTTTAGTTACTGATCAGATCTGATCCGAACATTTCGAGACCTAACTATTTTCAAAATTTAATAATAACATCATAAATAAATAGACCTTTCAAAGTAGATAGAAATTGGTAGCTTATTTGCAAATTCCGAGTTAAAATGATAAAGTTATGGCCGTTTTAAGTTAGAATTTCTAATTACTATAGAAATGACGAATTTATAGAGTTTATTTGAAAAGTTTGGAATTAGTTATGGTATGAAATACTCATAGGGGTATTTCTTTCATTTAGGTGATTTTAGAATCGGGGGAAAATTTCGTGTTTCTGGATCACTATCATTAGAGACGGGAGATCATGGCAGAGTGAATTCACTATCTTTAAATCTTATGCTTGTGCTTATGCTTGTAATGTTAGTGGTATTAGAATTAGGACAAGATAAAATTTGACTGTGTGTATATGACTTCTATATGGGTGAATTGATGATAAGAATATCGAAATGAGTTTGTTGTAAATATTTGTATGACCTAGTATAGAATTGATTTGTCTACAATATCTATGATCACCCATAAATTTAAATTAATATGCCATGATCTTATAAACAAATTGTTCATGCATACCATATGTGAGTCACATTACATAGGTTATTATACTTTTATGGGAAGAAGGCATAATAGCTGGGCAATGAGGGGCCTGTAAACTCGAATGTTGGCGTAATGGCCATAAATTTAAATGTTAGCGTATGGGCCGAATTGAAAATATGTGTGGGTGGGCACCTGTATCAACCACAATAAAAATGAGAAAAATTGAAATCTTTGGTCGTATGGGCCTGAAATACCTAACCCCGAATGGAGGGTGTAAATCCATTCAACATAAGATTTCCGAACGGCCTTCTGTATTGTATGCTCACATGTTTGTGCATTCAAATGGTTGTTAATGACTTGTCTGTTATATATTGCTGTTGAGCATTTAATTTTGGAAAGTGGAACTCACTAAGCTAACGTAGCTTACACTGTCACGCCCCATAGGGTACCCTATACGTAACAGTCCGCCACATACTATACAAGATTCCCGAATTACCGCTTTAGTCATTCGGGGGTCTCATATAGATGTAAGGCGTACCTTACGACAATAGATTACAAGTCCAAATGGAGATAAAAGCTTAACTTGGCATGCATTAGCAATAGGATATAAATCATGATACAAAATTAAACATTACATTTACTAAGGGGCATTCCCTCACAAAAGAATATTTAGTGGCCTTATACAGTCATCCAAAGTCTTAAAAGTTTCCTATGGAAGTCTAAACAGAAATTCAACTTCTAGGGGAAACTCCTAGCTCTTGTACCTACACGGTCGGGTCACGCTGTCTAAGCCAGATATTGGTAGCTGCAAAAGGAAGAAACTGTAGGGACGTAAGCTAACTAGCTTAGTGAGTGAAATCTTCCAACAACATTCATGTCACAACAGTTCAAACAAGTGATTTATAAAACAAGTGAATGCACCAAACACATGAGAACAACATACATATGACTAGCCGAAATTCATATGTGGATGGACTTGCGCACTCCATCCCAGGTTAGCAGATTAACGAATACTGCGGTACTAACTTTATGCCGTTTATGGTTCACGGGTAACCAACAATTATTTCGTTTCTGGATCACGATTAACCAACCAATTAATCTCGTTTATGGATCACGATTAACCAACCAATTAATCTCGTTTATGGATCACGATTAACCAACCAATGCTAATGCTCCTTCCCATTATGATATGCATATGTCTGAATTTGGCATTAGTCCGAATAGTTGATTAAGTCATTTTATTCAGCGATCAAACAATTTCTCAAACAATACATCATAAAACTACACAACCAGAATTATCACCCGGTTTCGATATTCTTATTTTGATTCTCATATCATCATCAACATACAATTTCCCATTATTCCCCATCATACATATTCATTTCACTTGCCTACATTCTAGTGCACTAATTTATCAAGCACATACAATAAATGAATTGGGAAGAGAAACTCACTCTGCCATCGGTTCGCCGGTCTCTTAGTAATAATAATCCGGGGTAAAGACTCGACGTCCTCGGGTTCGCCTAAACACAAAAGAAACACCCTAATAAGTATTCTACCATCTAAGAATACAAAAACTCTAAGACAACTTAGTGAAATCGAAATTCGCGTCATTTCCGAAGTTCCGATTTAAAATGGCCATAACTTGGTCGTTTTAACTCGGAATTTCGCAAATTTTATATCGATTTCTATCTACTTCGAAAGAGCTTTCTAAATCTGAAGCTTAAATCAAGTTTTGAAAATATCTAAGCCTCGGAAATGAAGGATCAGTTCTGTCCAGCGGTTATGTTGATTCCAAAAATGTGATTTTCATGAATGCTCTTGAGTTCCTAAGTGTAAAATGAAATAAATGCCATGGTAATGAATTTCCCTATCATGAATGTCATGATATGAACTCTTATGTGCCTAAGTTCTTATAAATTTTTAGATTAAAAGAATTTAGATAACCTTTATATTAGGAAACCATTTCATGCCATTGATTAACTAATAATTTGTTACACTTGGTCACTCTCACTTGTTCTAAGGATTTTCCTTAGGAAAACTCTATTTTCTTTAAAGAAATTTTGACCCTTACATTAACTATATCCTAAGGCCTTTATTTCTTTAATTAAATTTCATTTGTAAACTTTTAAGTGAGTCTTATACTAGGGTGGGTCCAAAAATCCGAATTTTTAAAACTCATTCTTAAGTGGATTCTTTTAAGAAAAATGTATTTTATACTTAGAACTTTAGGTATTTATTTTACTTATACCCTAAGGACTTTATTTATTTAAGAAAATACCCATTTGAGGTTGGAAATCTAGTGTTTTCTAGCCATCTATTGATTATTACGAATTTTGCTTACAAGACTTTCAACTCAAAATTTCTATTTGACTTCATCTCTTGTTTTTAATATTTTCTTTGGTAAAAACTTTAAACTCATGAAAATTATCATAAACATCATCTATCACCTATAGGCTTCATTTTTCTTGTAAAACACATGTTTTGAAGTTGATAAAAGGGTTTTTAAACTAGGTTTTCCATGTCATCCGAATTTACCCTAGTTCATTTCTTGAAAAGAGTTCTTCCTTTTTGGTTTCATGGACTCATCTACCTATAGATCTATATACTAGCAAGTTTATTTACTCAAGACAAAGATCTTGATGATATTAATGCAAAAAACTCAAAATAGAGATGAGATCTTAAATGCCTACATGAATGTGGATGGTAAAATGATAGATCTACTATCTTAAATGCTTAATAGGTTTTGAAACAAAAAACTAAATTTTTATGAAAGATCTTTTGTTCAAAACAACTTTTAGATGGATGATCATGAAGCTTATGGCATGAAGCTTGTTTAAATGCAAGATCTACTTTGTGATGGTTTGGTATTCTTGTATTGATATTTCCTTGTCCCTAGCAAGAGCTCATGGGGATCTTTAAATGGAAATACTCAAGAATATCCTTGCCATTACAAGGATCAAAGGTAAAAAAGTAAGTTCTTTTACTTAAAGTGAAAATAGAAGACAAAAGGAAGAAAAAAAAAGTTTTGTGTGTGTGTGTGTGTGTGGCCATGAGAGTCACGGCAAGGAGGAGTGGGAGAGGAGAGAAAAAGAGAGTTTTTCACCTTTGGTAAAATTTGAAAATGAGAAGAATGAAGAGAGAGAGAGAAAAAGTGGTTTATATATAAAGTGAAATTAGGTTAAATGTGATAAAACAAATTAAAAAAAAATTGCACAATTGGATTAAATTGGGAGGATCACGCCGGCATGCAAAGTGAGGGAGGGTTTGATTTTTGTTTAACTTGTTTTGATATATTTGTGTATTAAATGTCATAATTAGTAATAATTATTTAGAGACAAATAATTCTTGGAAAAGAAAATGTAATTGAGTGTTTGTAAGGATGTAAGAGTAGGGTGTGCTTGTGAGTGTAGTAGGTTGTACTTGTGAATAGTAATGAATAGTAATCAAGACAACTTAATTACCGGTAGTAAGAAAAATACGAATAAAAAGGCTATAACTGTATTTTTCATAAACCGAAAAATTATGAAATTTATATTTTTGAAATCCTTATTTAATTTCGATTCAAATGAGTATTCATGAGTAAATTTTTGAAATTCAAGTTCCGGGGCACGTTTTTCTGTAACGGGTCTCGGGAAGGCCCGGAATTGAAATTTTCTCAAAATCTGATCTTTTCTTGGTTTGAAATATATTCAAGAACTATATTCAAGATTAAATTTTCTTATAAAAGCTTCTTAATTGGAAACCGAGGAAAAGCCGGATTTAGGGTTCCTAGTTCTCACTCCATCTTAAGCTACTCCGGTTTAGGGTTTTGGTTTCCGGTTCTCGAGTCTTCTTGGTTACTAGAAAAACCGGGGTTTACATACACCCCCACAGTTTTTTTTAATACAGTTCCCGTACTTATGGTTGTGTCCCCGGACCCGGCCAAATCAGGTAATGAGAGACTAGGAGTTATCTCCTTAGAATTTCACAATTGGTTGAATAGTTTTTAGTAGTGAACCTAGAAAGATCAATTGTTACCAAAATGATAATACCTAAACTTATGTGTAGCAGGGGAATGCCCCTTAATGCTTTGTATATGATCCTGAGATATCTATGGTTTATGTTTTATGCTTATCCTATCAAATTGAACTATCTGTCTCTAATTATTTATGTATTCTATTGTCGTAAGGGAACGCCTTGCATACTAACACAAGGCTTCTGAATGACTGTTGTAGTGATTCTTAAGTCTCGTTTAGCATGCGACGGACTGTTATTTTAGGGTACCCTTTGGGGCGTGACAGTTTAAGTTGGTATCAAAGTAGCAAAAATATAAAGCATGGCAATAGAATTCAATAACCTAAAATATATGAATGAATGAATCTTAGGTTAATAATGAAATTGGAATTCGAATCTAACTAGAAAATCTCTTTTTGGTATAGGTATCCCTCGGTGAAACTCGGGAAAGGGCCAGAACATTTCTAAAGGGGATGGGTGGACCTTTGTTGACTACAGATTAAGACTAAGGACTCTTTGAGGATTTTGCTTTAGTAGAGAGACCTAGGACTCTCAGGGAGGTATATGTGATCTAGAAAAGAGGTCTTACATACACTCGATGGGAAAGAGTGGTTGATCAAATTAGATATGATCCGATCAGGAGAAGGATATGGTCTATGCTAGAAACAATTTATGTGGTGGAAAGGATCATGGTTGATTATGGCAATGAGCTAATGTTGAGGGAGGCCACATTTATTTTAAAGAAGGAAGATAACCGACCTACCCTGACTTTAGAGTGTGGAGCAACATCGGACCCTTATATGTATATGCTCATGATGATCTGTGACTCATAGAGAATGGCTTGAGGTCGATGCAAACAACTATTTCTATTGGAGAGGTATATATCTGGACATTTTCTAACACCCCCAGAAATTCAGGCTCTGCCTCCTAATGAAGTAGGCATACAATTTGGAGTTATCCCAGTAGCAGAAAATCAGAATGAGGTAGAAAGTGAAGAGGAAGAAGACCCTAAGAAGACCTGAATTGGGTAGAAGCAGAAGGAAATATGACACCTAACCAGCTGAAATTGAGGAAGAACCAAGTAATGAGCCAAACCCACCCAATCTAGATTTTGATTAAGATTTAGAAATCCCGGATAGCCACAGGATAGAACCTGATTATGATCGTAGTTTATGGAGGGACATATATATTGGGAGAAGGCCCGAGATTGACAAATGAAGTCCCTATTGATCCTATAAGGAATGAACATTCGGAGGATGTTATGATGAGGGAAGTCCAGGAGAATAATGAGGGAAATTTAGAAGAAACTGGGGAGGAGGATAGAGATATGCAGGATAGGATTGAAGAGGCAGAAGAAGAATAAGAAGAAGAAGAAGAAGAAGAAGAAAAAGAAGAAGAAGAGGAAGAGGAAGAGGAAGAAGAGGAAGAAACCGAGCAGGAGGAGCGAACTAGACCACCTAAGAAGAAGAGAATGACAGTGAGAGAATATCTGAGTCTGTTTGTTAGGAGGGATGATGGTAGTTTGTCTAGTAGAGATCAACCTCCGACCCCTATCCCAGGAGACTCCCAAGAGTGAAAGAAGTAGTGGTGGCAAGCATGACTTGAATCAGTCCAACCGAAAATTTTGTAAAAAGCAATGAGGGATGCCAAATTGCCTTAGTGATGTCTTTAGGGAACTTAGAGTGTTATGTGTTTAGTTTCTTGTCTTATGTTTTCCTTTCTCGGCTTAGTAAGAAGTTGTAATTCTGATAGGATTAAATCAGTCGAGTAGCGTGGTTATCATGTTTTGTAAGTATAATGTGAAAGACTTGATCGAATGTATGACCTTGATATGATCTAAATTAACATGTACTTATTTATGGAGGAAAGTTTCGTTTTCTTAACTAATAATGTGATCAAGCGTGCATCTAATAAGGAACAGTATATCTAATATGCTCTTAGAAGTCATAATTAAGAACAAAATACATGCATATCATTACACCCATTAACTCATCATTTGATTTCTTTTACTTGATTTCTTGAATTGAGTTATGATTTCTATTCTACAAATTAATATTTCCAAATTTTCTTGATTTGGATTACGCTTGTTGAAAATTCGATTGATTGCTCGATTTCCGCGATTTACCATTAAGTGTTTGTAGGATAACTAAAAAGTTAAAACTTATGTTGCGATGTACAATTGGGTGAATATGAGGTAATCAAATTTTAAGCAAGAAAATTCCCCTGTAAAGGAAAAACAACCAACCTATGTTACCCCAAGCCTGATTAAGGATAACACCCTAGAACCGTAAGTGGGCTTTATAAGTATAAACAGATAACTAGCTAATCTCCTAAGCATCCACCCGGAACTCAAAACAAAAACAGAACCTGAAATAAGATCCAAAGTGTACGGGACCCCACATCACCACCACTGCCATATTACCAAAGAACCCAGCAAAGCTCAATACCAGACTTTAAAAAAGGAGTCTCCCATGTTTTAATAGAACCTTTGATGAAAACGATGAAGGGAATTGGTTGGCTTAGATTTAAAAATCTTTTGTGGATTAAGAAGTTCTACCATATCTTCAGTGGAATATAGGATTTACATACATGGATGCAGTGTTAGAATATAATGAGAATTAAGAAGAGGAAATCTATACTCTTAGTGATTTGAGAAGTTTTGTTGAAAAGTTCCGGAGAACATTTCTCTTTAGATGGAAGGTAAGACATGGTACAGATCTTGTTCTCATAAGGTGAAGAGGTAGAGTGGATAAGCAATATAAATATAAATTCACACACCTTCTACAACATATACATCTGAACCTTTCAGAGATAGCAAAGAAATGAAAAGACAGGAATTATTTGGAGTTCTAGATAGAGATTGGATAATTAAGTTGGAAGAACTCGGAATGAAAGTAAAAATTTGAAGATTTTAGAAAAATGTTTGGATAATGATAGGAGCAAGGAAAAAGGGAATCCCAAATGACGGGAAAGGGAGGTGTTGAGGAAAACCCATTTAATATATCATGTGCCAAATTCACAAGTAAGAGAGGTAAGTCTTACTATAGATTCTAAAGAAATAAAAGTGTTGTGTTGACTCAGGAGAGTTGACAGTGTTAGAAGGAAGTAAGTACTAAATCATTCCCAGTATGAGCTGGTTAACCACGATTTAAGCTATTGTGGATTGTTAAGAGAAAATAGTAAGCTTTTATGAACAATATGGAAACAGGTGAAGTTGTTAAGAGGAATTACAATACCCCAAGAAAATAAATTTGTTAAGTTCTCTAATAATATTTTGATGATAACAAAAGGAAGATTAATTGTTTCTAAGTATGATTGAATAGAAGCTTATTAGAACCTTTGATAGTTGTATAAATAAGTTTTTATAAAGTCAGAAGTTATTGCAGAAGTTTCGTTTAAGCTTTGGTATCTAAAGAAAGTCTTTCAGAAGCATTTTCAGAACTTTCAGTGAAACTCATATATGCTAGTCAGAAGCATTTTCAAAATTTACGTTAGTAGACAAATATGCTTATCAAGCTAGTCAGAGGCATTTTCAGAACCTTCTTCAATAGAAAGATAAAGTTAACAGAAGCTGTTTCAGAACCTTTAAAGCTGGATACGACTTTTTTGTTAATCTTAAAAGTGATTAAAACTTTGTTTTAATATTTGTCAAGACCCAGCTTTATTTGTCAAAGTATATTTGGATAATATACTTGATGTATTACACTAAAGATGGATTTAATATCATAGGGATCAAATCACATCAAGATGTTTTCAAGTTTTTTTTTTTTTTATATATAGATAAAATAATTTGATTTTTCAAATTATTTTTACCAAAATACATGAATTATTTTTTATGACAAAATTATCATGATGTTTTTCTTTGATAAGATTTGTTATACAAGTAAAGATATGAAGGATAAGGTTTGTTACAAGAGAATAGGTCTTCATATTTTTTTTGAATATCACAACCAACTTTTTGGATAAAGATTACAATATCAAGTTTGTTTATTCAAATCTATTAAGAAGCTAATGACAAGAATATCTTGGTAACCACTGAAGCTTATCACATCATACATCAGATAAGGAAGATTTGATTTTTGAAAATTCACGTGGAAGATTATGTTTCGGCAAAGATATATTATATATATATATATAAAGGATATTGTTAGTTTTTGTTTATTTCATTTCAGAAAATCTAGTGAAGAATGATAACCTCAGTTTCAAATATGAAGAGAAGATCACGGTGGTTATAACAAGATTTCTTCAGGTTTATCTAAAGTTAGGATTACAAGAGAAGATCTCGGTACATCTAATATCTTGGATGAAGATCATAATAGTTTATATCAATTCAAATTCATATCACAACAGATAAGGAAGAGAAGATCACGTCTTTCGAATTTTGCAAAAATAGCCGTTGGTGATTAAGAGATATATTTAAGGAATCAGAAGCAAAGACAAGGACAAGCATTCAGATTCGCATAAAAGAAGAATTTCTTCTTTAGAAAAAACAGCTTACTCATATATTTTATTGAATTTAATTTGTAGAGGAACTTTATATTTTTAATCCTTAAAGATTTGTTACTTCTTGAGAAGTGTGTGAGAGTTACCTATCACTATAGTTGAGTGTTAGCTTAGAGTTTAAGCTAGGGAGACTCAATAGTGAGACTTTGCCAATACGGTGGCTTGATTGTACTCTCATTTGAATTTTGATATAGTGAAACACCACCAGTAAAGACAACCGGGACCCCGGCTTGGAGCTGGAAGATTGGACTGACACGCAAGGCAAAACCACTATAATTTGCTGCTTGATCTTCTAACTCTGATCTTTTAATTATTGCATTTTATTTATTTATTTATTTGTTCTCACAGTTTTCAACAATTTTTTTTTTATTTAAAAGAGGCAAAAATTTTCATATAATAATCAATTCACCCCCTCTTGATTATTTTAACGGGACCAACAAAATCAAATTCTTAAGAGATAATGATGAAGGATGAAGACATAATGCCTATTGAGGATACATGGGATAAGGAAGAATCACATGAAAAACAGAAGATATACCAACGATGGGTAAGTCTCAGACGTAATCCCAAGGATATAACCATATGACTCATAAGGTAAAGAGTGATTTTGAGAATTGATTGGACCCTTCATACATAACCAATATCAAAGGCATCGTACCATATGGCATTGGTGTCTTGGTGAAGCCATAAGAGTTGAAATTCCAGAAGCAAGAATAGTAGAATTGGAAGCTCATAGGGCTTAGTGTGTTCGCCATGGGGCGCACTTGTTTTGCCTGCAAGGACGAAAGATGAATCCTTGGGGCTATGTATCGAATTTCTGGTAAACTAAAGGAGTTACAATCAGGAAAAGATACCATTCTTTTCCTAGGATCAATGATCTATTTCGATTGGTTGCAAGAAGTCTGCATATTCTACGCATTGATTTATGTTTTGAATTATCAGCTATCGAGGATAAAACCCGAGAATGAACTAAGATCAGCTGTTTGTACCAAGTATGGACACTTTGAAATTTTGGAGATGTCTTTTGATTGGATAATGCTCCAATAGCATGCATGGATCTTAGTAGAGTGTACAGACCACCCTTGGACAAATATGTAATATTATTTGTTGAGGACTTCATGATATGCCCAAAAAGTAAAGAAAAACATTAAAAGCATCTTAGGATGATAAGACAACCTCTAAGATAAAATAAGTCGTATGCTAAACTGTTTGAGGACGACTTTTAGCTGGAACGGATATTCATTTAAGACACAATGTGTTAGGAAAAGATCTTTGGACAATCCGAGGAGATCACAACCATTGTGCAGTGGAGATAACCCTAGATGGTGACCCAAACGAGAATCTTTTAGGAATAAGCTGACAACAGATACAAGTTGGTAAAATAATTTTTTTTTTTATGGAACAATAGCTAGGCTTTGTACCCAGTTAACGCAGAGGAATGAGAAATTGTATGAATAGAAGCAAAGGGAAAAGCTTCCAAGAATTAAAATAAAAACGAGTGTCAGCACCGACCTTGATTTTGCCAGACCTATATAAATCTCATATGATGCATAGTGATGCTCCAGGGAATGGCTTTGAATGTGTATTAATGAAGGAAGGAAAAGTCATTATTTATAGTTTTAATAATTCAGAACCCGTGAGCGCTACCACGTGCATCAATAGGAGTTAGCCGCAATCGTCTCTGATTTTAAACATTGGAGGCATTATCTATATGGACAAAAAGGTGAGACATATGTAACAGATCATAAAAGCTCTAGGTATTGTTTACACAGAAGGAATTAAATGTGAAGCAAGGAGGATGGTTGGATTTGGTCAAAGATGATGACCTGGAAATTAAATATTGTACAGGAGAAGTTAGGGAAAAGTGATAGCATATCATAAACCAAAAAGGAACTAATAATGAAATTAAAGAATTAAGGATTTAAATTCACTATGCAAAGTATTGAATTGGAGATATCTAAATTTAATATTAGAAATAACCGTGGTTAAGAAAAGCAAGGAATCTCAAAATATGACAAGAGTAATGCAAAAAGTTTGAGAAAGAATTTTAGGAAGTAAAATACTCTGACCCTGTAATGGATAGGGAGGATGTGGCCGGAAGGAAAGGACGACGTATGTAATAGAGAATTGAGGAGTTGAGGAAGGGAAGTGTGAGTAAGGTCATTACTGATGGGACAGTACAAAGGGGAAATATAGTGAAGTGTGCCATGGAATGTACGACATGTATATGGGCGAGAACAAAATATCGATGGTCATGTGGAATGCTAAGGCTTTTGCCTATTCTTAAATAGGAATGGGATCAGACATCCATGGATTTCAAGAAAGGTTACCTTAAGGACTTCAAAAGATTGCGATAAAGTATAGGTGACCATGGATCGATTAATCAAGTCAAAAACCTCTTTGCTAATCAACACCACGCACCTTTAGAGCAAACTAGCCAAATTCTACGTTCGAGGAATAAAGCGGCTATAGGATACCCGCAAAATTTATAGGTTCTGGATAAGGTTACGAAAGAGTTTGGACACAAGACATAGCTTAGCCTCGTTTGTCTCCTCAGACCAATAGACAATTTGAATGGATAGTTTAAACCTTAGAAAGCATGTTGAGAGCATGTGTATCGGAAATTCAAGGGGAACTAAAATAGTCATGTACCGATAATAGAGACTTGCTTGAGATGACAGCTATCACCCGATCAATTGAATGCCACTCTACGAAGCCTTGTATGGACGGTGTCATGAGACATCTCTTTTTTAGGATGACATAGAAAAAGCCTAACAATGAGTCAAGCTTAAGACACGAAGGCGGATAATAAAGTGGGGACGACATAGTAAAAGAAAAAGGAAACTCAAGACGGGTGAAGGAGTTAGGCCCATTTGGAAAGATAAGTTCTCGAATATCAAAGTTAACTTGGAGGTAAATCCCATTGAGGAAGTACGAAGAGTACGTACTAGGGAAGATAAACCCGAGATATGTTGTACCTTTCGAAATATATTGGACCCTTGAGATGCTAAGAAGAATTGGAGACCTAGCATATTGGTTGGCCCCATACCCCAGATTTCATAAGAAACATACCATGTGTCATGATTTGGTACTAAGGAAAAATGTACTAGGCCCAGAAATAATCATGGAATTAACACCATTCAGTCCAAACAAACCCTACTCAAGAGGCACATCCAGTACTAGACATGGATGTAAGGGCGCAAGGATTGCTTAACTAAGAGGCTCGGTAAGTGAAGATATTAAAGAAACCATGTAAATTGGGAGACAATTTGAGAGACTAAAGAAGAAATTCAGAGTAAGTATTCTGAGTTGATTGAAAAGGGATGCGTAAGTTTTAGTTTTGCGGACAAAACTCTGTTTAATAGGGGTAGGCTGTAAACCCTTGTTTTCTTAAGTAAACCTGAATTTGATTTCGGAAAGATTTAAAATCGGAAACCCAAATCCTAAAAGAATGTCTTTGGACCAGTCAGACCTAGAAATCCTATGTCCGGCAATATCAAGAAGGAAACCCCAAAAGAATAAAAACAAGTTAACTCCGAAGTAAGACTCTAAATCGAAAAGTCAATCGAAAACCTTAAGTCAACAAAATCTTAGAAAACCCTAGCAGTTTAAATCCAGCAATCCCGGGTTCTCAAACCAGAGAGTCGAAATATGAGTGGGAAGTGTAGATTGGCCCGTATTAATATTTGAATACTAAACAATATCCGATTAGTGAATTTTCGACCTATTTCGAGTCCGATTGGACACAAGTCTCGAAAAGCGTGTCCCGAGGCTCGGGATATTAAATATATGATATTAATACTGTTAGATTCGTAATTTTATAATATTTCTAAATATTTCAGTTATATAATTTTTCGGGTTATAAAAGTTACAGTGATAACTTTTTTATCATATTTTTATTACTACTAGTAATTTAAGTGTCTAATCAACTTTTTGTTTTCTTTTACACTATTCATCAAGTATAATCACCTATACCCTATTCCTACATCCTTACAATTTATTCTTACAATTTTACATCATTTCTTTATAAATTTACTTTTCTAATATATTTTGTACTCAAACTACTTATTAAGTTTGAAAGTTATTACACAAAACAAATCAAAACACTCCCCTTCCCTCTCTCTCTCTCTCAAAGGCACACACCCTTCCTCCCCCCATTCACTCTCTTTTATTTGATTTTTCTTCAAATAAATTATTCATACAAACCCTAAAATTTTTTTCTATATAAACTCTTTTTCACCTTTCACTTTTTTACTTTCCCTCATTTCTTACAAAACCCACTTTTGGAAGTCTTTTTCTCTCCCTCTCCACTCTCTTTGCCGTGAGCCCCATAGCCACACACACACACACACAATTTTATTTTACTTCAAGTTTCCTTCTTCAAAACATTAAATAGGTAATAAATCTTAATCCTACCCCACTAAAACATGTAATGGAAAGATCATACATGTATGGTTCCACTAAAATCCCCATGAGCCTTGAGCTAGGGATGTGGAAACACTTAAGCATGAGATCTTTACCATAACAATGTTGTGGATCTTGAAATCTAAGTTATTTTGCTATTATTTTTGTTATATATCATTATATGTTGTTATATAGACATTTTGTGCCTATATTTTCATTTTTTACTCCCATCTACATATTGTCATTGTTGCATTACATTCATAACATGAGTAGTATAGTAGATCTACTTGTTTGGAGTAGCTAAAATAACATAGCTATTTGTTTTACATGTATGAAAGACTTACTACATGTTTTTCTTAAGGAATGAGTTGATCAAAACTCAAGATCCATTTTGTTTCTATCAAAAAGTCATATTTAAAATTTGGACCTTGAGAGAGACCCATTGAGAAAACATATTTTCCAACTTCAAAATGAAAGCTTTACATGTAAAATGAAGGGCTTATGTAATAGATATCATTAAGTAGTGATTTTTATGAGTTGGTCATGGTTTTACTAATAGAAATTTTCAAAACAAGAAGATGATTACAAAAGTTAAGTTAAATCTATATTTCAACACCAACAAAAAATGTAGAAATTCGTAACTAGGATGAAATGCCAAGAAAGCACTTATTTTTCAATCCTAAAACAAGAGTTTTGTTAAAGAAATGGAAACCTTAAGGAATAGGTTTGATTATGACTTAGTTTTAGAAAGATTAAATGAGTTTTTCACAAAACAACCAAAAACAATTTTCCAAAATTCGGATCTAAAAATGATCCATATTTAAACACCTATTTTCAAATGTCAAAATGGTATTTTAATGGAAAAATAGAAGTCTTAGGGAATAGATATAATAAAGACTTGATTTTTATAAGAGAAAATGTGTTTTATCAAAGTAGAAACTTAAAACAAAGGAAAAGTTTTCCAACTAAGATCAAACCATATTTTCCTTTCCATAAATTGCGCAAAATTAGTCACTAGGCAAAACTCACTTTAAAACATCTATTTTCCAACCTTTAAATGAGGAAATTATTAAGATAATAAAGGTATTAGGTATATAGGTTATCAAGGCTTCATCATAGTAAAAATATGCATGATTTTCAAAGGAGTAAAGCTAGTTTCCCAAACAAGTGTTCATGACATTATTACAAGGTGTAAGTTTTTGCAAGATTTTTTTTATAAAAAATCATTAAGGGATTACATGTAGATAGCTCATATCATGACATTCATGATCATAAATTACAGATATTGCATATAAATATAATATACTTGATAGAAATTATGCAAATTTCACAAAACAATTTCGGAATTTCAACTTTTAGTTACTGATCAGATCTGATCGAACATTCCGGACCTAAATGTTTTCAAAATTTAATAATAACATTATAAATAAATAGATCTTTCGAAGTAGATAGAAATCGATAGCTTATTTGCGAAATTCCGAGTTAAAATGACCAAGTTAGCCGTTTTAAATCGGAATTTCCAATCTCTACGGAAATTACGAATTTAAAGAGTTTATTTGAAAAGTTTGGAATTAGTTATGGTATGAAATACTCATAGGGGTATTTCTTTCATTTAGGTGATTTTGGAATCGGGGAAAAATTTCATGTTTCTGGATCACTACCATTAGAGACCGGAGACCATGGCCAAGCAAATTCACTATCTTTAAATTTTATGCTTGTGCTTGTAGTTGTAATGTTAGTGGTATTAGAATTAAGACAAGATAAAAATTGACCGTGTGTATATGACTTCTATATGGGTGAGTTGATGATAAGAATATTGAAATGAGTTTGTTGTAAATAGTTGTATGACCTAGTATAAATTGATTTGTCTGCAATATCTATGATCACCCATAAATCGTTAAATTAATATGCCATGATCTTATAAACAAATTGTTCATGCATACCATATGTGAGTCACATTACATAGGTTATTATACCTTTATGAGAAGAAGGCATAATAGCTGGGCAACGGGGGCCTGTAAACTCGAATGTTGGCGTAATGGCTATAAATTTAAATGTTGGTATGTGGGCCGGAATTAAAAATGTGTGTGGTGGGCACTCTATCAACTACAACAAAAATAAGAAAAATTGAAATCTTTGGTCGTATGGGCTTGAAGCACCTAACCCCGAATGGATGGCGTAAATCAATTCAACATAAGATTTCCAAACGGTCTTATGTATTGTATGCTCATGTGTTTGTGCATTTATATGGTTGTTAATGACTTATCTATTATATATTGTTGTTGAGCATTTAATTTTGGAAAGTGGAACTCACTAAGCTAGCATAGTTTACACCCCCACAGTTTCCTTCTAATGCAGTTCCAGTACTTTTGGTTGCATCCCGAACCTGGCCAAATTAGGTAATGAGAGACTAGGAGTTATATCCTTAGAAGTTCACAATTGGTTTGAATAGTTTTTAGTAGTGATGTCACGCCCCATAGGGTATCCTAAACGTAACAGCCCGCCACATACTAAATAAACTCTCGAATTCCCTCTCGAGCCCTTCGAGAGTCTTATATAGATGTAAAGCGTTCCTTTACGACAATAGAATACTCAACCAATGGAGTTAAATAGTTTATGTGGCATCCATTAGCCATAGATAATAAACCAAAACGCATAATTATACTTTACAAAATCTAAGGAGCATTCCCCCGCAAAATAATATCAAGTCCATTACAGTCATCCAGAGTCCTTTAGTTTCCAACGGAAGTCTATACAAAAAGAATGAAGTAAACTTCTATGGGAAACTCCTATCTCCGGTACATGTGCTGTGGCTTGCCTCGGTCTAAGCCAGATAAACTCGTGCTGCAATAAGTAAAAACTATGGGGGCGTAAGCTAACTAGCTTAGTGAGTAAGAACTTCCATATCACAATTAAGTACAATTCATTCAAACAAGTGATTATTCAAGCAAGTGTATGCATCAAACAAATGAGTTCAACAAACGTATGACCAACCGGAAATCATATGTGATGGACTTACGCCCTCCATCCCGGGTTAGCAGATTAACGAATCCTGCGGTACGACGCCATTTAAGCTCACGATCAACTAATCAACAATTCGTTTTATGGATCACGATCAACCAACAAATTTTTTATGGATCACGATTAACCAACATATTCGTTTTATGGATCACGAAAAACCAACCAATGCCAATGCTCCCTCCCCGTCGTGACATGAATGAATCCACTTTCAATTGAGGTCGAATATACATTAGTTCAATTCTTTTAGGTGACCAACAAGTGCTTACAGACATTCAATATAAGATACTAGCTAATCAGTCAATAGCTTAACACCAGGTTCCGATATTTTTTAAGTTTCATTCCACACATCAACAGCAACAAACATATATAATTCCCATATACCCCATCATGCATATCCATTTTTATCTTTGCCTACACCACTAGTGCCACTACATTACAATCACAATCATTAATTGAGAGTGGAAGTAAAACTCACTCGGCCATTAGACGCTGGTCTTTCTAGTAGTAGTAATCGGGCGGTAAGGTGTCGTCTTGCTCGGAATCACCTACCAAGTAAGAATAATCCTAATGAGATTCTCATCAAGTAACTAATCCAAACTATGCATCTAGACTAGATGAATTCGGAATTCTCGCTATTTGCGGAAGCTCCGACTTAAAATGGCCATAACTTGGTCATTTTAACTTATTTCGCAAAAAAGATCTATCTATTTCGAAAGATCATCTATTTATATATTAATTTCAAGTT